>CM016625.1:70129298-70526514 GCA_005393395.2 Gossypium australe
AAGTTTAATCAATCAATGCACAATTACCTATGACTTAATCCAAAACATATCAATAAAAATCATAAATCAATAAAAAATCATTCTAATAGTAATATGAGAAAATTACTTAAGAACAAGACATAATTCAAGGATTTTCTAATAATCATATAAATAACCTCCCCACAGTTAAGATATACATTGTCCTCAATGTATGAATATATATAATGACAGTATAAGTAGAATATCATAAGAGAGGGTGAGAAGTGAAACTGTCCTGAATTTTGGATGAAGTCATCAAATTAGTGACTAGTAAAATTGTAGAGAAGGCTAAATGTAGTGCATGATTTTGAGCAAGCTATTAAGAAAATAAACACAACTGGTGGAGAAGATTAAAGGATTACTGGATTAGGAACAACCATAATAACTAAAATATAGTTCAAAATACAATAGACAAGTCTTTAAAAGATAATAAGAAACATAAAAGACAAATAAAAAAATAGAAATAGAAATAAGATAAAACAAGAAGACAAAATAAGAAAAGAGAAAAGGGGTTAGGGTTTTTATGAGGTGACACGGTTGTGTGAGGGTCTCTGTTGGGCCACACGGTCGTGTCACATGCCTGTGTGGCTTGTTTTCAACCCGTGTTCATCGAGGGAAAAAAAATAGATCAGTCTTCACACAGCCTCGGACACGCCCGTATGTCCAAGCGTGTAGTTCACACGGCCGAGTCACACGGCCATGTATATCGTCCTTCGCTTCTCCCACGCCTGTGTGGCTAGGCTGTGTCTCGCACACGGCCGTATGTCTTGCTCGTGTAACTTTCTGACTTGTTTTAAAATTCAAAAAAATTTGCTCCAGGTTTCACACAGCCATGTCACACGCCCGTGTGGTTTAACTAAAGGTCGTGTCTCTGTCGATTTTTGGGAAAATTTTAGCCCTGTTTCTATACGGCCAAGGACACGCCCATGTGTCCAAGTTGTGTGGGTCAAAAACCTACATTTAAACATGAAAAGAAGTAAAAATAAACTAATTAGTAAGGTTAGTACTCGGCTTGCCTCCCAAGAAGCGCTTATTTAGAGTCTAAGCTCGACTTACCTCTCATTCGCATGGTCATGGTGGTTTGAGGAGTTGAAACTCCTCTCTCCTGCTATCAATTCTAACATCAAAATAAGGTTTAAGTCGAGTACTATTCACCCTAAGAGTACCAAATTTAGAATGAGTTAACTGGACTATATCGTATGAGAAGACATTTGGTATCGTAAAGGGAGTTGCTCCGTTTGCATTAAGGCTTTGAAGTGACAACTCGAGGATCCATTTTATCTAACAGTACTTGGTCCCCAACCTTAAAATGATTGGTTATATCCTTAAGCTCGACATGGTATTACTTCTGTTCTTCTTTGACATAAGTCCGCCATTCGTCTAGTTCATCTATCTATAGCATTCGTCTTTTATGGATGGTTCATTCGTCTTTCATGGATGGTTCCATTGTTGGCATATGAACCAGAACGTAGCTCATTTGTGTTTTTTGAAAGAGTTTCCTGTAAAGAGGGTTGAATCCCATGATTAGTCTTATTAATAGGATTTATAAAATCGTCTTTATTACTTGATGTCTTAACCGAATCATGAGCTTGGAGCGTGGTCGTATCATCACCTACACGAAGTATGAGTTCACTTGTACCAACATCAATGATAGTTCTAGCAGTTGCTAAAAAAAGGCATCTTAAAATTAAAGGGACGTCACTATCCTCATCCATGTCTAGGACAACAAAGTCAACTGGAATATGAATTTATCAATTTTTATGAGTACATCTTCAACAATACCCCCAGGAAATCTAATGATTTTATCTACTAATTGAATGCTCATCCTAGTTTGTTTGGGTTTCCCAAGACCTAGCTGTTTAAACATTTTGTAAGGCATGACATTAATACTTGCCCCAAAATTAGCTAAAGCATTATTTACATTTAAACTACCAATTAAACAATGAATAGTAAAACTCTCTGGATCCTTCAATTTGTTGGGTAGTTTATTTTGTAAGATAGATAAGCACATTGTATTTAGCTCCACGTGTGACAAATCATCTAACTTCCGTTTGTTTGCTAAAAGCTCCTTTAAAAATTTAACTGAGTTGGGCATCTGTGAAAGAGCTTCACGGTAAGTTAATATGCAACTTTTTCAAAAGTTTAAGAAATTTACCGAATTGCTCATTTGTGCGGTCTTTCTTTGTCGCGTTGGGATATGGCACACGAGGTGTATACTCCTCACTTACCGATTTTTGTTTGTTGTGGCTTACCTCAAACTTACCCATTGCTTACCACAATTTCTCGCCTCGGTTTAGATTCAAATTCAGCTAATCTTTCTTCATCTCGAACAGTAATGGCATGAAGTTGCTCCCTTGGGTTAGTTTCGGTGTTGCTTGCAAGCTATCTTGTGGTCGTTCTGAAATCATTTTTGCCAATTGACCGATTTGATTCTCAAGCCCTTGAATCGACGCTTGTTGATTTTTGAGTGCTATTTCGGTGTTTTGAAAGCGAGTTTCTGACACCAAAATAAATTTCGTCAACATCTCCTCAAAGTTCAGCTTCTTTTATTGAGGGTAAGGTTGTTGTTGGAAGCCTGGAGGGGGTTGTTGTCTTTGATTTCCTTGACCACCCTATGAGAAATTGAGATGGTTCCTCCAACCTGCATTGTAAGTATTACTATAGGGATTATTCTGAGGTATAGAATTATTATCCATATAGTTAACTTGTTCGTCTTCTGTGCTAGGGTTGTAAGACCGACTTTCTGGATAGTTCCCTCCTCTATTTGCGTCACATTGCATCACCGGATGTACTTGCGTAGAACTATATAAACCATTAACCTTTTTATTCAAAAGTTCTACCTGATTTGACAACATGGTGACCGCATCAACGTTAAAAACACCAGCTACTTTTATCGGCTTTGTCCTCATGACTTGCCATTGATAATTATTTAGTGATATTTCTTCTATAAACTCGTAAGCCTCTTTAGGTGTTTTATTATTCAGAGTCCCACCAGCGGATGCATCAATCAATTGCCTAGTTGAGGGGTTCAAACCGTTGTAGAAATTTTGAACCTGTAGACATAGAGGTAACCCATGGTGAAGGCACCTCCTCAATAAATCCTTATACCTCTCCCATGTATCATAAAGTGATACGAGCACGCCCAGAGCAACTCAATATTCAAACTTCAATCCTCTTGAGCTCAGATTCCTGCCTTTGCCTGCTTAGATTGTCAAGTTCTTCTCTAAGAAGACGAACGACATTTGCTTGCTTATATTTCCAGTGTTTTACAAAGTATACTAACTGAGACGAGCCCTTTTCTGTATAATTAGTTAGCTCTATAAGATGTTGGAAAATCAACTATAGTTGGCTCCCCCACAATTGTTACCTCCTCCAACATATCTTAGTCATCTCTTGGCTTTTCTACATTAAATTGCTTCCCAGCTTCATGCTCAATTAGCTTGATTCGCACCTTTCTTCAAGCTGATTTAGTCGTGTTAGCTTAGTTCATCTTCATTCGGCATTCAACTAGCCCAATGCCTTTTGGTAAACATGAAGAGACAAAGTTGTCAGGTGCCTTTTGGTGAACATGAAGAGACAAAGTTGCCAGGTGCCTTTTGGTGAACATGAAGGGACAAGGTTGCTGATGCCCTTTCAAAAACCTAAGGGTTAAGGGACAAGGTTACTAGTGTCTTTTCAAAAACTTATGGGTTAAAAGGTTGTTAGGTGCCTCTTCAAAAACTCAAGGGTTAAGGGTTAAAGGTTGCTGGTGCCCTTTCAAAAGCTTAAGGGTTAAGAGGCAAGATTAGAAGACTATTTGGCTAGCCTTTGTTCAGCCTATAAAAAGGCTATGTAATTCTCATTTGACACAATTCAGACTTCAATGAAATTTTATGAGTGAGTTTATCTCCTCTTCATTTTCGAACAAGTTTCGTTAGACTTATCAAGCTTGCTTGTGACGTCTTCGACTTGTTTGAACTTATCACCAAATTTCGTTTGGTGTGGCGTTCATCAACCTATCTCCATCTATCCACCTTAACGATATAAGAAACGGGGTGACACTGTTATATAGTGTTGAATCTTTCTTAAGTTAAGTTCGTATTTCTATTTCCATCTTCGATTACCATTTTCCACCTTAAACATTATAGAACCCGGGGTGACACTCTTTAGTGTTGAATCGATTCTTGTTTAAGTTCTTTTATCCATCTCTATCCAATTATCATTTTTATTTATTTTATTTTTTTTTTATTTTATCAAACCGAACCAACTCCTATTTATTTACTTAAAGCTTCCGCAAACTCATTTATATTTTTCGAATTATTTTCCAAAGGCTTATTCCCTCCTCGTAGACGATTGGGCAACCCGCATACGTTTCGACTCACCCCGAGCCGGACCGTATCATAAAGGGTCTCTAAGTCCATTTGCATGAAGGAAGCATTATCATTCCTCAGCTTGGCTGTCTTAGCCAGTGGAAAATACTTCAATAAAAACTTTTCGATCATTTGCTCCCATGTAGTGATAGAACCTCGTGGTAAAGAGTTCAATCACTGTTTAGCCTTATTTCTTAATGAGAATGGAAACAACCAAAGGCGAATTGCATCATCAGAAATGCCATTAATTTTAAAAGTGTCACAGAATTCCAAGAAATTAGCCAAATGAGTATTTGGGTCTTCATCCTGCAAACCATCAAACTGAACAAACTGTTGAATCATTTGAATAGTATTAGGTTTCAGTTCAAAATTATTTGCATCAACAACAGGTCTAACAATACTTGATTCAGCCCCAATTAAATTGGGCTTGGCGTAATCGTACATAATACGAGGAGCAGGATTCGGATTTACAAGATTTATAGCAACCACAGGAGGTAGCTGATTATTATGATTTTCTACCATCTTATCAGCATTAATAACAACGTCCTCTTGCTCTTCTATTGTATTCTGTCTACTCTGCCTCGCTTCTTTACGGTTTCTGCGACCTGTATTTTCGATCTCACTGTCGAATACTAGAGGTCCTGACGGGTTTCTTCTAGTCATAAACTAAAGGAACATGCCAAAAGAAAATAAAAGAAAAGTTAGTAAATTAAAATAAAAAACAAAAATAAATTGCAATAAAAATAAAAAATGGCTAAAGTAATAAAAATTAAGTGTTCTAATATTTTAGTCCCTGGCAACGGTGCCCAAAACTTGATGACGTCATGAACTAACTAAAATACGAAAAAGGCAAGCGCACCTATCAAATGGGAGTATAGCTATGGTGAGTCCGGAATATCGTATCCACAATGACTAAAAGTATTAGTAATAACTATCTTTCTATTATTTAGCCTAATAATTAAGTGGATTGTTTTTAATCTAAATTTAAACTAATTAACTATGAACGCGATAGAGAGTGAAGAAAGTAATCGAACAAACCAATGATAAAGACAATACCCAGAAAGAATCCACCTAAACTTAACTTATTATTCTGACTCTGAATCAAACGATTTATTCACTTGCCTTGATCCGTAGAAATCCCTAAATTATGTTAATATCTCTTTCGAGACTAAGAATAACTGACTCTAGGTTGATTAATTGAAATCTCTTTCTAATTAAAACCCCTATCATCGCATTAACTCGATCTATAGATTCCCTTATTAGATTTGACTTTAATCCGGCAGATTTATGTCATCCTATTTCTAGGATTGCAATCAACTTCGCTCAATTATGCTAGATCTTTTCTTAAACAGGGGCTTTTGCTCCATTGAATAAACACATCAAACTTGAATTAATATCCTGAAAATATTAAAGTAAGAATTAAGAACACATAATTAAGAACAAGAACAAGTATTTATCATGTAATTCAGAAAATTAAATAATGAGATCCATCGTAGGTTTCATCCTCCCTAGGTATTTAGGGAGTTTAGTTCATAATGTGAAAGGGAAACATCTCAAAATTAGGAAAACAAAAAGACATAAAGAACCCAAAAACTTCTAAGGAATTTGGATGGAGATCTTCAATCTTGAAGTGAATCTGATTCTAAGACGATTCCAACGGCATTCTTCAAGTAATTTCTGTTTTCTACTCTATGTGTCCTCCTTAGCTCTTCTTCTAGTATGTATTTATAGACTTTTGAATGCTTAGAAACTGTAAAAATTGGCTTTTTTCGCGTGTTTGGGAAACAAGGAGCGATATTGACACGGGCTAGCGCATGGGCGTGTGGCCTGCCCGTGTGGATCACATGGGCGTGTGCCCAGCCCGTGTGGAAAATTCCAGGTCGTGTGGATCTTGAAAACTTCGATTTTGGCCCGTTTTTCTCTCCTTTTGCTCTCAAATGCTCTCCTAAGTATAGAAACATGAATTTAAGGGATTAGGAGCATCAAATTCACTAATTCTCATCGTAAATCATCCAAAAATATGCCAAGAATGGAATTAAAATATGTTACATTTATGGTTTATCAGAAATAAAAGTAATAAAATTTTCTGTACTGTAAAAATTAATAAATATAAATATGTCAATAAAGTTTTTTCAATAATGATATATTTTTTCGTAACAAAAGAATATGTTTAGGCCTAGTGTTTTTGGTAAAAAGACTTATATGATATCCTTTTATTTCGATGTTGAGTAGATTCATTCTATTTTGAAAAAAAATCAAATTAATTTAATTGGTATCTATTTCCAAAATAGATTATTACTGGTAATATGTTTTTCATTAATTGTACACCATATAATAATCAATTCAACTCTCAAAATTTATACATTTTATGTAATAGCCTGATTTAGGGTCTAGTCAGAATAGTGATTCCGAGACCACAAATATGAGGTAGAAATATATGTTTTATGGTTATTATGAGGTCTATGACATGTTTGCATGATTTTGTGAAAATGTTATGAAGATATTTTATGATTTAGTGATCATTTTATCCTTTAGGACTAAATTGTAAGAATTGAAAAATATGAGATTCTAGAAGTTTCAAGTATTAGATATCATTAGAAAATTTAATTAGAGGTCCTTATTTAGTAATTAGACCATTATATCTTAGGATGGACAAAAATGAGCATGGGAAGGAAAAATCTCAAGGAAGGGCCTTAAGGGCATTTTCGTTATATGGTTAATAAATTAATAAAAAGGGGAAAAGAAGTTAAAAATGGTGTCCATCTTCTTCCCTAAGTGCCGAAAATTTTAGGAGAAGCCATAGCTAGGGTTTTTGTTTATTTTCAAGCTTCAAGTAAGTGCATCCTAGCCCCGTTTTTTATGTTCTTCGTATTTTTAAGATTCTCGTAGCTCGATTTAGCTATTTCTAGCCATATTTTAAGCTAGAGCTCATGTTCAAAAATTTATCCATGTATGACATGCATGTATTTTGATGTTTAATGGAGGGATATGAAAGTTTCATGTGTGATGAACATCTTTTTCTAAGTAATTTCATGGAAAACACCTAAAAAGGACCTATTTGTAAATGAGATAAAATGTGTAGTAAAGATCAATTTTGAAGGGAAGTGTGAGCGATTATAAGCTTAAGATAGGTTCGACTAGGCTTGGGTAACCAAGGAAATTAGTACATTTCATTATACGAGCCTAGGGACTATTTTGTAAATATGTGAAAGTTTAGGGGCAAAATTATAATTTTTACCAAAGTGTGATTGATGGACTATTTAGTCAATGTTGTAACAGCCCGATTTAGGGCTTAGTCGGAATAGTGGTTGCGAGACCACAAATCCGAAGTAGAATAATGTGTTTTATGATTTTTATGAGGCTTATGATATGTTTGCATGATTGTGTGAAAATTTCATGAGGAAATTTTATTTATTAGTTATCAATTTGTCCATTAGGACTAAATTGCAAAGATTAGAAAATATGAGATTTTAGAAGATTTAAGTATGAAATAGAATTATAAAAATTGGTCCTTATTTAGCAATTAGACCATTATATGTCAAGATGGACAAAAATGGACATGGGAAGGAAAAATATCAAGAAATGGGCCTTAAGAGCAATTTTATCATTTGGTTAATAAAAGAATTAAAAGGGAAATATAAGTCAAAATCTTGTCCATTTTCTTTTCCCATGGCCGAAAATCACTAAGGAGCCATATCTAAGGTTTCTTCAACTTTCAAGCTTGATAGTAAGTACCTCCTAGCCTCGTTTTTAATGTTCTTCGTATTTTTGAGATCCTCGTAGCTCAATTTAGCTATTTCTAGCTATATTTTGAGCTAGGGTTTATGTTAAAAAATTTACCCATGTATGACATGCATGTATTTTAATGTTTTATGGAAGAATATGAAAGTTTGATGTATGATAAACATCTTTTTCTAAGTGATTTTCATGAAAAATGCAAAAAAGGACCAAATTGTAAAAGTTATAAAAATGGTCATACATGAGTGAAATAGTAGAAGTTGAACGCTATTGTAGTTAAGAAATTAATTCGGCCAGGCTTAAAATACACGAAAGTAGAATAAAAATCATTTTACAAGCCTAAGGGTAAAAGTGTAATTATGTGAAAGTTTAGGGGCAAAATCATAATTTTGTCAAAGTATGATTCATGGGTCAATTTGGTCAATGTGAGTATTAAACAAGTGAAATTGTTATTATAGATCAAGAAACACGAAGCCCAGACCGAAACTGAGGTAAGAATAAAGTTGTGGACTAAATCGAACATCTACACCTATTTTGAGTACCGAGGTAAGTTTGTGTGAAATTAAAGCTTCGTAGTATTTTTGTATTTTAAATTGCTTGATATTATGACAAAGAATATCATATCTATGAAAATCGACTAATGATGCCTCGATGAGAAAATGGTGAGAATATGTTAAGTTGAAGTCTCGATTGAAGATTCGGAATAACGAGGATACCTATGTCACAACATGAGATAAGGAAGGTCCCATGTAAGACCATGTCTGGGACATGGCATCTGTATTGAATAAGGAAGGTCTCGTGTAAGACCATGTCTAGGACATAGCATCGGCACCGAATAAGGAAGGTCCCGTGTAAGACCATGTCTGGGACATGGCATCGACACCGAATAAGGAAGGTCCCGTGTAAGACCATGTCTGGGACATGGCCTCGGCATCAAAGAAAGATCTCGTGTAAGACCATGTATGGGACATGGCGTCGACATCTATGTACGATCTCGTATAAGACCATGTCTGGGACATGGCATCAACATCGACATCGAATTAAGAGATCTCGTGTAAGAACATATCTGGGATATGGCATCGGCATCAAGAGGTGATCCCCTGTAAGACCATATCTGAGATATGGCATTGGCATCGTGATACATGTATGATAAGATTGAGTATCCTCCGATGTTCCGAGAGCTAAGTATGTAAATATGATAAAGAGCTAAGTTATACAAGGACGACAAAGAGTTCCATTTAAGTTAAGAATGATAATGATTTAAGTTTATGTTTAAGATAGCATAAGTGCTAAATTATGTAATGAAGTGATACAAGTACCATGAGTAAAATACGAGTTATGAAACCATAATGTGATATGTTATGGGTAAGAGTAAGTATGAGTAAGTATGTCTAAGTACTTGAGAACTTATGTTGTTATTGTTCTATGAGATGAATGAATTTTATCATGAGTACTTATGTTGCTATTTTAATTCATGCAAACTTACTAAGCTATATGCTTACCCCTCTCTTTTCCCTTTTCTTTGTAGGATCGCCAAGCTAGCTCGGGGATCATAGAACGTCGGAGCTCAGATCACACTATCAATCATTCTTTTGGTATAGTAAAGTTAATTTATTTTGAGTATGGCATGTTATGGAACTTGGTCATTTTGTGTTATGTCATATTTGAAAGCCAAAGTGTTGGCTACTAAGGTTACTCACTCATTTTGTAAATGGCTAGTGGGAAATTGGCCGATATTTGTCAAGTTTCCTATTTTAAATGATGATGAGTTTTATAAAGTGAAAGTTCACGCAATTGATGGAGTAAAATGTGAAGTGTATGGATGAAGATTAGTGATTATTCATAGTGTATTATTGCCATGTTATGTGTTGCTTGTGTTGGTAGATGTGTGTTTATGTTTCAGGGTGGCAATTGGCTTGGAAAATAGCCTTCTAATTGTCCACACAGGCAGACACACGGACGTATGTCTATGCCGTGCGTGACACACAATCAGCCTCATGGGTGTGTTGATAGGCCGTGAGTTCCCTATATCAAATTGCGAGAATTCGATTCGTCACAGGGGCCAGCACAAGGGTGTGTGACTAGGCCGTGTGCTCCTTAAGATGTTGCTGACATCATAAACAGAATACCCAGGTTTTTCACACACGGGTGAGGACACAGGCGTGTCTAGGCCGTGTGAGGGACACGGGCCATTGACACGGGCGTGTGTCCGGCCATGTGAAAACCCCTGTAGGTTCGAAATGAAAAATAAATTTCACACGAGCTAAGAACATGGGTGTGTGTGACCACACAGCCTGCCCACACAGGCGTGTTCCATTTCACGCGGGCGTGTGGCCCTGTTTAGGCAAAAATTTTCTAAGAGCGCAAAAGTTTCTGGTTTAAATTTGAAACCTTCTGTATGTATGTTTAGGGCCTCGTAGGCCCATGTTATGTATATGAATGAGAAGTTTTAAGTTGAAATGAAATTTTTATAGCCCAATGTTGTATGTTTAAGCAAGTTAAGTTCGGTAATGCCTTGTATCCGATTCTGACGTCGAACATGGGTAAGGGGTTTACAAATGTGATAATTAAATAAGTGAAATTGTCATTATAGATCAAGAAACACAAAGTCCGGACTGAAACCGAGGAAAGAATAATGTGGTGGACTAAATTGAACAATTATACATATTTTGGTACCGAGGTAAGTTTGTGTGTAATAAATCAACATCATGTTATTATGTATTTAAATGCTTGATATTACATGAAATGTATATTCTTTTTATGAAATTGGTTAATGAGGTATCGATGATATAAATAATGAAGTGTTGCTATATCGAAGTCCCAGTTGAACCTTAGGAATAAAAAGGATACCCTTGTGACGACATTAGATTAATAAGGTCCCGTATAAGACTATATCTCGGATATGGCCTCGGCACCGAATTGAGATCCCGTGTAAGACCATATCTGGGATATGGCAACAACATCTAATAGTAATCCCGTATAAGACCATATCTGAGATATGGCATCGACAATGACATATGATCTTGTGTAAGACCATATCTGGGATATGGCGTCGACATCGATATGAGATCCCATATAAGACCATATCTGGGATATGACATCGGTATCGACATTTGATCCCATGTAAGACCATATCTGGGATATGGCATTGGCATCTTACTACATTTATGACAATTTCTGAGTATCCTTCGATATTCCAAATGGTTCAACGGGGTAAGGTATTAAAGTTTTTGTTAAAGATGGAAAAAGGGGCTAAAGTTATGTGATGGAGTGATACAGGTACCTATGTGAAACTTATGAGAAATGAGTCTGGTATGTGATATGTGATTGGTAAGAGAGAGCATGAGCAAGTCATGTTAATGTTACTTGAAAATTTTATGTTAATTCATAATGTAATGTGTGGATGTTATTACAAGATTTTATGTTGTTGTCTATTACATGCAGACTTACTAAGCTTTATGCTTACTCCCTCTCTTTTCCCTTTCCTTGTAGTATCGCCAAGCTAGCTTGGGGATCAAAGGACGTCGGAGCTCGATTCACACTATCAAGCTATTTTTTGGGTATAGTAAAGTTTGATTCTTTTGGGTATGTCATGTATAGGAACTTGGTTATTTTGTTATATGTCATATTGGTTGGCCAATGTGTTGGTCACTAATGTTACTTATTCATTTTGTAAATGGCCATTGGAATTGGCCAATACTAGTTAAGTTATTTATATTCAATGATGATGAAATTCATGAAGTGCAAGCTTGCGCAATTGAATGAGTTATGTTGAAGTATATGCATGGTGAATGTAATGTGAATTAAGGTGTGGATGTCTTGATTGTAGATATTAGATGTGTATCATTGTTATGCTATGTGTTGCTTGAAATGATATAAGTGTTGTTGCTTTTCAAGATGGCAAATGGCTTGGTAAATAGCCTTATATTTGTCCACAGGGTAGGCACGTAGGAGTGTGTCTAGGCTGTGTGTCACACGGTCAGCCCCGTGGGCGTGTTGATAGGCCGTGTATCCCCTGCATCCAAATTTAGCAAAACAGAATGTCCAATAGTAAACACATGGGCAGAGGCACGGCCGTGTGTCTCAGCCGTATAAAGTCTACACATTAATTGCGAAAATTAAGTTCGTCACACGGGCTAGCACCCAGCCGTCTGACCCTGAATGTCTACTAACGTCATAAACAGAATGTTAAGGTTTTCACACACGGATTAAGACACGGGCGTTCATGGCTGTGTGAGGGATACGGGCCATAAACACGGGTGTGTGCCAGGCCGTGTGAAAAGCCTGTAGGTTTGAAATGAAAAATAAAATCTGCACGGACTAGGGACATGGGCGTGTGTGACCACACGACTTGCCCACACAGGCATGTGGCCCTATTTTGAGTAAAAATTTTCTAAGTGTTCGTAAGCTTTTGGTTCAGTCCCAATTCGCTCTGTTTGTATGTTTCGGGTCTCGTAGGCCCGTAATAGGAACTATATGAGTATAAATGAAAAGTTTTAAAGTTCAAAAGAAAATTTACGGTCGATTTTGTATGATTTAAGTAAATTAAGTCCAGTAATGCCTCGTACCCGGTTCTAGCGTCGAATACGAGTAAGGGGTGTTACATTTTATCAATTTAATTTTGATTTAAGAAATTTAGCCCGCAACCAAGGTTGTTGGGATTGGACTGATTGGTACATTGGTTTTAGAGAAAGAGGTTAAAGTGGTTGACTCACAAATCAATTAAATCGAAGTTTTTATTTTTTAAAATTCATTTAATTAAATTAGATCAATCTATCAAATTAGGAATTGATGGTCTGATTGGTCTAACCATTGGTTCGATTATAAAAATAATTCCTGCAGCATTACATGTTTTGTCAACATTTATGCAGAATATATAAATATCGAAAGTTAAATTTGCTATTATACTAATTAAAATTATGTACTATTGGCAAAAAATATTAAAGTCATAATTAATTGTCTTAGTTGCTCACTTTCAAAATCATTAAGAATTAAATTGCCTCAATTTTTTAAAGAGAGACTAATTTACTCAATAATTTATTTAATTAAATTGGATCAATTAATTAAACTAAAAATTGATGGTTTAATCGGTCTAAGCACTAATTTAGTTACAAAAATTTTGCCTACAACATTCACATCTATCAATATTCACATAGAATATAAAAACATTAACACTAAATTTGTTATTATGCTTATGTATAATATAAAAAGTATTGAAGCATAATTAATAAATTATTTCAATTTTTTTGAAGAAGGATCAATTTATCTACCCGAGTATCAAAATTTACAAAGACGAAAAAGGTGTTTATGAATATTTTTTCTTTTAAAAAATATTAAAATGATCAGCTATTAATCGCACCGACCAGGAGTAGTGAAGTCCATGATACGCTGACGCCAACCAAATCTTCTTAAGCCTAAAAAAAATAAGAGAAAAAAACCCAGCGCCAAGCCCTTATAAGCCGAGCCATTTCAATTATTTAAATATATATAAAACAATAATATCATTTTATTATAAACAAGTTAACCCTTCTAGTTTTACCACCAAAAAGGGGAAAACAACAAAACAAAATAAAACGGTCGAAAACCGGCAATAACAAGTAAAAGCTAAAACTTGCATTTGGAATGCATTTTGGGTTCATTTGCATTTGCCAACGTTGCTTAACCCCAGTCAGATTCTAACCCAAATGTGACCCATCTTAGTTCCTTATTTAAAGTTGGAGAAACTGGTTAAAGCCAGCTCTCAGCTGGGTTCTTCTGGTTAAAGTCTTTGTAATTTAATTGAGTTTTGATCGAGTAATGGTGTGAAAGAAACGGAAATATTTCAAAGTTCTTCTCTTGTAGGGTTGGGTTTTTTCTTTTCCTTTTTTTTTTCTTTTTGAGGCAGGTGTGTTCTTGTATGTATATGTATGTATATCCGGTGTGTTGGAAGCTTGTGCTGCTGTGTCTTGTTTTCTTGCTTTGAATTTGATTGTTTTCAATGGGAACTCAAAGGATGAAACAGGAAGAGAAGAAATCTGATGACGAAGTTAAGAGGGGGCATTGGTTGTTATACAGTTGTAAACAAGTTGATCTTGTTTCAGACAAGGGACTTAGAATTTGTAATAACTTCTCTCGACCTTGAGCCACTTAAACAAAGATTTGACCAGAAGAAAGCCACTCACAACACACCAAAACTTAAAGGATTTTTAAGACTAGAAGAAGAAAGAGATCTCTACTTTTCATAAGAGTGTTCATTTCACCAAGTTCATCAAACCATGAAGAGATCGCTTGGCAGCTCAGATTCCATGGCTGCTTTCATGTCCATCTGCCCAACCGCAGGTCTAACAAAACAACCCCAATTTCAATTAACCTCATCTAGAATTAAATTTTTTATTTTTTTTGTTGCAAAATACCTTGTTTTAGTGTCTCAATTGGCTATTTGTTTTGTATGGTACAGATGAAGAAAGTCCAAGAAACAACCATATTTACAGTAAAGAGTTGCAGTCGATGTTAGATGGATTAGAGGAAGAAGGCTGTTTGGAAGAAGCAGGCCATGTTGCTGAGAAGAAGAGACGTTTAAGCGTGGATCAAGTTAAGGCCTTGGAGAAGAATTTCGAGGTCGAAAACAAGCTTGAACCTGAGAGGAAAGTGAAACTAGCTCAAGAACTTGGCTTGCAACCTAGACAAGTTGCTGTCTGGTTCCAAAACCGCCGTGCCAGGTGGAAGACCAAGCAATTGGAAAGGGATTATGACCTGCTTAAAACCAGTTATGAAACTCTTAAGCTCAACTTTGATACCCTCCAACATGGCAATGAAGCTCTTCTCAAAGAGGTAATAGTATAACTGCTTGGTTAACGTGCCAATAACTTCACTTTCTTTAGCTTTTTATTCTAAAAACAGCCTAATGATTGCTGCCAGATAAGAGAGCTGAAAGCGAAGCTGAACGGAGAAAGCGTAGGGAGCAACCTTTCAGTGAAAGAGGAGGCGATTGTGCCTGAAACTGACGATAAAACAATGGAACAAAGTGAACCACTTCCAGCTTCTTCTTTGGCCACTTCATCCGAGCCAGTAGAACTGAACTACGAGTGCTTCAACAGCAGCAACAATAAAGTGGCTGACGCCATCCTTTTCCCAGAACTGAAAGATGGGTCATCGGATAGTGACTCAAGTGCTATCTTGAATGAAGACGACCACACTAACACCAACACCAACAATGGTGCTGTTTCGTCATCTGGGGTCCTACAAAGCCAACATCTTTTGATGTCACCAACGACAACCTCTTCATTCATTTTCGACTCATCTTCTTCGTCTTCACTATACTCCATGAATTGTTTCCAGTTCTCAAAAACAACCTATCTTGTGAAGATGGAGGAGCACAATTTCTTTACTGCAGATGAAGCTTGCAATTTCTTCTCTGATGAGCAAGCTCCAAGTCTTCAATGGTGTTACCCGGAGCAATGGAACTAAAAGCAGAAGCCAAAATGAACATGTATGTAACAAAATGAAATGAAATAAGCCAAAAAAACAATCTAAAATGAAGCTCCAAGAGTGTTGTAAGATGCGAATTATGTAACAAGTTAAACTACTAATACCGTGAAAGAAAGAGAAAAAAGGGGATTTGGAGCTGAAGAAGAGGCACAGAGAAGGGTTGATATGGCCGCCGAAAGAGGGCTTAAAGCATATGGCGACACCAGGCCAGGCGTGCGGGAATGATTAGGTCGTAATTGATAGTACTTATCTTTTTTCGCTCTTCTGCTGTAAATGGAAAAGATCTCCCCCACTCCATTGGGGGAAGTAAACAAAATCATCAATCATCATTTTCTTTTATCTTTTCTTTATGCAATATAGTAACAAATGATGAAAGAATTTTAGTTTTTCCTAGTAACGTATGATTTTAAGATTTGTGCTTTTTCATTTAAAAAAAAATGAATTCGGTTCTGTGTCTTTCTTGAGAGTTGAAAAAGTTTAACCAGATTTGATAGCTTGGGAATTCTATACCATCCTTAACAGTTGAATTTCTTCCCCGTTCCCAATTTCTATGACATCAAATTCTTGAATTCCTCTACGACCTTAAACTATTGAGTTTCACATATTAAATTAAACAAAAAGCTTTGTTAATGCTTTAGATACAGATGAAAATTATAAGAAAAAAAAAATACAACTCTCACACAAGATTTTAATAAGGGACGACGAGGGGGAGAAAATGGTGGAGACAAGACGGTTGATTTACCTGTGCCAGGAAGATAGCTGGAGTTAGGGGATTCAAAAAGGAGGAGAGGAGGTTGATACTTAAGTTTTCTTGGGGAAGAAGATCTTTTGCTACTCGTGTTCTAGGAAATATATAGGAGTGTAACAGTTTGATTTTGGGTCTAGTAGGAACAGTAGTTTCGGGACCACAAATTCGACGTAAGAAAATTTATTTTTTTTTATATTATTATGGTCTATGATTTCACGAAATAATTTTTTGAAAATTTCGTTTGAAAATTTTGACGTTTGGGCACTCAATTTAGTCAAAATGACTAAATCGTAAAAAGTGCAAAACTTGAGTTCTAGAAGCTAAAAGTGTCTAATTGCTATGAAATTTTAAATTAGAAGTCCTTAGTTGGTAATTAGACCATTGGATAAATTGTTGGACAAAAATGGATATGAAATAGGTGAAATAGAATATTTTTAAGTTAGGGGCATTTTGGTCATTTAGTAATTAAAAGAATTAAAAAGCCAAAATAGCCAAAAATGTGTCCATCTTCTACCTCCCTTGGCTGAATATACCATGGACACCATGACTAGGGTTTTGTTCAAGCTTCCAAGCTCCATAGTAAGTCCGTTCTTGCCTCGTTTTTAATGATTTTCACGTTTTTGAAATCCTTATAACATGATCTACCTATTTCTACCATTGATTTGAGATATGATGAAGGTCCAGGGTTTGACATGTTATAAATTTGTGTATTGTGATGTTTAATGGTAGATTATGCATGTTTATGGTTAGAGAAGCAACTTTTACTAAGTGATTTTCGGTAAAAATGCCTAAAAGGACTTTGTAAAAGTTAAAAAATATGTTATAAAAGTGTGTTTTAATGGAAAATGTGGGCTGCTATAAGCATGAAAATGATTTGGCTAGGCATGGGTTACAAAGAAATTGAACACATTTCATTTTACGAGCCTAGGGGCAAAAGTGTAAATATGTGAAACTTTAGGGGCAAAAACATAATTTTTCCATAATATGATTTTTGGATCACATTGAATAATGTGACTAATAAATAGACTAAATGTGATGTTATAGATCAAAGAAAACGAGGTTCGGACCTAGAATAGGGGAAAAAGAGAGAAATTAACGATTAGGTCCCTTTTTGCCTTTTTGATATCGAGGTAAGTTCATATGTGAATAATGCATTATTATGTTTGTATTTTAAATATTTTAAATGCTTCGTAAATGTGTGGAATGAATGATTTGTAATAGCTCGATTTTGGGGTTAGTCGAAACAGTGGTTTTGGGACCGCTAATCCGAGGTTGAAGAAAATTATTTTGATATTACTTTATATGTTATAGCATGTTTATAAGGATTTATGAAAATTTTGGTGCTTTAATCTTAGCAATTGTATGCTTAATTGTGAAAAAGGACTAAATCGCATAAAGTGCAAAAGTTCTATTATACAAGGTAGAGGTGTCTAATAACCATAGAATATTAAATTAGAGGTCCTTAAAGTGCAATTAGGACATTAAGGGTGTGTTGGCCAGCCATAGAGACAAGGAGACAAGAGCATCGGATTTTGGTGAAATTAGGTGATAAAAAAATGAATAAAATAAGATTAATAAAAGAGATATCATCTTTTACTATTCATGCTTCTTCTACCACCAAAAATTGAAGGAAATTAGAGGATTTTGGAGTCCAAACTTTCAGCCAAGCTTTTCTCTTACAAGTAAGTGATTTTAGAGGTCTTTCTTGATAATTTTTATACTTTTGGAACCCCCAAAGCTTAAGCTAGCTAATGAGGGGACTAATTTGCAAAATGGTTGAAAGTCTAGGGACTTGCCATGAGAGTGTTTATCTTGTTTGCTGAGTTTTTATGGAAGAAAATGAATGTTAGTGAGTTAATGAATAACTTTTGCGAAATGTGTCATCATGAAAACACCTAAATAAGACTTAATTGTAAAGGTTGAAATTGTGTAATAAATGCGTGAAATAATTTGTTTTGTGAGTTGTTGTAAGAGAAATAAATGTTCAGCTAGGATTGTTTAATGAGAAAATGTGATGAAAAATGATTTACGAACCTAGGGGCAAAATTATAATTTTGCCAAAGTATAAGGGCAAAATGGTCATTTTTGCCTAAGTAAAAATTTTGATGTATCATGAATTATAAAGTGATTGAATGAGTAAATTTTATTATTATTGATCAAGAAGAGCGCGGAAACAACCTTCACCGAGGAAAAGGCAAGGTTACGGACTAAATCGTCGATTAATACATTTTGGACCGAGGTAAGTTTATGTGTAAACGATACATCTTTAGTACATATGTTGTTACTTATTGGTGCAATGTATGAATGAGATCAATTATGATTGAGATTAATTAAAATTGATAGATAGGAAGCAATTCTCGTATGAACCTCGAAATAGATATGTTAGTGCGGAAAAATGTTCGTAATACTTAATTGGTGGGCTGTGTGCGATACTACCGTAATCATCTTTTTTGGTGGGCTGTGTGCGATACCACCTTATTACTTATTCACGATGGGCTGTGTGCGATATTGTAACACCCCTTTCCAGTATTCAACTCTGGAATCGGGTATGAGGCATTACCGGACTTGAC
Source organism: Gossypium australe (assembly GCA_005393395.2). NCBI lineage: Eukaryota > Viridiplantae > Streptophyta > Magnoliopsida > Malvales > Malvaceae > Gossypium > Gossypium australe. The sequence continues at coordinate 70,148,189 of CM016625.1, forward strand.
TTGCCTGAGCATTCAACTTTGTGCGATAAAATTCACTCCAAATTAAAACTTTTTCATTTACAATTGTAACGTCCCCATTATGGGTCTACGAGACCCTTTTCATATACCCGAGATGCTTTGGGACCAAACCAAAACTTTTAAACACTTAGAAAATTTTGGCATAAAAACTGGGCCACACGTCCGTGTGTAGAGTGGGACACGCCCATGTGACATATCACACACCCGTGTTCCATGCCCGTGTAGAATTATTTTCTTTTCAAACCTACAGGGGTTTTCACACGGCAGGACACACGTCCGTGTTCTTGGCCCGTGTACTCCACACGGCCTAGACACGCCCGTGTCCTCGTCCGTGTGTAAAAACCTGGGTATTCTATTTGTGACGTCAGCAACCAATTATGGGCACACGGCCTAGGCACACGCCTGTGTGTCTAGCCCGTGGTCGACACTGACTTACAACACTAACATGCAGGGGACACACGGCCAAGTCACACACCCATGGGACCGACTGTGTGTCACACATGGTCTAGACACACGCCCGTGTGTCTACCCGTGTGGACCATTTCAAAGCTATTTTCCAAGCCATTCGTGTGTCTACCCGTGTGGACCAATTCAAGGTTATTTTCCAAGCCATTAGCCACCCTCACTTGCACACATTCGCACATCATCACATAACATTTTCAAATCATCAATTATAACTCTTGAATTATCACATTTGAACCATTTAAATCAAACTATCTTCCCATATACGAGAACTACTTCGATGGCCAGTGTTGGTAATGTTCAGTAGAATCGGGTTGAGTGCAAGCATTGTGGTAAATGGCATTCTGGGAGTTGTAGATTTCGAGATCGGTCTTGCTTTAAATGTGGATCGTCGGATCATTTTATTCGGGAGTGCCCGATGCTAGCTGAGCAAAATACGGCTCAGAATATCAGACCGAGTAATGTATCAGTGCGAGGCAGACCACCTAGGCATTCAGGAAATGCAAGTGGCAGTCAGAAAGGAACCAAAGACACTGCAGTTCGATCAGAGGCTCGTGCACCTGCTAGAGCATATGCTATACGTGCCAGAGAGGATGCTTCTTCTCCAGATGTTATCACCGGTACATTCACTCTTTATGATACTACTGTGATTGCATTGATTGATCCTGGTTCGACTCATTCATATGTGTGTGAAACTTTAGTATCTAGTAAGACTCTGCCTGTTGAGTCTACTGAGTTTGTGATTTGTGTATCCAACCCCTTGGGTCGATGTGTTCTGGTTGATAAAGTGTGTAAAAGTTGCTCGTTGATGATTCGGGATTCATGCTTTCCAGCTGATTTAATGTTGTTGCCTTTTGACGAGTTCGATATAATTTTGGGAATGGACTGGTTAACTTTGCACGATGTTTTTGTTAATTGCAAAAGAAAAACCATTAATTTGAGATGTCAGAATGGTGAAATCATCCGGATTGAATCTAATGACATGAATGGGTTACTGGCAATAATATCCTCGATGTTAGCTCGTAAGTATGTGAGAAAAGGGTGTGAAGCTTACTTGGCTTATGTGTTGGATAGTGAAGTGACTGAAAAGCAGATTGAATTTGTACCAGTTGTGTGTAAATATCCAGATGTGTTTCCTGAAGAACTACCAGGTTTACCACCTATTCGAGAAATAGAGTTTGGCATTGAATTAGTGCCGGGGACGACTCCGATTTCAATAGCTCCGTATCGGATGGCACTTATAGAATTAGAAGAGTTGAAAGCACAGTTGCAAGAGTTAACAGATAGGGGCTTTGCACGACCGAGTTTCTCTCCTTGGGGTGCACCAGTTTTATTTGTGAAAAAGAAAGATGGGACTATACGAACGTGTATTGATTATCGGCAGCTGAACAACGTAACTACAAAGAAGAAATACCCGTTGCCTCGGATTGACGACTTGTTTGATCAGTTAAAAGGGGATTTAGTGTTTTCAAAGATAGATTTGAGATCGGGTTATTATCAGTTGCGAGTCAGAGATTCCGATGTGCCAAAGACTGCTTTTTGAACAAGGTACGAACATTTTGAGTTCTTGGTTATGCCTTTTGGACTTACTAATGCACCTGCTATTTTTATGGATTTGATGAATCAGATTTTCAGACAGTATTTGGATCGGTTTGTGGTAGTGTTTATAGATGATATTCTGATCTACTCCATAGATGAAACTGAGCATGCTGAGCATCTGGGACTGGTGCTACAATCTTTGCGAGATAAACAGTTGTACGCAAAGTTTAGTAAATGTGAGTTTTGGCTGAATGAGGTCAGTTTTCTGGGTCACGTTGTTTCGGCGTCAGGCATTTGGGTTGATCCGAATAAAATATCGGCTATACTTGATTGGAAACAACCAAGGAATGTTTCTGAAATTTGAAGCTTTCTGGGACTTGCTGGTTACTACAGACGGTTCGTGAAAGGTTTTTCTATGATAGCCACACCTTTGACAAAGCTATTACAGAAAGCTGTTAAGTTCGAATGGACGGAAAAATGTTAGAAAAGTTTCAATCAGTTGAAAGCTCTTTTGATCGAGGCTCCAGTGTTAATTCAGCCTGAATCGGGTAAAGAATTTGTTGTGTATAGTGATGCTTCTTTAAATGGTTTGGGTTGCGTTTTAATGCAAGAAGGCAAAGTAGTAGCTTATGCTTTGAGACAGTTGAAGCCACATGAAAGAAATTATCCGACACATGATTTGGAGTTAGCAGCTATTGTATTTGCGTTAAAGATTTGGCATCATTATTTATTCGGTGAGAAATGTCATGTCTTTTTGGATCACAAAAGTTTAAAGTATTTGATGACCCAGAAAGATTTGAACTTGAGACAACGCAGATGGTTAGAGCTGTTGAAAGATTACGAATTAGTGATTGACTACCATCCGGGGAAAGCCAATGTTGTTGCGGATGCCCTAAGTCGAAAATCATTATTTGCTCTTCGTGCGTTGAACGCACATATGGTTATGTCTGATGATGGTTCGATAATAGCCGAATTGAAAGCAAGACCGTTGTATATTCAACAAATTTGTGATGCTCAGAAAGTTGACAAAGATTTGTTGGCAAAACGAGTTCAGTGCGAAAGTAATGCAGAAACAGAGTTTCGAATTGATGAAAATGACTGTTTGAACTTCAAAGACCGAATACGTGTTCCGAGGAATGTGGATTTGATTCAGATGATATTGAATGAGGCTCATAATAGTCGATTTTCGGTACATCCGGGTAGCACAAAAAATGTATAATGATTTAAAACAGTTCTATTGGTGGCCTGGTATGAAACGGGATATATCCGAATTTGTCTCAAAGTGCTTAATTTGTCAGCAAGTAAAAGCTAAACATCAGGTGCCTTCTGGGTTACTTTAGCCGATCATGATACCTGAATGGAAATGGGATAGAATTGCTATCGATTTTGTATCCGGTTTGCCTACGACACCGAGCAAGAAAGATGCAGTCTGGGTTATAGTGGATAGACTAACCAAATCAGCTCACTTTGTTCCAGTTCGTACGGACTATTCGCTCGATAAGCTTGCTGAGTTGTATGTATCTCAAATCGTGAGATTACATGGTGTGCCAATTTCCATTGTTTCGGACAGAGACCCGAGATTCACGTCGCGGTTTTGGAAGAAATTGCAAGATGCTTTAGGTACCAAACTACATTTTAGCACAGCTTTTCATCCGCAGACAGATGGTCAGTCTGAACGAACCATTCAGATACTTGAGGATATGTTGAGATGTTACGTCCTCGAGTTTGAAGGTACGTGGGAACGATACTTACCTTTGATTGAATTTGCTTACAATAATAGCTTTCAATCTAGTATCAAAATGGCACCTTACAAAGCTTTGTACGGTCGCAAGTGTCGTACACCATTGTACTGGACCGAGCTCAGTGAAAACAAGATACATGGGGTTGATTTGATTAAAGAGACTGAACAGAAAGTGGCAGTAATCCGAGATAGTTTGAAAGTTGCATCAGATCACCAAAAGTCATACGCGGATTTGAAACGTAAAGACATTGAGTTTCAAGTCGGAGACCGGGTATTTTTGAAAGTTTCTCCGTGGAAGAAAGTACTTCGATTTGGTCGAAAAGGCAAATTAAGTCCGAGGTTCATCGGACCATATGAGATCATCGAATGTGTTGGGCCTGTTGCTTATAAATTAAAGTTGCCTTCTGAACTAGAAAAGATTCATAATGTCTTCCACGTTTCGATGCTTCGTAAATATCGATCAGATCCGTCACATGTGATTTCTCCGTCTGAGATTGAAATCTGATCCGATATGACGTACGAGGAGGAACCGATCCGTATTTTAGCTCGTGAAATGAAAGAGTTGAGAAACAAGAAAATTTCGTTAGCAAAAGTACTATGGAATCGACATGGAGTAGAAGAGGCTACGTGGGAGCCTGAGGATTCAATGAGGCGACAATATTCGACTTTGTTTAACGGTAAGATTTTCAGGGACGAAAATCCTTAAGGGGGGAGAGTTGTAACAGTCCGAATTTGACCCTAATCAGAATGGTGGTTTCGAGACCACGAATTCGAGCCCGAAAAATTTTTAAATATTATTTTTGGTGTTTATTGTATGTGAATTATTATGTGTGAAAGTTTCGTATGAAAATTTGATTGTTTGTGTGTTTAATTTAACAAAAGGACTTAATCGCGTAGAGTGCAAAAGTTACAAACTATAGTGGAAGGTGTTAATGTGATAGTGGCTTTTTAATAGGAGGTACTAAAAGGGCAATTAGCCTATTTTACAAGGTAGTGGACGGCTTAAGACTATAATACCCTTATTATATAGGTTAGTTTTATTTTAGTTAAAAGGTTGTGTTAGTAATTAAGTAATAAACATATTATATGCTAATATAAAACAAAAGAAAGACCATTATCATCTTTTATTCTCTTGGCCGAATATTGGAGAAAGAAGAAAGGCTTTGTTTCATTTGATTTTCGGCACTTATTAGCTTAAATTCAAGATCAAGAACAAAGAAAAACGGACTTGGATCGGGGGAAGGCAAAAGTTATTGAATAGCCGGTTGTTATCGTCCGAAGATTTCTGAGGTAAGTCTATAAGCAATTTAATATCGTTAATGTCATTTATAACCTTGAATACATGTTGAATTATGGAATTATGGTTATGAATTTAGTGAAAGCCGAATGTGGATAGACATTTTATCATGAAGAGTTGTTAAATTTTAATTATATTGATAAGTTCAAGTGATATGAATTATGTATAGTTTATATAATTTTGGTCAGCATGTAATGTGAATAAGATGGAGATAATATCGTATTTCGGGCTTTGAGCCTAGCAGGCCTTGTGCCGGTGAATTGTATCGGGCTTCGAGCCTAGCAGGCCTTGTGCCGGTGAAGTGTATCAGGCTTATTGCCTAGCAGGCTAAATGCCGGTGATCAAATTTCAGACCTCGGGTCTAGCAGGCTTAGTGCCGGTGTGTATTTCAGGCTTTGATGCCTAGCAGGCTTAATGTCGGTGATGTATTATAGATAGAGAGTTCATGAATCATTTACAAGGTGGAACGTAATTACTGCAATAAGCTAAATGCTCGGGTAAGTATAAGTTTTCATAGTTGCAAGGAATAAGGTAAGTTATTATATTTCCATTCGAATTAAGTAAGATGTGATGTAGTTGAAGCTTTCAGTGAGATGTTAATATGTGCATTTGATCTTACCAATAATGAGTATGATAAATATATTGAAATTTAAGCTTGGTTATGCCTTTGAGATTCGACCATATGTGTAAATGTTAAATGTGAGAGTGATTGGATATGTTTACATATGTGTCTAACTGATTACATGTGGTTAAAAATGTATGTTATAAATATTTGGTTTGGAATATGCGATTACCTATTTTATTTAGGTGTTTCGGTGAGTTTGCATGCTTATAGTAAGAAATGATAATTGTTAAGTTAAGTAAGGTAATGGCATTCGGCTATAATGAACTTATAAGTTAAATTATTTATATTCAATGTCAAAAACCAATTGTTTTAAAAGCTTGAATGTTTGAATACTATATTATAATTGCTTAAGACTTACTAAGCTAGTAAGCTTACTCTGTGTGTGTTCATGTTCAGTTTTATAGATTCTGATCAAGCTACGAGCTCAAGGGATCGTCACTGAAGTCATTCACACTATCGGCTCACTTTGGTACCTTAGTTTAAACTTTTGAACTTAAGGCATGTATAGGCTAGTTTAATATTTGAATGATATTTTGTTAATGTATAAAAGCCATGCGAAATTGGCTTGTTTTTAAATGTTAAAGATCGATGGTTTATTAAATTTTGGATATGATATGCGTGTATGTTATGCTTGAAAGATGAATGTGGTTTTGGTGCATGTTCTTCATGATTATATGATTCGGTATTGAATAATGAAAATGTTTATGAATATTTTGGGTTGATCATTGGAGAGTTGATTTGAGGATCGAATATATGGTAATGGATTGGTTGTACTTATGTATTTTGGATTAGTTATAGAGCATATGTGTTTGGTATGTTATTTAATGATCTTTGTGTCCATGAATCTTCAACGTGGCTATGGTAAAATGAGCATAAATTTGAGACTATTTCAATCGTATGTGGATATATGGAGATGCTTATTTATGTGTTATATATATATATATATGCCTATTATGTCGAGTGGATTTCTTAACCTAGATTAATATGCATAACTTGAAAATTTGCATAGTCACAAAAACTTGTAAATAAAATACAATAATATTAATTTGATAGTCATGGTTTGATATGGCTTTTGTTTTTAGGAATTATGCGCATATTATAATAGCATTATGGGCATGTTCAGTTATGCTATAATGTTCTAATGTCACATATGTGAATGGATATTTAACAGAGTACTATGAGTCTATATGTTTTAATATGCGCATGTGCATAAGTTATGAAATGATATGCTGATATTCGACTAATGAAATAGATGTATTGACACGTATTTGATATATATAAAAAGTGAGTGATATATGCTTGGAATGAGTTTTAAATATTTGAATGTCATAGATTCGATGGTTAAATTGTTTGGACTTTAGAAATATGAAAGCTCGATTCGAAAATTTGTATAAGTTATGAGTAATAAATGTATTTTCTAAGCTGTATTTTGATCGGTAATGTCTCTAATCCTAATCCGGCGACGAATACGGATTAGGGGTGTTACAATATGTCCTTGCAGGACCTTTACAGTGGAATCTCTAGGCGCGCCTCTACTGCTAACCCCACTTCCCGGGTTCTTCTGTGGTCTACCTCTAGAAGGAGCATTACTCGCTCGCACATCTTGCTTTCTATCTTTCTTATCCATCTCCGGACAGTTTTGAATAAAATGGTCTAGTGACCAACATTTGAAATAGCATCTTTCAGTTCTTCGGCATTCACCGAAGTGATGCCTACCACATTATGAGCATTCCGGTCTATTAGGTCGGGCACTACCAACACTCGCAATTGAAGTGGTCTGAGCCTTAGAGGTCTTGTATTGCTTATTCTTATTTCTGTTTGAGAATCCAACTGAAGCATTGGATCGAGTAGTGAACTCTCTTGATTTCTTGGATGAGGACAGAAACGATTTCCCCAACTATCTTTTCTTTGAGTTACGAGACTCAATATCAGCTTTCCTTTTCTCTTTGGCCAATTCCTCGGCCTTACAAGCTCTTTCAACAAGCACCCCAAACTCCCTTAACTCTAAAATGCCAACTAATAATTGGATGTCTTCATTCAATCCGTCCTCAAATCTCTTGCACATGAAGGCTTTGGTAGATTCGCATTCCCTAGCGTATTTGCTGAGTCTCACGAACTCACGCTCATATTCAGTTACTGTCATTCGGCCTTGCTTCAATTCTAGAAATTCCTTCCTCTTCGGGTCTATAAACCTCTGACTAATATATTTCTTCCGGAATTCCTCTTGGAAAAACTCCAACGTAATCCTTTCCCTTGGTACAACTGACACAAGGGTGTTCCACCATTGATAGGTCGAGTCTCTTGCAAGAGTGATACAACACACTTCATGCACTCCTCAGGTGTGCAAGACAACTCATCGAATACCCTAAAGGTATTTTCTAGCCAGAATTCTGCTCTCTCTGAGTCATCATCATGTTCACTCTAAATTCCTCAACCCTTTGCTTTCGTATTCTGTCTACCGGAGGTTTTTCCTTTTTAATTGTTTCCACTTCTTGTGGAGTTGTAGGGACAGGCTGTGGAATTGGAGGGGAGGAGGAGGTGGAGCATTCGGGTTTGCACGAACAACTTCGAATACCATACATTCATCATGTGGAGGAAGCCTTCTCTAGCCCCTTCGCCCTAACTCAGTGTCACAGGCCCACTATCGACTGGCGTGATCCTTTCTACGGGAGCCGGTGCATTGCTTTCTTTATCGTCTGCTACTGCTCTGTCGGTATTCATTTACTATATAAACAAAAACATATTTTATATTGTCAGGAGTCGTCACACTATCACAATTCACATATGACATGTATAGCTAGACTTGTACACATGCTAGGTTAGTCTGAGAATCGACTAAACCATAGCTCTGATACCACTAAATGTAACACCCCTTAACCGTATCCGACGCTGGACGGGGTACGAGGCGTTACCTATCTTAAACACATGTAAACATGCTAGCATTCATTTTCAAGTCATAAAAGTATGTTCAAAATCAAAATATTTTCAATCTTCATTTTAAGGTCCTTAATATGGGTTTACGAGGCCCAAAACACACTTTAGAAATGGTTCGGGACTGAGCCGAGTTATTTAGAAAACTTTGGAAAATATCACTAGAAACAGGGGCACACGCCCGTGTGGAAGGGCGACACGCCCGTGTGATCTGATAACATGGCCATGTTGAATAGTCGTGTAGCTCACACAGCCTAAGCATATAGGGGCATGCCCATGTCCCGAGCCTGTGTGAATTTATTACTCAATTTGAACCTACAGGGGTTTTCACAGGGCCTGGCACATGCCCGAGTCCATGGCTCGTATCTCTCACACAGCCTTGACACGTCCATGTCTCGGCCCGTGTGCAAAAACCTTGACATTCTGTTTCTAACTTTAGCAACCCAATAAGGTCACACGGCCCAGGCACATGCCCGTGTCCTTAGGCCGTGAACGAATTAAATTCCTAAATTCAAGTGCAGACTTCACACGGCCTAGGCACATGCCCATGTTCTATTGCCGTGTCTTCCACACGGTTGAGACACACGTCCGTGCCTCAGCCCGTGTGGTTACTACTAGGCATTTTGTTTTGCCAACTTAAGGTGAAGGTGGACACACGGCCGGACTACATGCCCAAGGACAGAACATATGTCACACACGACCTAGACACACACTCGTGTGTCTACCCATGTGGACAGTAAAAAGGCTATTTACCAAGCCCTTTTTGCCACCCTTACTTGCACCAACTTACGCCACATCAAATAACCTACTCATTCATTCATTAGTATAGCCAATACTCAACCATGCAATTTGCACATTCATGAAAAACATCATCATTTTGACATATCAATGATAAATATTAGCCATCATCCATGGCCTTATACAAAAAGAATCAATCTTCAAAACAAACCAACACATTTGGCCAAAACAATATGACACTTGACAAAGACCAGGTCCCTGTACATGCCATACTTAAAAAGATAAATCTAACTATACCAAATGTTCCAATTGATAGTGTGATCGAGCCTCCGACGTCCTTTGATCCTCGAGCTAGCTTGGCGATGCTATAAGAAAATGGAAAAGAAGAGGGAGTAAGCACAAAGCTTAGTAAGTCGCATGTAAATAAGTAACAACAATTTCCATGCATCATCATACTCATATCATCTTATAAAATTGCACAAAATTCTCGAAGGATTGAAAGCATAACTTACTCAATTTCACCCTTACTAATCATACAACATATTTCGAGCTCATTTCTCATAAATTTTCATGTAGGTACTTGTATCACTTACAGCATAGTCGTAACTTTTCTCAATTTTAACACAAGGTCTAAATTACCTGTTGAACCAGTTGGAATACCAAAGGATACCTGACAAGCCTCACACCAGATGGTAAAATACCGATGCCATGTCCCAAAATGGTCTTACACTAGCTATCGTCTCAATGTCGATGCCATGTCCCAGACATGGTCTTACACTAGCTCTCGTCTCAATGCCAATGCCATGTCCTAGACATGGTCTTACACTAGCTTACATATCAACGTCGATGGTATGGCTTGGATATCCAATCTATTCCGAAGGTTCAACCAAGAGTATACCGCTTCGAATTTTGTCAGGCTTATTCATAACAATAATCAAACATTTTGTGCAATATTAATTGTTTAATGCATAATAACAATAAAGTTGTATTATTTACGTATAACTTACCTCGATATACAAAATATGGGCAACTAGTTAGATTTAGTCCAATAACTTGGTTTTCCCCCGGTCTAGGTCCGGACTCCATTTTTCTTAATCTATAATGACAAATTCACTTATTTAATCACTTCATAATTCAAGACATTCCAAAATTCTTACTTTGGCAAAATTACCATTTTGCCCTTAGACTTTCATAAAATTACAATTTTGCCCCTTGGCTCGTAAAATAATTTTCCTAAAATTTCCTCATTAACCAAGCCTAGATGAATCTATTTTAAGCTTATAGAAACTCACAAATCCAATTATTTCCCACATTAACTACTTATTTTATAACCTTTACAAAAAGGTACATTTTAGGTGTTTTCATGAAAAATCCTTTCACAAAAGTTGTTTATTTAACACCCAAGATTCATTTTCTTCCATAAAATTTCAGCAAACAACATGAAGACTCACATGATAAAACCCTAGACTCTCAACCATTTTGCAAAATAGTCCTCTCATTAGCTAGATTAAGCTACAAGGGTCCCAAAAGTACAAAAATTATCAAGAATGACCATTAAAATCACTTACTTGCAAGGGTTTAGGTTGCTGAAACTTTTAAGCTTTTCAAAGCTCCTCTTTTGCTGAAATTTTCAGTGGTAGGGGGAAGATGAAAAAGATGATATCATTTTCTTCTTATTTTATTTTATTTCTAGTCACATTTGTCACCTAATTTCACCAACTTTGACCAATTTCCATTTCTTTGTCCCCTATGGTCGGCCAACATATTCCTAAGGGCCTAATTGCACATTAGAGACCTCCAACTTCATATTCTATAGCTATTTGACACCTTTAGCTTGTAGAACAAAACTTTCGCACTTTATGCGATTTAGTCCTTTTTCAGAATTAAGCATGAAATCACTAAAATTAATGCACCAAAATTTTCATGCGCTCATATAATCATGCTATAACACATAAAATAATATTAAAATAATTTTCTCTGACCTTAGATTAGAGGTTTGAAAACTGCTGTTCTAACTAGCCCCTAAATTGAGCTGTTACAAACTCTGTCGGTAAAGCTAATCGATAAGCCACCGGCCTGATTCTTTCGATAACCTCATACGACCCAATGAAACGTGGGCTCTATTTGCCTTTTCGGCCAAATCTAAGAATCTTCTTCTATGGAGATACTTTGAGAAAGACTTTGTCACCTACCTAAAATTCGATCTCTTTTCTTTTCAAGTCTGAGTACGAATTTTGTCGATCTGAAGCGGCTTTCAAGCAATCACAGAATACCTTTACTTTTTCTTCGGTTTCCCTAACCAAGTCAACCCCGTGAATCTATTTCTCACTAAGCTCGGTCCAATACAAAGGTGTTCGGCACTTGCGGCCATACAATTCCTCATAAGGTGCCATCTTTATACTCGATTAAAAATTGTTGGTATAAGCAAATTCAACCAATAGTAGATATTTTTCCCAACTCCCCTCAAATTCTAAGACACAACATTGAAGCATATCTTCGAGAACTTGAATCGCTCTCTCTGATTGGTCGTCGGTTTGCGGATGAAATGCGGTACTAAAGTTCAACTTTGTTCCCAAAGCTTCTTGAAACTTTTTCCAAAAACGCGAAGTAAACCTCGGATCTCTATCGAGATAATAGAAATAGACACTATGTGAATCTCACAATTTCAGCAATGTACAATTTAGCTAGCTTGTCAAGTGAGTAATCGATACGTACCGGTATAAAATGAGCCGATTTCATTAATCTATCAACAATAACCCAAACGACATCTTTGTTTTTCGAAGTCAAAGGTAAACCCGTCACGAAGTCCATCGTAATTGTATCCTATTTCCACTCGGGTACCATCACTGGTTGAAGTAAACCCGAAGGTACTTGGTGTTCGGCCTTTTCTTATTGACAAATTAAGCATCTCGAGACAAACTCTAAAACATCCCCTTTCATACCTGACCACCAATACCATTTCTTCAAATCATTATACATTTTCGTACTACCAGGATGAACTGATAAGCAACCACTGTGTGCCTCGTGCAAAATCATCTAAATAAGTTCATCATTTTTTGGTACACAAACTCTACCTCAGAACATTAAACAATCATCGGATTCGAAATAAAATTTTGAATCACTAACCGATTCACAATGAGCTATTTTGGCTTACAAATCACGAATAGGTATTTGGATGTTTGATAATGTGATTTAGTAGAAATGATAAAATATGCATAAGTTGAAATGATCTTTATAAGTTATATTAAACGTTTGTATATGAAATAAATTAGTTAATTTGATTGTATGAAATTGAATATATATATGGTTTTAGGATAGATGATGAAATCTTATGTTATGTAGTTAGATTGACATATTCGCATGTGGTTCAACTATGTGTATATACATCTAGTTTAAGTTTAGGTGTTTCGGACAAGAAAGGACATATATTATGTTCTAGTTGGATGTGAGTATGTTATTATAAATGTTTTGATTTTAGAATTGTTGAAAAATGCAGATGTACGAATTTGGCTTAGATGGATTAGGATAAGTTGTTAATGTTTAAGTTTGCTATGGAAGTACAAACTCGTAATGCATTTGTCCATGACTTCAATAACAGTAAATAAATGACATGACCTGTGCTATGCATGGTAATGCCCTGTAACCTTAATCTGGCAACGGATATGGGTTAAGGGTGTTACATTTTATTGGTATCAGAGCTTACGATTTAGTCGATTCTAGGACTACCGTAGCACGTGTGAGTCTAGCTATACATGCCTTTATTTATAATACGATAGTGTGATGACTTCTGACATCTGAATTGTGATTTTTATATAGTAAATGGATCCCGATAGAGCCGTAGCTGATGATGTTGAGAGCGTAGCGCCTGATCTCGCACATGGGTTAGCGCCGATAGACTCTCGACCTGTCTCGAGTAGCCATGAGGGGGAGGCTAAGCAAGTCTTCTACCAGATGATGAACGAATGGTTTACTCAATATATCCGGACTAATCTGGCTGTGCAACAACCTCCACCCCCGAATAATCCATCTTGGATACCTATGGTACCTCCGATAGTAGATCCGACGAGATTTGGCAGGCCTCCTGTAGATTAGATCAGGAAACACGGGGCCGAAGAGTTTAAAGCTAATGATGATGATGATGCAAAACGAGCTGAGCCGTGGCTTGATAATACTATCCGACTGTTTGATGAGTTATCATGTACTCCGGAGGAATGTTTAAAATGTGCTATATCCTTATTATAGGACACTGCATATCACTGGTGGAGTACACTAGGATCGGTGGTTCCAAAAGAGAAGGTGACCTGGAAATTCTTCCAGATTGAGTTCTGTAAGAAATATATCATCCAAAGATTCATCGATCAAAAATGTGAAGAATTTCAGGAGTTGAAACAGGGTCGTATGATCGTGACTGAGTATGAACAGAAATTTGTGAGATTGAGCCGATAGGCTCGAGAATGTGTTTCAACTGAGGCTATTATGTGTAGAAGATTTGAAGACGGTCTGAATGAAGACATTAAGCTGCTGGTTGGTATACTTGAGATTAAAGAGTTCGTGGTACTTGTTGAACGAGCTTGTAAAGCCGAAGAGCTTGGAAAAGAGAAAAGAAAAGCCGAGTTTGAAGCTAGAGACACTCGGAAAAGATCATCGAGTAAGGCCTTTCACTTAGCATCAAAGAAGTTCAGAGATGAATCCAGTCGACATAAGACTACTTCAGATTTTTTTCAGACAAGATAGAGATCGTCCACCTGCGGACTTCCGAGCTACTTCGATGGCTAGTGTTGGTAATGTTCAGCAGAACCGGGCTGAGTGCAAACACTGTGGAAAATGGCATTTTGGGAGCTGTAGATTGCATGACCGGTCCTGTTTTAAGTGTGGATCGATGGATCACTTTATTAGAGAATGTCCAATGTTAGTTGAGCAAAACACTGTTCAGAATGTGAGACCGAGCAACGTGTCAGCACGAGGCAGACCACCTAGACATTCAGGTAATGTAGGTGGCAGTCAAAGGGGAATAAAAGATACAGTGATTCGGTCAAAGGCTTGTGCACCTGCTAGAGCATATGCTATACGAGCTCGCAAGGATGCTTCTTCACCAGATGTCATTACCGGTACTTTCACTCTTTATGATATTAGTGTAATTGCGTTGATTGATCCTGGTTCGACTCATTCTTATGTATGTGAAACATTAGTATCCAGTAAGACTCTGCCTGTTGAGTCTACTGAGTTTGTGATTCGAGTATCAAATCCCTTGGGTCGGTGCGTTCTGGTTGACAAAGTGTACAAAGGTTGTCTGTTGATGATTCGAGACTCATGTTTCCCAGCGGATTTAATGGTGTTGCCTTTCGATGAATTTGATATAATTCTGGGAATGGACTGGTTGACTTTGCATGATGCTGTAGTTAATTGCAAAAGAAAGACCATTGATTTGAGATGTCAGAACGGTGAAATTATTCGGATTGAATCTAATGATCTGAATGGGTTACTAGCGGTAATATCTTCGATGTTAGCTCAAAAATATATGAGAAAAGGGTTTGAAGCTTACTTTGCTTATGTGCTTGATAGTAAAGTGATAGAAAAGAAGATTGAATCCGTTCCGATAGTGTGCGGGTATCCAGATGTGTTTCCTGAGGAATTACCGAGTTTACCACCTATTCGAGAAGTAGAGTTCGGTATTGAATTAGTACCGGGGACGACTCCGATTTCGATAGCTCCGTATCGAATGGCGCCTACCGAATTAAAAGAGTTGAAAGCACAGTTGCAGGAGTTAACAGATAGGGGCTTTGCACGACCGAGTTTCTCTCCCTGGGGTGCACCAGTTTTATTTGTGAAAAAGAAAGATGGGACTATGTGAATGTGCATTGATTACCGATAGCTCAATAAGGTAACTATAAAGAATAAATACCCGTTGCCATGGATTGACGACTTATTTGATCAGTTGAAAGCGACTTCAGTGTTTTCAAAGATAGATTTGAGGTCGGGTTATTATCAGTTGCGAGTCAGAGATTTCGATGTGCCAAAGGCCGCTTTTCGAACGAGGTACGGACACTATGAGTTTTTAGTTATGCCTTTTGGACTCACTAATGCACTTGCTGTTTTTATGGATCTGATGAATCATATTTTCTGTCGGTATTTGGATCGATTTGTAGTAGTGTTTATAGATGATATTCTGATCTACTCCAGAGGTGAAACCGAGCATGCTGAGCACCTGAGACTTGTGCAACAAACTTTGCAAGATAAACAGTTGTATGCAACATTTAGCAAATGTGAGTTTTAGTTGAGTGAAGTCAGTTTCCTGGGCCACGTTGTTTCAACATCAGGTATTCGGGTTGATCCGAATAAAATATCGACTATACTCGATTGGAAACCACAGAAGAATGTTTCTGAAATTCGAAGCTTTTTGGGGCTTGCTGGTTACTACAGATGATTGGTGAAAGGATTTTCTATAATAGCTACCTCGTTGACAAAGCTATTACAGAAAGATGTTAAATTTGAATGGTCGGAAAAGTGTCAGGAAAGTTTCAATCAGTTGAAAACTCTTTTGACCGAAGCTCCAGTGTTAGTTCAGCCTGAATCGGGTAAAGAATTTGTTATTTATAGTGATGCATCTTTGAATGGTTTGGGTTGCGTTTTAATGCAGGAAGGCAAAGTTGTAGCTTACGCTTCGAGACAATTAAAGCTTCACGAAAGAAATTTGGGTTATAGTGGACAGACTAACTAAATTAGCTCACTTTGTTTCGGTTCGTACGAACTATTCGCTCGATAAGCTTGCAGAGTTATATGTATCTCAAATTGTGAGATTACATGGTGTGCCGATTTCCATTGTTTCGGACAGAGACCCGAGATTCACGTCGCGATTTTGGAAGAAATTACAAGATGCTTTAGGTACTAAACTACACTTTAGCACGGCTTTTCATCCGCAGACAGATGGTCAATCCGAACGAACCATTCAAATACTTGAGGATATGTTGAGATGTTGCATCCTCGAGTTTGAAGGTATGTGGGAACGGTACTTACCTCTGATTGAATTTGCTTATAATAATAGCTTTCAATCTAGTATCAAAATGGAACCCTACGAAGCTTTATACGGTCGTAAATGTTGTACACCATTATACTGGACTGAGCTCAGTGAAAACAAGATACACAGGGTTGATATGATTAAAGAGACTGAACAGAAAGTGACAGTGATCCGTGATAGTTTGAAAGCTGCATCGATCGTCAAAAGTCATACGCGAATTTGAAACGTAAAGACATTGAGTTTCAGATTGGAGCGGGTGTTTTTGAAAGTTTCTCCATGGAAGAAAGTGCTTCGATTTGGACGTAAAGGCAAGTTAAGTCTGAGGTTCATCGGACCGTATAAGATCATCGAACGTGTCGGGCCTGTTGCTTATAGATTAAGCTTGCCCTCCGAACTAGCAAAGATACACAATTTATTTCATGTTTCAATGCTTCGTAGATATAGATCAGATCCATCACATGTAATTGCCCTGTCTGAGATTGAAATCCGATCTGATATGACGTACGAGGAGGAACCGATCCGTATCTTAGATCGTGAAGTGAAAGAGTTGAGAAACAAGAAGATTCCGTTAGTAAAAGTATTATGGAATCGACATGGAATAGAAGAGGCTACGTGGGAGCCTGAGGATTCAGTGAGACAACAATATCCGACTCTGTTTAACGGTAAGATTTTCGGGGATGAAAATCCCTAAGGGGGAGAGTTGTAACAGTCTGAATTTGACCCTAATCGGAACGGTGGTTTCGGGACCACAAATCTGAGTTTGAATAATATTTTAATATTATTTTCTATGTTGTTGATATGTGACTAAGTATGTGTTAAATTTTCGTAAGCTAATTTGTCTGTCTGTGTGTTCAATTTTGACAAAAGGACTAAATTGCATAATTTGTAAAAGTGGCTTTTTATTTGATTAATGGCTAAATTAGTGTGGCTTTTAAGTGTTAAGGACTTATGTAGCAATTTAGCCACTATCTTGGTTAGTGGACGGCATGAGTAAGAAAATATGTATATATATGTGTTTTTATATATATATATATATATTAAATCTTATAAGTTAAAGTTTTATTATACTTATTTTATAATTTATATTTATATTATAATAAAAGAAACATGGTTAGTGGATGAATGAAAGACTATTATACCCATATTACATGTTTGTTTTATTTGTTTAATGAAAGGTTAAATATGTAAATGAATTATTATGTTTGTATATTAGATAAAACATAAAAAAAATGGCCATTTTAGTTCATCCTTTAACCGAAATAAGAAAAAGAGAAAGCAAGGGATGAGTTTTGCATATTCGGCCATTTGAGAGCCAAATTAAAGGTTAGTTCTTGTACGATTTTTGATAATTTCTACGTTTTTGTGATCGTTGCTTAGAAATGTTCAAGACCCATGCCTTAATTTTTGAATTGATGAATATTTTGAGTTGAGACATTGTTGATAGTTGGTTGTTTATGTTATTTAAGGATGGAATATAAAATATATGTGATAGATTTACATGTTTTGAATTGGAAGTTTTGGTGAATTTGAGTATTTTGGGCTAAATTGAGAAAATAAATTTTTGAGGGGTTAAAATGCAAAATAAATGAAATGTAGGGACTTATATTATCATATGGAAGATTCGGCCTAGCTATGTTGTTGTGAGATTTTGCATATTTTGTGTTTTGTGCAAATAGGACTAAATTGTAAAAGTGTGAAATATTAGGGGGAAAATGGTAATTTTTCCATTTAGGTGTTTTTGGATTAAATTGACATGAAATGTGCTTGAATGAGCTTAATTTGAATATGTTTAGATCAAGAACAAAGAAAAACGGATTTGGATCGGGGAAAAACAAAAATAGTTGAATAGCCAGTCTTCGTCGTACGTCGATAGCTGAGGTAAGTCTTTAAGCAATTTAATATCGTTAATATCGATTATAACCTTGAGTACATGTTGAAATTGAATTTATAGGTTGAAAGTTTGGCCAAAGCCGAATGTGATATAGTGTTTAAACAATGAAATGTAGTTAAACTTAAATGTGTTCATTATGTGAAAGTGATATTGAATTATGTGTGATATATGTGATATTGGTAATATGTGAAAGTGATATTGAATTATGTGTGATAAATGTGATATTGGTAGTATGTGATGTGAATGAGATGGCTCAATATAATGAATATTCGGGCTTTGAGCCTAGCAAGCCTTGAGCCGGTGAAGTTTATCAGGCTTATTCCCTAGCAGGCTAAATGCCAATGATTCAATTTTAGACCTCGGTCTAGCAGGCTTAGTGCCGGTGAGTAATTCAGGCTTACGCTTAGCAGGTTTTAAACCGGTGCTGAAATTTCAAGTTGCAAGACATAAATTTTTCTAGCTATGTAATCATCGAGGAATTAAGTTGATATTACAAGTTATATAAGTATGTTCGGCCATACAGGTACGTGCCTACGAGTTATTAAATTGATCTTCTATATTTGTTCAATAAGGTAAGTATATATGTGTTAAGTTGTCGAATGCGAATGATATTAATTGATCCTGTATATTCGGCCTTATGCTTATGTTTATGTGACCATATTGGGATTTCTTTGATGCCATGTATACGAATGTATGAAATGTCAAATGGATGTATATATATGTGAATATATTTTCTTTTATGTGAAATTACTAAGTGTAAAGTATATACTTATTTGTATATTCATATATATGTAATCCTATTGAATTATATGTATCGAAAATATGAGTAGTTGGAGATGAGTTATTAATTTATATTTGAACGACATGATGAGATAATAAATTGAAGTTTAAAGGTAAAATAGTGATGATGGTTGAGCTAAATGAGGTATTAGTATTCGGCATTAATAGACCAAATGAGTATTAAGCTTTAGATTTTTTTATGATATTATGTATGTTATTGAAATGATTGAATGATTACTTGATTTAATACATTTGCTTAAGACTTACTAAGCTAGTAAGCTTACTCTGTGTGTTTATTGTTCTGTTTTATAGATTTTTAGCAAGCTACGAGCTCAGGGGATCGTCAGCGAAGTCATCCACACTATCAATCTATTTTGGTACTTTTGAGTTTGGATTTTGAACTGAAGGCATGTATAGGCTAGACTATGTTTTGAATTAATAAATTTTGTCTTTGTATATGTATATAGCCAAGCGAATATGGCTAAATATGATGCTTAAATCTAAGTATAATCGGTCATGGCATACAAATGAGATGTGTTTGTCATGTTTTGTCATGGTTTGTGTTTAATTATGTTTGATGGTGATTGAAATTCATTTTAGAAAAATGTTAAATGGCATATGCGAATGGTAAATGTGAAGTTTTTGTTTTATATATAAATATTTGGCATGAAGTAGTTGTTTGTGGCTTAAGGTTATTATATTAAGTAAGTTTGATATAGGTGATTGTGGATTTCATAATCGTTTATGAAGTGAAATATGAATGATGGTTGTGTACTACTTTTAATTTGATACTTATACTATGAACATGATTAATTGGTTTGAAATGATAAGTATAAGCCGAATAGGTATTTGGATGTTTGATAATGTGATTTAGTAGAAATGATAAAATATGCATAGGTTGAAATGATCTTTATAAGTTACATTAAACGTCTGTATATGAAATAAATTAGTTAATTTGATTGTATGAAATTGAATATATATATATATATATATATGGTTTTAGGATAGATGATGAAATCTTATGTTATGTATTTAGATTGACATATTCGCATGTGGTTCAACTATGTGTATAGACATCTAGTTTAAGTTTAGGTGTTTCGGACAAGAAAGGACATATATTATGTTCTAGTTGGATGTAAGTATGTTATTATAAATGTTTTGATTTTAGAATTGTTGAAAAATGCAGATGTACGAATTTGGCTTAGATAGATTAGGATAAGTTATTAATGTTTAAGTTTGCTATGGAAGTACAAACTCGTAATGCATTTGTCCATGACTTTAATAACAGTAAATAAATGATATGACCTGTGCTATGCATGGTAATGCCCTGTAACCTTAATCCGACAACAGATATGGGTTAAGGGTGTTACAATCTCGGAGTCCTCTCCCACGTCGAGCCGTCTATTCAGGATCACCTGAAACATTAAATAAAAGGGTATGAGTTTCGAAACTCAGTGTGTACAACCCTTGGCAATCAAATCACATACAATTATTCACATAGCTAATCCTATCTAAGTCCGTTTTCCTCGATTATTGATCTATACATATTCAAAATTAACCCTTTTATTCACTAACTCATTCAATTGAATCCAAAGACACACATTTAGGGCTATTTACAAATTAACCCTTACATTTGCACAATTTATCAATTTAGTCTATTTTTCTCAAAACATCAAATTCACAAAATCATCTCACATCCAAGCTTTGCCGAATGCACATATATATCATACAAGCCCATATTTTCCATCAAATTTGTAATTTAGTCCCTCAAATTGCTATTTTCTCAATTTAGCCCTAATTAGCTAAATTCATCAAAAATCCAAGAACAAAGTATGTTCATCTAGCTCAAAACTTTCATTTAACACCATAAATCTTCACAAAGCTCAACATATCATCAATGGCACATTTCATGAACAACATCAATTCATCAAATTGAGACGTGGGCTTGTTAGTAGACAAAGCAACAATCTCAAAAACATAAAAACCATCAAAAACCAAAGCAAAAACATACCTTAATTTTACTTAATGAATATCGAAACCTAGTTCAATATTTCTTCTTTTTCTTTCTTCCAATATTCGGTGGAAAATAAAGATGATGATAAACATTTCATGTTTTGTTTTACTATTATAACATAATTATTAATGTACAAAAATAACCTGTAATAATAATATACATATCACATAATTACAAGGTCATTTATGACCTTTGCCGTCCACTTACTATATTAGTGGCTATATTGCCACTTAAATCCCTAACATTTATAAAAACATAACAATTAAGCTTCCTTTCATAACACATGCAAATTTACATTTCAATGTAATTCAATCCTTTTCATCAAATAAAACACACAAACGGACAAATTAACTTACGAAACTTTAGCATATGCTTAATCATATATCATAGACACGGAAAAATAATATTTAAAAATATTATACGGACTTGGATTTGTGGTCCCGAAACCACTGTTCTGACTAGGGTATAAACCAGACTGTTACAATTCTCCCCCTTAAGGATTTTCGTCCCCGAAAATCTTACCGTTAAACAGATTCGGGTATTGCTGCCTCATTGAATCTTCAGACTCCCACGTAGCCTCTTCTATTCCATGTCGATTCCATAGTACTTTTACTAATGGAATTTTCTTATTTCTCAACTCTTTCACTTCATGAGCTAAAATACGGATCGATTCCTCTTCATATGTCATATCAGATCGGATTTCAATTTCAGACGGGGTAATCACATGTGATGGATTGGATCGATATATACGGAGCATCAAAACATGAAATACATTGTGTATCTTTTCTCACTCGGAGGGCAACCTTAATCTATATGCAACAGGCCCAACTCGTTCAATGATCTCATACGGTCTGATGAACCTTGGACTTAATTTGCCCTTACGTCCGAATCGAAGCACTTTCTTCCACGGAGACACTTTCAGAATTACTTTGTCACCGATTTCAAATTCTATATCTTTTCATTTCAAATCCTCATAAGACTTCTGACGGTCAGATGCTACTTTCAAACAATCTCGGATTAGTTTCACTTTTTGTTCTGAGTCTTTTATCAAATCAACCCCATGTAGCTTATTTTCACTGAGCTTAGTCCAATACAGAGGTGTACGATATTTACGTCCGTACAAAGCTTCATAAGGTGCCATTTTGATACTTGACTGAAAACTGTTATTGTATGCAAATTTAATCAATGGCAAATACTGTTCCCACATACCGTTAAACTCAAGTATACAACATCTTAACATATCTTCGAGCATTTGAATGATCCACTAGGATTGACCATTTGTTTGCGGATGAAAAGCTGTACTGAAATGCAGTTTCGTGCCTAAAGCTTCTTGCAAATTCTTCCAAAACCTCGATGTAAACCTCGGATCCCTATCTGACACAATGGATAGTGGCACCCCGTGCAATCTAACAATCTCAGAAATATAAAGCTCGGTTAATCTATCAAGTGAATAATCAGATCTTACCGGAATAAAATGGGCAGATTTCGTCAATTGGTCAACTATGACTCAAGTCGCATCTTTCTTTCTTGGAGTCTGAGGCAAACCATAAACAAAATCCATTGTCGCTCTATCCCATTTCCATTCAGGAATCAGAATTGGCTGTAGCAAACCAGATGGAACTTAATGTTCGGCTTTCACTTGTTGACAGATTATACACTTCGAAACAAAATCAGAAATGTCTCGTTTCATACCAGAGCACCAATAGTGTCATTTCAAATCATGATACATTTTCGTACTCCCCGGATGAACAGATAGACGACTGTTATGTGCTTCACTTAAAATTAGCTGAATCAACTCCGAATTTCTCGGAACACAGATATGACCTCGGAAACTCAAGCAATCATCAACAACCCGAAATTCAGATTCAGAATTTGAATTGCACTGAGCTCGTTTCACTAATAACTCATTATCAGATTTCTGAGCATCACATATCTGTTGTATAAACAACGGTTTCACTTTTAACTCAGCTAACACAAAACTATCATCAGACAAATCTAACTAAGCGTTCAATGCACGTAGTGCAAACAATGATTTTCTACTCAACGCATCAGCAACAACGTTCGCTTTACTCGGATGATAATCTATCACTAGCTCATAATCTTTTAACAGCTCTAACCATCTTCTTTGACGCAGGTTCAAATCTTTCTGAGTCATCAGATATTTTAGACTTTTATGATCTGAAAACACATGACGTTTCTCACCGTACAGATAATGGCACCAAATCTTAAGTGCAAACACAATCGCAACAAGTTCAAGGTCGTGTGTCGGATAATTCTTTTCATGAGGCTTTAATTGTCTCGAGGCATCAGCTACAACTTTGCCTTCCTGCATCAAAACACATCCCATACCATTTAACAAAGCATCACTTTATATAATAAATTCTTTACCCGATTCTGGCAGTACTAACACTGGAGCTTCTGTTAACAAAGTTTTCAACTGATCAAAACTTTTCTGGCATTTATCTGACCATTCAAATCTAACATCTTTCTGAAGTAATCTAGTCAATGGAGTAGCTATCACTAAAAATCCTTTTACAAATCGACGATAATAACCAGCTAAACCCAGAAAACTACGGACTTCAGATACATTCCTCAGAGGTTTCCAATTCAGAATAGCAGAAATCTTACTCGGGTCCACTCGAGTTCCAGAAGCTGATACAATATGTCCCAGAAAACTAACCTCATGTAACCAGAACTCACATTTGCTGAATTTTGCATACAATTGCTTTTCTCTTAAAGTTTGCAATACAATTTTCAAATGTTCAGCATGCTCATTTTCATCATGTGAATAAATCAAGATGTCATGTAACAGCCCAAATTTAGCCCTAATCAGAACGGTGGTTTCGGGACCACGAATCTGGGTTAGATAAATATTTTTATATTTAATTTGATATCTATGTTATGTGTTTGAGCATGTCCTAAAATATGGTAGGTTAATTCGTTTGTTTGGATGCTTAATTTTAGATAAGGGATTAAATTGCATAAGTAGTAAAGTAGTCAATTATTAAATAGAGTGATTAAATTAAATTGTTTTCTTTTGCATGAGGATTTGGGTTGCAAATTTACCTTTTTGGAATAGTAGTGGACGACATTGACTTTTAAAAGGTAGTGGGGAGTGTTTAATTATATTATATAATAAACCATATATTATGAAATAATATTATAATAGGATGAATACATTAAAATAAGAAAAATAAAAAGGAAAATATCATCATCTCTTCTCTCATCACCGAAACTAAAAGAAGAAGAGAGGGGTTTGAGCTCTCAACCATTCGGCATTTGCATGTCCAAATAAGGTGAGTGATTGAACTTAGTTTTTGTTAATTTTAGCATTTTTGTGGTAGTTACCATGAAATCTAGCTAGCCCATACCCGAATTTTTGATTTGGTAGTATAATTTGAGTGTTGCCATGGATGGAAATTGGTGTTTGTATGGTTAATGATATATTAAGATATAAGCATGCTAGATTTACATGATTTTCTTTGGAATTTTTAATGGAGCTTAGCATAAGGATGAAATTATAAAAAGAAAATCTTTGAAAGGACTAAATAGCAAGATAAATAGAAGAAATGAGTTGATAGAGGGGCTTTTAATATTCGACCCTTAATAGGTGTGGTAAGATTCTTGATATTTTGTATTTTGAGCTTTAAGGACTAAATTGTAAACATTGTAAATGTTGAGGGGCAAAATAGTAATTTGCCCAATTAAGTAATAATGGATTAAATTGAATGGAAATGTATTTAAATGAGCTTAATTTGAACTTAATTAGATCAAGAACAAAAGGAAACGGGATTGGATCGGGGAAAAGCAAAGGTAAACGAATAGCCGGAAAGCTTAATTCGCCAAATTTCCGAGGTAAGTTTTAAACAGTTGGATTGATTAGAATTTTATTTTGTACTATGCGCATATATTAATGGATTTTAAGCAAGTTAATTGACATATTGCCGAATGTGAAGATAGAGTTAACATGAAGTAGCCGAATGTGATACTTAATTTAATTGAGTTGTTGAATATGTTTTTATGCAATACAAGATGGTTTAGGCAAAGACGATACGAAAGGTGATTATTTGAAGATGATGAATATGTGTTAAATATATAATAAATGTGAGCTGAATGTGCTGTTTATATATGTGTATAAGTGATGTATATTGAATTCCTAATTAATAATATGTATATATGAGTAAAGATTAGTACATATGGGTACTTCTTTGTGAGGAAACAACGGGTTGGTGGCACTATGTGTGCGAACATATATACAGAGCACTGTGTGTGCGATATTGGTTGTAAAGCATTAAGTGTGCGATTCATTAAGTACCGAGCACTAAGTGTGCGAAATCGGTCGATATGCATTAAGTGTGCGAATAAGATATCCGGGCACTAAGTGTGCAATACCGGTGTAGGGCACTAAGTGTGCGATCAACTTTAATATCGAAAGGTTTAAATCGGTAAGTTGGTTCTATGAAATTCTGTTATTCAAATATTAAATCTATATATATATATATATATACATACAAAGTGCGACTTGAATGGATTGTTATATTCATTTTTAATTATAATTTTAAAAGCTTAAGTTGGTGTGAGATATATTTACTAGAGTAATGAAATATTGCTTAGCTCATTTGGATGATTTGGTTGTGTGGAATAGTATATTATGACTTGGTGTTAACGGTTTGTATTTTAGTAGATGAAAATGAGTGATTATGGAAGTGTACTACATATGTAATCGAAATCAAATGTGAGCATTAATCGGTGATCTATGATGTATTTTTCAATGAGTAACGAAAAATTTATGTTATCAATTTTTTGAATTATGTTAATTTAAGTAATATTGATATTATAAGATGATTTGTTTAAAACTTACTAAGCTATAATAGCTTACTTGGGTGTTGTTGCTTTTGTTCTTTAGATTTTTAAGATGGAAGCTCGAGCTCGGGGATCATTTTGAAGTCAAACACATTATCATCAAATTTGGTATCTTTTTGTATTTGAACCTAAGGTCTATGGCATGTATAGGCTAAATTACTACTTTTGATATTTTGTATATATTATATAAAGGGCCATGTGAACATGGCTTTCTTTCTCACTAGATTGAGTTACTTAACTACACTTGAGATGTTGCTTACGTGTATGTATATTCAATTAGGTTATAAGCTCATTTTGATAGGTGCATATATGTGAAATCATGTATGGCATGTGTTTTATATAATGGAAATGAATAATTGTTGAATGACTTATTGGTTTAGTTTAGAAATTTCTTATATTAAGCTATGAGTGAAATTAATTCATAAGTAATCTTATGCAACTAAATAACTGTAACATTCGGCCACTACATTTATTTAGTTGGGAACTTAAAATGTTTTTTTTTATGTGTATATGAGTGTTCGGCTATGTGAACTAATTGTTTAATTCATGAATGTAATTTTTAGCAAAGATGTGCCTAATTATATGTTTAAGTATGGGAAATGATTATTGCCGATTATAATATTTAATAATAGACAATGTTTGATTTGAAATTCGAAGTTATGGTATATTTCCATATGTGATAAATAGATAGTAAATGTTATTTTTCTTTTGTAGCATTGATAGTAGAAATGCAATGAATGTTTAAGTACTATATATATATTTATTCGACCATTGATTTAAATTGACCATGTGAATCGTAATATGCTCGTGGATGTATTAAGTTTAAATAAGATGTACATGATCTTTTGTGATAGTATGGAATGGTATGAAGTTATTAAGAGTTAGTTTAGATGGAGTGCTTTGACTTGGTATGTCGTTAATGATGCCCGTAACCCTAATTCGACGATGGATGTGGGTTAGGGGTGTTTCATGTCACCTATGAACACCACAACAAATCGATCTAGGTACGGTCTGAAAATTCTATTCATCAGATCCATAAAAACAATAGGAGCATTGGTTAGTCCAAATGGCATAACTAAAAACTCATAATGCCCGTACCTTATTCTGAAAGCAGTCTTCGGAATGTCTGAATCTTTAACTCTCAACTGGTAGTATCCCGATCTCAGATCAATCTTAGAAAATACAGTAGCTCCTTTTAATTGATCAAATAAATCATCTATTCAGGGCAACGGATATTTATTCTTTATTGTCACCTTATTCAACTGACGGTAATCGATACACATCCTCATCGTGCCATATTTCTTTTTCACAAACAGAACAGGAGCACCCCAAGGCGAGAAACTCGGTCTAGCAAACCCTCTATCTGTCAATTCTTGTTACTGTGACTTTAATTCTTTCAACTCTGTTGGTGCCATTCTGTACGGGGCTATCGAAATAGGTGTTGTACCAGGCAATAGATCAATGCCAAATTCAACTTCCCGAATCGGAGGCAAACCCGGTAACTCTTTAGGGAACACATCAGAAAACTCACAAACAATAGGTACTGATTCAACTTTCTTCTCCGACACTTTCGAATCAATCACATAAGCAAAATATGCCTCATAACCCTTTTTCACATAACTTTGAGCTTTCAAAACAAATATCACGACAGGCAATCCATTCAAATCATTAGACTCAACTCGTCCAATCTCATCATTCGGACATCTCAAATCAATAGTTTTTCTTTTACAGTTCACAACAGCATCATGCAAAAATAACCAATCCATACCCAGAATAATATCGAATTCATCAAATGGCAAAAGCATTAGATCAGCAGGGAAACAGATATCTCGAAACATTAACGGACAGTTCTTGCATACTTTGTCGACAAGGACACTTTTACCTAAGGGGTTCGATACTTTTATAGCAACCTCAGTAGACTCTATAGGCAAAGTCTTGCTGAATACTAAATTCATGCATATATACGAATGCGTAGAACCAGGGTCTATCAATGCAATCACATAAGTATCATAAAGTGTAAAAGTACCCGCTATAACATCTAGAGATGAAGCTTCCTCTCGAGCTCGGATAGCATACGCTCTAGCAGGCGCTCTAACTTCAGATCTGGGAATATTGTCTCTCGTAGTTCTCTGACTACCACTAACATTTCTTACATTCTTCGAAGGTCTACCTCTCACAGGTGCATTATCAGATCTCAGATTCTGAACAGTCTCTGGCTCGACCGACTCAGGGCAATCACGGATAAAATGATCAAGTGATCCACATCTGAAGCAAGCGTTGTCATTAAGTCTACAACTTCCCGGATGCCTTTTCCCACAATGTTTACATTCAGGTCTATCAGTCCAGACATTACCAACACTGGCCACTGAAGTTGCAGGGGCTTTGGAACTCATTTGCGGTCTAGATTGATTTCTGTTCGAATGTCCCGCATTATCTCTAGAACGACTTTGATTATCTCTAAGTCTCTTTGAAGCAGACTGAAATGATTTGCTTGAAAATCTCTTTCTTATATCTCGTGCTTCAGACTCAACTTTTCTTTTATCTTTCTCGAGTGCCTCAGCTTTGCTCGCTTGATCAACGAGTATAACAAACTCTTTTATTTCTAATATCCCGACTAACAGACGAATATCTCCATTAAGACCATCTTCAAATCTTTTGCACATTATAGCTTCAGAAGATACACATTCCCGAGCATACTAACTCAATCTTACAAATTCTCGTTCATATTCCGAAACAGTCATTCGACCCTGTTTTAGTTTCAGAAATTCTTTCCGTTTTTGATCGATGAATCTTCACTGATGTATTTCTTTCGGAACACAATCCGAAAGAAATCCCATGTAACTCGCTCTTTCAGAACAATAGAAATCAAAGTTTCCCACCATTGATAAGCTACATCTCGGAGTAATGACACAATGCACTTTATGTATTCTTCCGGAGTCAAAGACATTTCGTTGAATACCCCGTATAGTATTTTCTAACCAAAACTCAGCCCTTTCAGCATCATCATCACTAGTAACCTGAAACTCTTCGGCCCCATACTTACGGATCTTGTCAACGGGAGGCTTATTCCATGGATTTAGATTTACATTCAGAGGTAAATCAGATGTCTGAGGGGGATTAACTGGGGGCGGGGGTTGTGAAACAGTCGGGTTATTCTTTACAAATTGAGTGAACCACTCACTCATCATTTGGAAGAAAGCTTGTTTAGTTTTTCCCTCATGACCGCTTGTAGCCGGTCTCGAATCAGAGGGCGATGTCCATTGCGTGGGAGCAGGCGCATTACTCTCTACGTCGTCAGCTACGACTTTTTCAGAATCCATTACTATACGGAAATCACATTTTATACGCCAGGATTCATCACACTATCACAATTCAGATATATGACATGTATAACTAGACTCTGACACACTACGTTAGTCTGAGAATCGGCTAAACCTAGCTCTGATACCAACCAAATGTAACACCCCTAACCCGTATCTATCGTCGGAATGGGTTAAGAGCGTTACCGGATAGATCAGAAACTTAATCAAACAATTTATCAAGTATCACATCGAAAACAATCATAATGTCCCTTATTGCGGTCAACGAGACCTAAAACATGATTATAAACTGGGTCGGGACTAAACCGTTACACGTACAAAATTTCTCAGACATTCAAAAACTTTTCTAAGTCTCAGGGGTTACACGCCCGTGGGGGTAGACCGTGTGCCTCCTACGGTTGCTAGACACACCCGTGTGACCTCCCCGTGGTCAAAACTGACCTTTGCTCCACAACCACCAAGCACGCCCGTGTACTTTGGCCGTGGTCGATCCTATCAAAGCCACACGGCTACCAGGCACGTCCGTGTGCCATGGCCATGTGCTCTTAGACCATATATTGACTTACGCCCACGGTCACTAGACACGCCCGTGTGCCACAACCGTGTGACATTATAGGCCATATTCAAGGCCAAAATGCCACCCACTTGGGTCTTACCTACAAGCCATATTTATCAACACATTTCATGCATAAAAGACAACCAAAACAACCATTCAATCTAAACATTCAATATCCATTTCAATCATGCCAACTTCCAAGACCAAAACATATGTATATCAAGTATAATTCATCCAAATGCTTACCCAAAAACTTGACCAATTCATGAATCAACTAGCCATGACAAAACAACTTCACACATATCATATTCATTCAAGCAAATTCTCAACTCATAAATAGCCAAATCACATGGCTAAGCTCATATAACAAACTTATACCAAATACTAGTCTATACATGCCATATCTAACTATATACATTTCCAAGATGTACCAAAATGAGTTTAGTAGTGTGATAACGATCCTTGACAGTCCCGAGCCTTCAGTAGCTTTGACGACCTATAAGACAGAGAAAACACACACACGGAGTAAGCTTTCCAAAATCTTAGTAAGTCATAATACAAACAAACTTAGCATAGAAGGCATTATATACTCATAGATACATCGGCACATCTAAATCACTTAGCAAATTATCACATATATACTTTGGATCATGTACTTGGCCATATTTGCCACATTCATCAATTCAAAGGTCTCATATATACAAAGCTCTTTCATACTTACTATCACATCTCATAATGTTATCCAAATATACAAATCATCATAGTAAGATTACATAGGAACTTACCTTATACACACACTTAGTGTATGAATCAATGTACCTGAAACGGATTCACTATTTACATAGCCATTTCGTATCACAGACTTGCTCGTTGAACGGTAAGGAATCTAGTAAGATACTCAGAAAGCTCAAACTAGTCATACAATGCCAACGTCCCAAACGAGGTCTTATATGCACTCAGATATCGATGCCACTGTCCCAGACAAGGTCTTACACGTATCAATACGATGCCGATGTCCCAGACATGGTCTTACACGTAAGAATCAAATCGATTCCAATGTCCTAGATGTGGTCTTACACGAAATCTCAAATCAACGCTAACGTCCCAGACATGGTCTTACATGATATAAACAGAATAGATACCTATGCCATGACATAGCTAATCCTATCTATTCCTAGGTTCGTACGGGACTTCTCGGACATTGTCACTAAGTAATCCTTATCTCAGAATTCATGAACAGATCATATCATAAGTATTGTAACACCCCACACCCGGCCTAGAATTTAGGCCCGAATCTAGAATGCCACATTAAAGGCGCACTTCAAACAATTTACTATTTAACCATTTAAGGCCCAAAAGCCCAAAACAAAAGTTTATTTCGAAAACCATATTAACACTTTAATAATTTTATGAAATTTCTTAAGTGGGAAGTTGAAACAATAATAACCCAAAATATAAATTCAGTTAGGAGTTACATGGCCTTATTGTAATCCAGTGAAAAAAAAGTATTTAAAACAAAATCATTTGAATAAATTAAAACATTTGAACAGCTTGTAGTGTGGCCTTCTCCGAGTCCTCTCCCACGTCGAGCCGTCTATTCAGGATCACCTGAAACATTAAATAAAAGGGTGTGAGTTTCGAAACTCAGTGTGTACAACCCTTGGCAATCAAATCACATACAATTATTCACATTGGGCTTAAGCCCAATCAGTATTGGTGGTCTTGGGCCTTAGCCCACAATGACCTCATATCACATCATCTCGCATCGTATACAAACAAGATAATGCAAAACCCACCCCAAAAGTCCATCCGATACACAAATCATTTCCCTTCCGACCTTATGACTCCTGTGGGGAATTCTAGCTCGACCCACCCCTCCGCTACACACCAAGGGTAGCCCGGTTGCGGTACTACCGAATGTTGCAGCAAAGCTGCTAATCATATTTTGGGCTTAAAGCCTCCAGTGGATCTATACCATACGGCCATGCTATCCTGGATCCATACCATACGACCATGCGATCCTCAAATCTTCCTCCGTACCATAATTCCCACCCGTATGCATCCTAAGCAGAATATCATATGAGTGCATCAAACACACAAGTAACATCTATAAGCTTCTGTTCGTCACGTAGGGGTATTTTCGTCATTTCACTACCCGAGGGTATTTTTGTAATTCTACCCTACAGGGGTATTTTGGTAATTTGGTAAAATAGGGGTATCTTGGTAATTTTGGGTATCTTGGCAATTTTGCAAAACGAGGGTATTTTAGTACTATTGCAAAATAAGAGTATTTTGGTACTTTTACAAAACAAGGGTATTTTGGTACTTTTACAAAACAGGGGTATTTTGGTCCCTCTCGGGTTTTAGTTATGAACTTTGGCCCATCAATAAGTCCTCGCGGCTAAAGTGAACAAACACTACGCACCAGGTAGGATTCCAGAGAAGAGGAGGTGGGCCACTAGGACCGCTTAAATACCAAGCTCTCCCTAGATCCAATCCTAGACATGCGTATGCCCGTTGCCACACCCTAACCCAGCGACTCGTTCACAAACATGTTTAATTAGATTAAGTCTTATGAAATTTTAGAGTTGTTTAAACTAGGGCTAAAGTCCATTAACCCTAACATACTTGTCTACGTCCCCATAAGCCCATCAAAACCAAATCACATCCTTATGGCCCATTAGGCCCAAATCTCATCGTATGACCTATTAGG
This sequence comes from Gossypium australe, assembly GCA_005393395.2. Classification (NCBI taxonomy): domain Eukaryota; kingdom Viridiplantae; phylum Streptophyta; class Magnoliopsida; order Malvales; family Malvaceae; genus Gossypium; species Gossypium australe. Next base: position 70,180,692 of record CM016625.1, read on the forward strand.
ACCAAAACATATCCAGATCGTGCATCAAGCATGGCTAACTTAATTTGTATAATCAACCAAACCATTTCATCAAACTTAGCCTTAGGGCCCACCGGGCCCATTTAGACACTTTCGGCTTTTCGGCCTTTCGGCATTGTCGATATCGTGTGTGTAATGTTTGTACACACTTGGTAACCTCGCGTGTTGCAAACCAATTAGTCAAGAACCTAAAATCAACATTACTATCAATTAACCAAAGCTTTAACATACACTGACTAAAAACCGAAACCTCACCATACCCTTACCGTGTACCTCACGTTCTAATAGCCCTTCCTTTGCTACTATTGGCGATTATCCTCTAGATCTACACCCAAACACCTATATCGTCAAACTAAGTGACCCATATTAATCATAAGTCACCCCTATGAGCCACAATAGATTCGGTCACTTATTAAAACTCTAACTGAATCGAGAATACTTCCTGCCTTGATAACCATCCTTACCTACCGCGCTTGCGATTGCTGAGCCTCACCCTTGTTAGTACATGGTAACAGCAAAGAGGGGTTAGGTAGCCCTTCGGCTTTAAAAAAACACACTAAAAATTCAACTAAGCTCTTACCGAAATCTTCCTTTGATCTTGCGGCTTAAGTCCTGCTTTTGAGACTAGTAAGGTGACAGAGGCAATTCGGCAACACTAAAGGGAATAAGAAATAAAAGTGATTTGGCTAGAACTGAGTGGTAAACGAAAAGGGAATTTGAGGAGGGAGGATATGAATGTTTCGGCTTTGGCACACTTAGAAAAAGAAAAAAAAAACGTCTGCCTCTCACAACTGAAGAAATTCGACTAGCAGGAACGCAAAAATTTGGCATTAACCTAGGAACTTAATTCGGCACTCATATATTTAGCCCCTAGTCAAATTTCTCTTCCCTCAGAGTCCAATTCGGCACCACTATATCCACCTCCCAATCCCTATCTTTTCTCCCTTATCTGCACCTTAAATTTCTCTCCTGAACACTCTCTTTCAGAGTCCCCTCCAACGCCAACTCCTTTTGTCCAAGCAGAAAAATAACACTCCTTAATTTCCCCTCCTAAGCCTCGAACCTTGGACCTCCTTAACTGCTTAACACGCCACCTCATAGCTCCTATATGATGCCACTTTCCACTGGACTACAAGCCCATTTGTGTCCCTTTTCTTTTCTTAATCTGCTTATGAGGCCTCCTACCTGAGACTAGGGTCCATTAAGTAAGAAAGAATAAATTTCTCCCTATGGTCTTCCCTATCTCTAAGGCCTCAAATAAACTCGATGCTACCTTAATAATATTATTCTAAGTGCTACTCATACATACCAACCTCAGTGCACAAAAAAAAATTAATGTTTCGGGATTTTTGGGGCGTTACAACCCAATAGGCCCAAATCTACTAGGCCCAAATTCGGGGTGTTACAATTCTACCCTCCTTAAAGAAATTTCGTCTTCGAAATTTCCAACTAACTATTAATCGTACTACCCATGTCTCACCACTATGCTTTCGCTGCGCACTCTAATTTTGAAGCCAAAATAAACACTCAGTATACTATGGTAGGGTACACACTATTACTGCCTCGGCTCAGCATAACCTGCACCTCTACCTGGTGCTCCACGATCGCGTTCATTAACATTATCGCCCCTGGCTTGTTCGCGGCCCCTTGGTGGTTGTTGACCACCCCTCTGAGGCTGAAGATTACCTCTACCATCGGCTTGCCCCTGGTCTATCCTTCTCAGGCACTGCCTAACCCTATGCTCCATCGATCCACAGCCCAAACATGCTCCCGTTCTCCTTTAACATTCGCCCGGATGCCTTCCCCAACATTCTGCACAACGTGGTACTCCGTTATTAGTAGCGGCAAGAGGGGCCACATCTCTAACCGGCCCATTCACTCTGGCCCTCCTCATGGGCCTCTGTCTGGCTCCCATAGGTTCCATATTCCGCTTGTTCTCGCCCTTCTCTTTCTCTCGATTGCGGTGCTCCGTGCTCTTTACCTGCTCTGCTATTTTTTCTTTCTCTACCAAGACCGTAAAATCTCCCTCCCTCTATGGAGCAATCAGTACTCTAAGGCTATCCCTTAATCCATCCTCGAATCGTACACACCTTTCATACTCCGTCGCGACTATCCCCTTGGCATATCGACTGAGGCGCAGAAACTTAGCTTCGTACTCTGCTACTTGCTTATCTCCCTGAGTTTGACTCAAAAACTCCTTCCTTCGGGCATCCCCACAGGCCGCTCCAATGTATTTCCCTTGGAATGCCGATTTAAAGGACTCCCAAGTGATCTGCTCCGGTTGGTTGCCCTCCTTTACGGTCAACCACCACTGGTAGGCTTCTTCCTTAAGTAGGGATATTGCTCCTTTCAACTTTTGTTCAACCGTGCAATCCAGGTCGTCCATGTTTCTTTCAGTGGCTTCTAATCAATACTCTACCACATTAGGAGCCACACCCGTTACTCCTTTGAAAATCTCAGCCCCATTAGCTCGGAGTCGCTCTACAATCGACCCACGACTCCCCATACAATTATTGGGCCCAACGACCCTTTCCAAGATTCTCAACATGGCCTGCGATACGGCATCTTCTGTAGCGGCAACCCCCTCATTTGCTCCTCTTTCAGCTACTGGTGAGGCCGGAGCCTCCCCTACTCCTACATTGGGCATATGACTGGATTCAGACGATCCTACCCTAACACCTCCACCTCCACGGCCTCTGCCGTGGCCTTTTCCACCTCGGCTAGCACTCATCGTTGCGTAGTTCTGAATTAAGAATTTTATGTAATTAGTACTTAGTTCCACTTGTTTAGAACACGTCTTATGTAAGTAATAACAATTTTCTTAAAGTTATTCCACGGTCGAGAATCCACTACAGGCTTAGGTTCCCTACGGGCTTTAGTTTCTAAAAGCCTATTTTTAAGTAGCCCAATATCTACATAGTTCAACAATTTAAGCACATGTAGCACAGAGAACTTACTTGGCTCGACGTCGAGGCTCGGTGACCCACACTTCAAGAATCTAGCAAAAACTTCTTAATTTAATTGTTTTAAAACCCAAAATATAAGGCCCATTTCACAGGCCGAGCTTTGCAACCGGGCTCTGATACCACTAAATGTAACACCCCAAACTCGGCCTAGAAGTTAGGCTCGAATCTGGAATGTCACATTAATGGCGCACTTCAAACAATTTACTATTTAACCATTTAAGGCCCAAAAGCCCAAAACAAAAGTTTATTTCGAAAACCATATTAACACTTTAATAATTTTATGAAATTTCTTAAGTGGGAAGTTGAAACAATAATAATAACCCAATATATAAATTCAGTTAGGAGTTACATGGCCTTATCGCAATCCAATGAAAAGCAAGTATTTAAAAAATCATTTGAATAAATTAAAACATTTGAACAGCTTGTAGTGTGGCGATCTCCGAGTCCTCTCCCACGTCGAGCCGTTTATTCAGGATCACCTAAAACATTAAATAAAAGGGTGTGAGTTTCGAAATTCAGTGTGTACAACCCTTGGCAATCAAATCACAAACAATTATTCACATTGGGCCTAAGCCCTATCAATATTGGTGGTCTTGGGCCTTAGCCCACAATGACCTCATATCACATCATATCGTATCATATACAAACAAGATAATGCAAAACCTACCCCAAAAGTCCATCCGCTACACACATCATTTCCCTTCCGACCTTATGACTCTTGTGGGGAATTCTAGCATGACCCACCCCTTCGCTACTCACCAAGGGTAGCCCAGTTGCGGTACTACCGAATGTTGCAGCAAAGCTGCTAATCATATATTGGGCTTAAAGCCTCCGATGGATTCATACCATACGGCCATGCAATCCTGGATCCATACCATACGGCCATACGATCCTCAAATCTTCTTCCGTACCATAATTCCCACCCATATGCATCCTGAGCAGAATATCATATGAATGCATCAAACACACAAGTAACATCTATAAGCTTATGTTCGTCACGTAGGGGTATTTTCGTCATTTCATTATCCAGGGGTATTTTCGTAATTCTACCTTACAGGGGTATTTTGGTAATTTGGTAAAATAGGGTTATCTAGATAATTTTGCAAAAAATGGGTATCTTGGTAATTTTGGAAAACAAGGGTATTTTGGTACTTTTGCAAAACAAGGGTATTTTGGTACTTTTGCAAAACAGGGGTATTTTGGTCCATCTTGGGTTTTAGTTATGAACTTTGGCCCATCAACAAGTCCTCGCGGCTAAAGTGAGCAGACACTACGCACCAGGTAGGATTCCAGAGAAGAAGAGGTGGGCCACTAGGACTGCTTAAGTAGCAAGCTCTCCCTAGATCCAATCCTAGACATGCGTATGCCCGTTGCCACACCCTAACCCAGCGACTCGTTCATAGACATGTTTAATTAGATTAAGTCTTATGAAATTTCAAAGTTGTTTAAACTAGGCCTAAAGTCCATTAACCCTAACATACTTGTCTATGTCCCCATAAGCCCAACAAGCCCAAATCACATCTTATGGCCCATTAGGCCCAAATCTCATCATATGACCTATTAGGACCAAAACATATTAAGATCGTGCATCAAGCATGGCTAACTTAATTCGTATAATCAACCAAACCATTTCATCAAACTTAGCCTCAGGGCCCACCGGGCCCATTTAGCCACTTTCGAGTTTTCGGCCTTTCGGCATTGCCGATATCGTGTGTGTAGTGTTTGTACACACCTGGTAACCTCGCGTGTTGCAAACCCCTTAGTCATGAACCTACAATTGACATTACTAGCAATTAACCAAAGCTTTAACATACACTGACTAAAAACCGAAACCTCACCATACCCTTACCGTGTACCTCACGTTCTAGTAGCCCTTCCTTTGCTACTATTGGCGATTATCCTCTAGATCTGCACCCAAACACATGTATCGTCAAAACCAAGTGACCCATATTGATCATAAGTCACCCCTATGAGCCACAATAGATTTGGTCACTTATTAAAACTCTAACTGAATCGAGAATACTTCCTGCCTTGATAACCATCCTTACCTACCGCGCTTGCGATTGCTAAGCCTCACCCTTGTTAGTACATGGTAACAGCAAAGAGGGGTTAGATAGCCCTTCGGCTTTAAAAAAAACACCAAAAAATTCAACTAAGCTCTTACCGAAATCTTCCTTTGATCCTGCGGCTTAAGTCCGGCTTTTGAGACTAGTAAGGTGATAGAGGCAATTCGGCAACACTAAGGGGAATAAGAAATAAAAGTGATTTGGCTAGAACCGAGTGGTGAACGAAAAGGGAATTTGAGGAGGGAGGATATGAACGTTTCGGCTTTGGCACACTTAGAAGAAGAAAAAAAAATGTCCGCCTCTCACAACTAACGAAATTCGACTAGTAGGAAAGCAAAAATTTAGCATCAACCTAGGAACTTAATTCGGCGCTCATATATATAGACCCTAGTCGAATTTCTCTTCCCTTAGATTCCAATTCGGCACCACTATATCCACCTCCCAATCCCTATCTTTTCTCCCTTATCTGCACCTTAAATTTCTCTCCTAAACACTCCCTTTTAGAGTCCCCTCCAATGCCAACTCCTTCTGTCCAGGCACAAAAATAACACTCCTTAATTTCCCCTCCTAAGCCTCGAATCTTGGACCTCCTTAACTGCTTAACACGCCACCTCATAGCTCCTATATGACGCCACTTTCCACTGGACTACAAGCCCATCTGTGTCCCTTTTCTTCTCTTAATCTGCTTATGAGGCCTCCTACCTAAGACTAGGGTCCATTAAGTAAGAAAGAATAAATTTCTCCCTATGGTCTTCCCTATCTCTAAGGCCTCAAATAAACCCGTTGCTACCTTAATATTATTATTCTAAGTGCTACTCATACATACCAACCTCAGTGCACAAAAAAAAAAAAAATTAAAGTTTCAGGATTTTTGGGGCGTTACAACCCAATAGGCCCAAATCTACTAGGCCCAAATTCGGGGTGTTACAAGTATTCATCGATAACAATAGTCATAAAAACATACATAATTCAATACGAATTCGTTCATTTGCATAATGACTTACCTCGGATTCGATTTAACAAAAACGGAAACGGCTAGTCGATTACTTTCGCTTTCCCGCGATCAAGCCCGTTTTCCTCAGTTCTTGATCTATACATATTCAGAATTAACCCTTTTATTCACTAACTCATTCAATTCAATCTAAAGACACACATTTAAGGCTATTTACAAATTAACCCTCACATTTGCAAAATTTATCAATTTAGTTCATTTTTCTCAAAACATCAAATTCACAAAATCATCGCACATCCAAGCTTTGTCGAATGCACATATATATCATACAAGCCCATATTTTTCATCAAATTTGTAATTTAGTCCCTCAAAGTGCTATTTTCTCAATTTAGCCCTAATTAGCTAAATTCATCAAAAATCCAAGAACAAAGTATGTTCATCTAGCTCAAAACTTTCATTTAACACCATAAATCTTCACAAAGCTCAACATATCATCAATGGCACATTTCATGAACAACATCAATTCATCAAATTGAGACATGGGCTTGCTAGTAGACTAGGCAACAATCTCAAAAACATAAAAATCATCAAAAACCAAAGCAAAAACATACCTTAATTTTACTGAATGAATGCCGAAACCTAGCTCAACATTTATTCTTTTTCTTTCTTCCAATATTCGGTGGCAAAAATAACGATGATGATAAACATTTCATGTTTTGTTTTACTATTATAACATAATTATTAATGTACAAAAATAACCTTTAATAATAATATACATATCACATAATTACAAGGTCATTTATGACCTTTGCCGTCCACTTACTATATTAGTGGCTATATTGCCACTTAAATCCCTAACATTTATAAAAACATAACAATTAAGCTTCCTTTCATAAAACATGCAAATTTACATTTCAATGCAATTCAATCCTTTTCATCAAATAAAAACACAAACGGACAAATTAACTTACGAAACTTTAGCATATGCTTAATCATATATCATAGACACGGAAAAATAATATTTAAAGATATTATACGGACTAGAATTTGTGGTCCTGAAACCACTGTTCCGACTAGCCCTAAAATTGGGTTATTACAACTCTCCCCCTTTAAAGATTTTCGTCCTCAAAAAATCTTACCGGTAAAAAGGTTTGGGTGCTGTTCCCTCATGGCTTCTTCCGATTCCCACGTAGCCTCTTCCACGCCGTGTTTTTGCCATAACACTATCACTAAGTCTATGCTCTTATTCCTCAATTGTTTAACCTCTCGAGCCAATATCTTGATTGGTTCCTCTTCATAAGTCATGTCTGGTCGTATCTCAATTTCTGTTGAGGGAATCACAAGCGAAGAATCAGAATGATATCGCCACAACATCGAAACATGAAACACGTTGTGTATCCTCTCTAACTCTAGCAGTAAAGCCAACTGATATGCTACTGGCCCAATCCTTTCAATAACCTCATACGGCCCTATGAATCGTGGACTCAATTTGCCCTTTCGACCAAATCTTAGTATTTTCTTCCACGGGGGTACTTTCAAGAATACTTTATCGCCCATTTGAAACTCGATTTCTTTCTCTTTTAAATCCACGTATGACTTTTGTCGAACTGAAGCAGCTTTCAAACTATCACGGATCACTTTCACTTTCTCCTCGATCTCTTTAACTAGATCAACCCCATGAATTTGCTTCTCACTAAGCTCGGTCCAATACAAGGGAGTCCGACACTTGCGACCATATAAAGCTTCGTACGGTGCCATCCGTATACTCGACTGGTAACTGTTATTTTAGGCAAATTCAACCAAAGGTAGATATTTCTCCCAACTACCTTCGAACTCTAAAACACAGCATCAAAGCATATCCTCAAGAACTTGAATCACTCTTTTGAATTGGCCATCGGTTTAAGGATGGAACGCAGTACTGAAATTGAATCTTGTACCCAAAGCTTCCTGCAACTTTTTCCAAAACCTCAAAGTAAATCTTGGATCTCTATCCGAGATAATAAATATAGGTACCCATGCAATCTCACCACTTCAGCAATATACAACTCAGCCAACTTGTCAAGTGAGTAATCCACACGCACCGGTATAAAGTGAGCCGACTTCGTTAATCTATCCACAATAACCCACACAACATCTTTCTTTCTCGGAGTCATAGGTAACCCCGTTACAAAATCCATTGTGATTCGATCCCACTCCCACTCTGGAACCATAACCGGCTGAAGTAATCCTGAGGGTACTTGATGCTCAGCTTTCACTTGTTGATAGATCAAACATTTTGTAACAAACTCGGAGATGTCTCTTTTCATACCCAGCCACCAATACAATTTCTTCAAATCATTGCACATTTTGGTACTGCCCGGATGTACTGATAAGCAACCACTGTGTGCTTCATGTAAAATTTTTCGGATCAACTCACCATCCTTAGGTACACAAACTCTATCACGAAACATCAAACAATCATTTGTACCAAGCATCACTGTTAACAAAAAAATTCTCTTCCCGGCTCAGGTTGCACCAAAACAGAAGCCTTAGTCAACAACGCTTTTAGTTTCTCAAAACTCTGTTACCTCTCTGTCCATTCAAACTTCACGTCTTTTTGCAATAGTCTTGTCATTGGAGTAGCTATCATGGAAAATCCCTTAACAAAACGTCTATGGTAACTGGCTAGGCCCAGAAAACTGCTAACATCGGTTACATTCCTTGGTGGCTTCCATTCTACAATCGCTGAAATCTTACTCAGGTCAACTCTGATTCCATCTCCCGAGATGATGTGCTCCAAAAATCCAACTTCCTTAAGCCAAAATTCACTTTTACTAAACTTGGCATATAATTGTTTATCTCTCAAAATCTGCAAAACCTTTCTCAAATGTTTGCCATGCTCGTTCTCATCCCGAGAGTAGATCAGTATATCATCGATGAAGACCACGACAAATTTATCCAAGTATGGCCGAAAAATGCGATTTATTAGGTCCATGAAAATGGTTGGGGCATTCGTTAGACCAAAAGGCATGACCAAAAATTCATAGTGGCCATACCTCGTCCGGAATGCAGTTTTCGGCACATCCGAGTCCTTGACTCTCAACTGATAGTACCTAGACCTTAAGTCTATCTTGGAAAATACTGTGGCTCCCTTCAATTGATCAAACAGATCATCAATTCTTGGCAATGGGTACTTGTTCTTCATAGTTACCTTGTTAAGTTGCCGATAGTCTATGCATAATCTCACAGAACCATATTTCTTCTTCACAAATAATATCAGAGCACCTCACGGAGAATAACTCGATCTTGCGAAACCTTTATCCGTTAGTTCTTGCGACTGTGCTTTCAATTCTTTTAGCTCGATTGGAGCCATTCTATATGGAGCAATAGAAATGGGGGTGGTACCTGGAGCTAACTCAATCCCAAATTCAATCTCCCTAATCGGAGGTAACCCTGGCAATTCCTCGGGAAAAACATCTAGATACTTACAAACTATAGGTAACGACTCAATCTTCAATTCAATCTCTTTAGTATTCATCACAATGGCAAGGTACGCTTCGTACCCCTTTCTTAAATACTTCTGAGTCAACAAGGATGATACCACTACTGGTGATTTGTCTTGCTCGTCTGATTCAACAAGAATAAGATCCCCATTTTCACATTTCAACTCAATAAACTTCTTTCCAAAATTCATAATTACATCATGAGTAACTAACCAATCCATCCAAAGGATGACATCAAACTCATCAAACGGCAATAACATAAGATCAACTGGAAAGCAATGACCCCTAATCATCAAAGGGCAACCTTTGCATACTCTATCAACCAACACATACTTGCCTAGGGGATTAGACACTCTTATTACAAATTCAGTAGACTCTATATGCATGCTCATGCTAGAGACTAATTTCATGCATATGTATGAGTGGGTAGATCCCAGATCAATTAAAGCTATAACACGAGTATCATAGAGAGAAAATGTACTCGTGATCACGTCAGGGGAAGATGCCTCTTCACGAGCACGGATGGCATATGTTCACGCCGGTGCCCTACTCTCGACTCTTGCAGTCTGTTCTCTAGATCAATTCTTTCTACTCATCTCATTTCTTGGGTTTCTCTGCGGTCTTATTCTAGCAACACTTCCCGGTCTTGCATTCTGGGACTTCTCTTTCTCGCCCACCTCGGGGCAATCTCTGATAAAATGGTCTAAAGACCCACATCTAAAACAAGCATTCTTATTTGTTCGGCACTCACCAGAATGACATTTGCCACATTGCGGGCATTGCGGTCTACTCGATCTGGTATTGCCAACACTAGCAACTGATGTGGTCTACGCTTTAGACCCTGAAAACTATTTGCCTTTCCTTTGGTTTGAAAACCCAACTGAATTGGCTGGTCTAGTAGCGAAATCCCTCGATTTCTTAGATGATGATTGGTAGGACTTACTCAATTGCCTTTTTCTCGAGTCACGGGACTTAATCTCAACTCTTCTTTTCTCTTTAGCTAACTTTTCGGCTTTACAAGCTCTATCTACCAACACTACAAATTATTTTAGTTTGAGGACTGCAACATATAAATGGATATCTTCATTTAACCCGTCCTTGAACCTTTTGCACATGATGGCCTCGGTAGACACGCAATCTCGGGCATACTTACTAAGCCTTACAAATTCACATTCGTATTCAGTCATCGTCATTCGGTCTTGCTTTAGCACCAAGAACTCTTTCCTCTTCTAGTCAATGAATCTTTGGCTGATATACTTCTTCCGAAATTCCTCTTGGAAGAATTCCCAGCTAACTCTATCCCTTGGTACCCTGACACAAGTGTGTTCTACTACTTGTAGGCTGAATCTCTCAAGAGAGGTACCGCACATTTTATGCACTCTTCAGGCATGCATGACAACTCATCGAATACCCTGATGGTATTCTCGAGCCAGAATTTTGCTCTCTTCGGGTCATCATCCTTACTAGCCTGAAATTGCTCGGCTCCTTGTTTCCGAATCTTATCGATCGGAGGCCTTTCTCTTCTCACTACCTCAACCACTTGAAGAGCTACAGGAGCGGGTTGAGCATTAGGATTTGCTCGAATGTACTCAGTGTACTAGTTACTCATCATGTGGAGAAAGGCTTCTCGGGCCTCTTCTCCCTGACCCAAGGTCTCGGGTCTACTATCTACTGGCGCAGTCCCTTGTGCGGGAGCCGGCGCATTACTCGCAGCATCATCAACTGCAGTTCAGTCGGGATCAGGATCCATTTACTATATAAAAACACAATTTAAAATGCAGGAGCCATCACACTATCATTACACGGGTACTCTTACGTATGGCATTTATAGCTAGATCATACTTACACTATGTTAGTCCTAGAATCGACTAAATCATAGCTCTGATACCAATAAATGTAACACCCCTTACCCGTGTTTGAAACCGGAACCAGATACGAGGCATTACCTAACTTAACTTGCTTAAACATAACACATCGGGCTATAAAATTTCGTTACAACTTAGAAACTTTCCATTTAAACTCATAACATGCTCATTCTAGGCCTACGCAACCCTAAACATACTTCCGAGAGGTTTTGGAATTAAACCGAAAACTTTTATGCCTTAGAAATTTTTTTGTCCAAACACGGGCCACACGCCCTAGTTGTTCAAGGGACATGCCCGTGTGCCCCTGAGACATGCCCGTGTTCTTCACTCGTGGTCGACACTGACTTATTTCACATGGCCAGACAGACACCCGTGTCCCTAGCCCGCGTCCCTCACACGGCCTCGACACGCCCGTGTCTTAGCTCGTGTGCCAAAACCTTGGCATTCTGTTTATGACGTCATCACCTCACTAAGGTCACACGACCAAGGCACACGCCCGTGTCCTTAGGCCGTGTGCCGAATTAAATTCTTAACTTCAGGTGCAGACTTCACACGGCCTGGGCACACGCCCATGCCTAAGGTCGTGCCTCCCACACGGTTGAGACACACGGCCGTGTCTCTGCCCGTGTGTTTACTACTGAGCATACTGACTTGTAAACCTAGCTTACAGGGGGACATACGACCGATCAACTCGCCCATGGGGCTGACTGTGTATCATACACGGCCTAGACACATGCCCATGTGTCTACCCATGTGGACATTAAAAAGGCTATATTCCAAGCCAAATGCCACCCTACATAGCAACCATACTTATACCAACTCAAATCAGGCATCCACACAAGCATAAACTTCATGATTCATCATCAATGTGTATATATATATATATATATATATATATGAGAACTAGTCAAGTATTGGCCCAACTTTAATAACTATTTACAAAATGAATTGAAGCAACCATAGTAGCCAACACATTTGGCTTACAAATATGACATAACCAGAACTGTAACGCCCTGTATTTTGGGCCTAGAAGAATTGGGCCTTGGGCATTGGAGCGCTTAAAATTTTTTAGAACAGGAGAACAACATAATTTCATGTTAGATCTGTTGGGTGAGTGATTTTGGAAGGTTAAGGGGCTTCTATAAAGTCCTGGGTTCAAGTAATGTCATATGGAAAATTTTTATTTTTAGCATTAGGGGAAACGTGACTCCTAGTTTTAAGCCTTTTAAATAAATGTGATTAAAAAGAGACACAAAAGAGCCTGTGGTGTAGTGGCAAGGTGGTGACACAGGTGTGGTAAGGAGGTCATAGGTTCAAGTCTCACTGCATGGAAATGGGATAGTTTATTTTGCTAATGTGTGGGCAAGAGTTTGTGTTGGATTTGAACTCTGTGTTGGAGAGTTTGAATGGGTCAAATGAGTGATTTAATGAGTGGATCATGGAGGAAATTAAGGAGGGGATCATAAAGAGGTTAGGGAGGAAATCAATGAGATTTGTGGTTGGAGAAGAGTTGGCGCCGAATGGGATTTGTGGCACCCAAGACTTTTGGTTTTGGGGAGTTTAGCCACTCTATTTTCGAGAGCTATGAGCATATTGGCTCTATCTTTTTTCTGTTGAGGTCAAATAATGCTAGGGAGGTTTTGGTAGTATCATTAGTTTTGCTGGCATCGGTTTGGCACTTCTCTTGAGGTCTCTCATTTTTTTGACTCTTTTGCCTCCTTCTTAGCCGAATTCTCTCATTCCTCTCTCTCTCAATTCTCTTGACTCTGCCAATCCTTCTCTTCTACATCTTGTTCTTGGCTGATTATCCCCTATTTTATCCTCTTTCAAATTTTCCTTTTTCTTCTAGTCATAGCCGAATACCCCTTTTTCCTTTTCTCTCTTTTCCTTCGACTCTCTTCGAGTGTCCCTCCTTGTATTGCTAAAACCAAATACTCTTTCCCTCATTTTGTTCTGTCGGTTCTCTACGTTTTGTGATAGCCGAAGATTCCATCACAAGGGTGCGATTATTCCATTTTGCCTCTATCATTCTCTTACTTTCGGCTTTTGTGTGGGTGCGGCGATTGTTCTTTTCTTATAATATGGACTCTGCATTTTCGGTAAGTGACTTCTCGTCTAGCTCAAACTGTTCAATTGTTTGATGGTTGGTACGTGTTGGTTGGAATGCAAATAACACCTAAGGTCTGTCTATTAATCAATCTCTTGCGACAGTTTAAGTGAGTGATCCTCAATCGTTCGATCAAGGCAAGTGATAAATCATATCTTGCATAGTGGTATAGAAAGGGATTGTTTAATCCTGTTGTTAAAGGACTGATGGTGTATCGTGCTGGATATAGGTTCTACGCTCGTGGGCTACTGCGTTCTTCTCCAACAAGGTGTGCACCCACACCACTCTAATTATAGATCGGCGAAAGTCGAAAAGCCAAAAGGATAAAAATACGGCTATGGCTATCGCACGAACGTACGAGCGCGTGTGTGGATAAGTCGATACAACGACAGAGGTCACTCTTGTGGTCTTAGGCCATTCTTGGGGCCAAATGGACAGGAATGGGCCGAGTGGGCCCAACGTGTGTAAATCTTTTGGATGGATAGGAAATAATGAGCCGGCCGTGACGAGCACATGGCCAAAGGCAGTTTTGGGCTTAGTGGGCCACACGAGCGTGTGGGCCCACCTGGGCCATATAATAGGCTTGGGACCATTAATGCGTTTTGATTGCAAAAAGTTACACAAGTCATACGGGACGACGGTGACCCTATTGACGGGTCGATATGTGTACTCAGGCCCTAAGTGAGAAGTGACCGTTATGCCCCTGAAGGGCAAAATGTCTAAAATGCCCCTACATGATATATGATTGTTATTGTATGCCATTTATGGTATGTTTGCATTCATGTGATATTATACTACATGGGCAACCGTTTTCTCTCAAATGCCACCAGAAATAACAAATTATCGTTTAGCTAGATTCGAAAAGTTTTCTTAAAACTGCAAATCATTATTTTCAAAACATCACCCTAGATAAAATTTTCAAACTTACGATATTTCAAGCATTCAAAACCTTTACCTTTTACAACCTTTCCTTGTAACATACCAGATCTGGTTGTAGCGTTTAGACCGGGTTTAGGGTGTTACAGTTTTGGTCTCAAAGCCCGGTTGCAAAACTCGGGCTATGAAATGGGTTCAATACAGTTTTACAAAATTGATTTAAATGATTTTGGTGGAAATGTTTGATTGGAACATGGCATCCGAGTCTACCGGCACTCGATCCACGCCGGTAAGTGTTCTAATTATTTGGTGATGTATGCATGAAATGATTGTTATCATGAATGAATATGTTTTTTTAGGTCTAGGAGATCTAAACTTTAGAGACTGAAACCTCTAGGTTGAGATGTGTTTTGCGAAAACTACTCTTTAAAGCTATTTCTCATAAAACTGCTCGGTATTAAACAGTGAAAGAAATACTAACTCATAAAACTCTTAATCAGATTAAGTCGCAACAATAGTCATGAGTACTAGGGGGCGTGGACGCGTTGTGCGTGGCCGTGGTAGAGGCCGGAGTGCTGGGTCTCAACTGTTGGAATCTAGTCGTGGGTCGGAAAGTGATGTACCAGCACCGCCAGCTGCGAAAGCGGAATATCAGGACCAAACGGGCGGAGATGACGCTATGTCTCAAGCAATGTTGCGTGTATCAAAAAGAGTTACTGGAGCAGGCTGGGGTACAGGGGCTCGGAAATCTATGTCAGAATAACTTCGAGCCAATGGAGCGGAAACGTTTAGGGGCATATCTGGCGTAGCTCCTAATGCAGCTGAGTATTGGCTAGAGGCAGTGGAGCGCATAATGGATGATGGTGTCTCTTCTGCGGGACGAAGCGTATCAGTGGTGACTTACGGTCAGGGATGGTACAGTGGCTAATCGCATTACCTGGGATTTCTTCAAGGCAGCATTCCAAGGGAAGTATATTGGATCGAGTTATGTGGATGCACAGCGTAGGGCATTTCTGAATTTGGTTTAGGGAAATAGATCAGTGGCTGAGTATGAGGCGGAATTCTTACGTCTTAGTCGTTATGCCTGGGGTATGGTGGCCACAGACCATGAGCGTTGTGTTCGGTTTGAGGATGGTCTGAGGGACTATTTGCGAGTGCTGATAGCTCCACAACGAGAAAAGGAATTCGCTATTTTAGTGGAGAAGGCTAAGATAGTCGAAGAAGTGAAGCGATCCGAGAAACATAATCAGGATAAGGATAGAGGTAGAAATAAAAGGAATTTTGGATCATCGGGATCAGCTGGGTGTTTTCAAAAAAGACCTAGGTTGGATGGGTCGAGTCGTGTGGCGAGACCTGTTGTTGATAGTGGGGCTCAGAGGTGTGCTAGATGTGGTAGATTTCATTCAGGTGAGTGTTGGATGGGTAATAGAGGATGTTATAGATGTGGATCTACTGATCATCGAGTAAGAGATTATCCTCAAGAGTTGGGCAGAATGCGACCAGCAGGACAAGGTTATGTTCAGTCGGGTAGAGGTGGTCAACAACCACAGAGAGGTCGTGGTCCTGCTAGGGGAGGAAGTAACTTTGGCCGAGGGTGTGTAGCGCCAGGCAGATGTGCCGGCAGCACAGATGCGAGGCAGCCTGGGTTGGTCTATGCGGCTAGGCACCGAGAGGAGGGTGATGCACCGGACGTCATAACTGGTACGTTTCTTATTTATGGGGTGCCATATACTGCTTTGATTGATATTGGATCAACACAATCTTATGTTGCTAGTACTATATCGGGAACTCTGAACTTAGACTCTGAGATTACCTCTAGGGAGATGACTGTACTTAGCCCTTTAGGACAATCGGTGATAGTGTTTTCGGAAGGTGCCGTTAGAAGTTCAAGGGGTAGTGTTTTCGGCTGATTTGATGGAATTGCCGTTCGAGGAGTTTGATTTAATCTTGGGCATGGACTGGCTAGTGAAGTATCAAGCAAATTTGGATTGTGCAGCCAAGCGCATGGTGTTAAGAACTCTCGAGGGTGAAGAGGTGGTGGTAATAGGTGAGAGGAGGAACTACCTATCTTATGTAGTGTCTGCTCTAAAGGCGGAGAGAATGGTGAGGAAAGGATGTGAGGCGTGTATAGCTTATGTTTGTGCTTTGGAGGCCAAGGGATCAACTGTGGAGGATGTTCAAACAGTGAAGGAATTTTTTGATGTTTTTCTAGAAGAACTTTCGGGTTTACCTCCAGATCGCTTGTGTCCATCGCACCATATAGGATGGCGCCAAAGGAGTTGAAGGAGTTGAAAGCCCAGATTCAAGAACTGTTAGATCGAGGTTTTATCCGACCAAGTGTATCACCTTGGGGAGCGCCAGTGCTTTTCGTTAAGAAAAAGGACGGATCAATGCGTATGTGCATTGACTACCATCAGTTGAACAAGTTGACTATCAAGAATTAGTACCCGTTGCCGAGGATTGACGATCTGTTCGATCAGATCAAGGGAGCTTCAGTCTTTTCGAAGATAGATCTAAGATCGGGATATCATCAGCTTAAAGTCAAGGAGGCGGATATTCATAAGACGGCGTTTCGTACTCGCTATGGTCACTACGAATTCCTGGTAATGCTGTTCGGGTTGACCAATGCACCAGCAGCGTTTATGGACATGATGAACCGGGTTTTCCAACCCTATCTGGATCGATTCGTTGTGGTATTTATAGACGATATCCTGGTTTATTCAAAGTCAGAGGAGGAGCATGATTCGCATCTTCGAGTGGTTTTACAAATCATGAGGGAGAAGCAGTTGTTCACCAAATTCAGTAAGTGTGAATTTTGGCTAAGAGAAGTTACCTTTTTGGGCCACGTAGTGTTTGCTGAGGGGATTAGGGTTGATCCTCGGAAAATTGAGGCTGTGTTGGAGTGGAAGCCACCTAAGTCTGTGGCAGAAATCAAAAGTTTTCTTAGTCTGGCTGGGTATTATAGAAGGTTTGTTGAAGGGTTCTCTTTAATTACGGCACCATTAACCAAGTTGTTGCGAAAAAGGGTTCCGTTTGTTTGGTCTGATAAGCAACAGCAGAGTTTTGGAAGGCTGAAAAGGATTTTGACGGAGGCTCCAGTGTTGATACATCCTGAGGCGGGAAAGGGTTTGCGGTTTATTGTGATGCGTCGCACACGGGCTTAGGATGTGTGCTGATGCAGGATGGGAAAGTGGTAGCATATGTGTCTCGGCAGTTGAGACCGCATGAGTTGAATTATCCCACGCATGATTTGGAATTGGTGGCAGTAGTGTTTGCTCTAAAAAGTTGGAGGCATTATCTGTATGGGGAGAAGTCCGTTATTTATACAGATCACAAGAGCCTAAAATATCTCCTTACCCAGAAGGAGTTAAATTTAAGGCAGCGAAGGTGGATCGAGTTGTTAAAAGATTACGACTACTCAATCGAATACCATTCGGGTAAAGCTAACATAGTGGCGGATGCATTAAGTCGTAAGGTGATCTCTAACTTGAGGGCAATGTTTGCTCATCTCAGTTTATACGATGATGGAAGCCTATTAGCTGAACTTCAAGGGAAGCCTTATTGGGTTAGTCAGATTAAAGAGAAGCAGTGGGCTGATGAGTTGTTAAAGCCGAAGTTTCAGTTGGGAACAGATGATGAGATATCAGATTTTAGTTTGAATGGTGATGGGGTATTATGTTTTCGAGGGAAGACTTGCATGCCAAAGGATTCTGAGTTGAGGCGTAAGATTTTTGCGGGAAGCGCATAGCAGCCCATACGCTATGCATCCTGGAGGAAGTAAGATGTACCAGGATTTGCGAGAACAGTTTTGGTGGCCGGGTCTGAAGCGAGAAGTAACCAAATTTGTGAGTAAGTGCTTGACGTGTCAGCAAGTAAAAGCAGAACATCAGTTCCCTTCGGGGTTGTTGCAGCCGGTAAAGATTCCGCAGTGGAAGTGGGAAAGGATCACGATGGACTTTGTTAGTGGGCTACCCCTTACGCCTACTAAGAAGGATTCAGTATGGGTAATCGTTGATCGATTGGCGAAGTCCACCCATTTCATACCAGTTCGGGTCGACTACTCTCTACAGAAATTGGCTAAGTTGTATATAGCAGAGATCGTGAGGTTACATGGGGTACCAGTGTCTATCATCTCAGACAGGGACCCTCAGTTTACGTCGAGATTTTGGAAGGTGTTGCATCAAGCGTTGGGTACAAAGTTAGATTTCAGTACAGTGTTTCATCTACAGTCTGATGGACAGTCTGAAAGGGTAATTCAGATCTTGGAAGATATGTTGAGAGGCTGTGTCATAGACTTCAGAGGTAGCTGGGAGGAGTTTCTATCATTAGCAGAATTCGCGCACAACAATAGCTACCAATCTAGTATTCAGATGGCACCGTATGAGGCGTTGTATGGTCGGAAGTGTCGCACTCCTACTTGTTGGACAGAGTTGGGTGAGCGCCAGTTGTTGGGTCCAGAATTGGTTTCTGAAACGGAAGAAAAGGTTAGGTTAATTTGGACTCGATTAAAGGAAGCTTTGGACAGACAGAGGTCCTATGCCGATCTGAAGCGTAAGGACATAGAATTTGCAGTTGGTGATCGAGTTTTCTTAAAGGTTTCACCGTGGAAGAAAGTGTTAGGGTTTGGCCGGAAGGGTAAGCTAAGCCCCAGGTTCATCGGGCCTTATCGTGTGTTGAAGCGTGTGGGACCTGTAGCCTATCAGCTCGAGCTACCCTCAGAGTTAAGTCAGATTCATGATGTGTTTCACGTTTTGATGTTAAGACACTACCGTTCGGATCCATCTCATGTTCTTCCAGTGGAAGAAATCGAAGCAAGGCCTGATCTATCTTTTGAAGAAGACCCAGTGCGGATCTTGGAACGTGATATTAAGGTATTGCGAAGGAAGACAGTTCCGTTGGTTAAGGTTTTGTGGCAAAACCACAGTTCAGAGGAAGCTACGTGGGAACCAGAGGATGCAATGCGACAGCAATACCCTCATCTCTCCTGACCAGGTAATTTCGAGGCCAAAATTTCTCTAAGGGGGTAGAACTGTAACATCCTGAATTAGGGGCTTTGCATTTAATATGTTTCTGTGTGTAAGCTATGCTCAATGTGTTAGTTTAGGGTGTTTGGGGGTCTAGGAAAGGCTCAAGGTTAAGCCGAAGCCTTAGCCAAAAATTCTCTTTTTGGGTACTTTAGTGGAGAGCTAGCTGGGTCAGGACTTAAGGGATATTGCTTATGTCTGAAGACACAAGAAAGTCAGTGGGAAAGTGGCAAGGTGGCACCACATAGAGTGCTGAAAGGTGACGCCATAAGGGAGCAGTGAGGGAGCAGGTTCAAGTCGCATAGTTCTCATTCTGGAATTTGTTTTTGGCGTCTGGAAGGGAGGAGGTAAAGTTCGGCTAGGACACTTCAGGGTGGAGTGTTGATTGAGTCAAATAATTCAAATGTGTGGCCATGAGGAAAAGTAGGAGTTTGAATTATTCAAACCTTTTTGAATGAGTGATCAGGAGTGAATTAAGGAGAAAAATATGGGATTGAGGGTGGTGAAGGTAGTGGCCGAATTTTGAATGCTTGAGGGGGGTGAAGGAATCAGTTCTAGCTTGTTTGGGGTGTGCCGAATTTCAATTAAGGTGCCGAATTTTTGCTTCTTGATAGTTGTCGAATCACTTAGCTACACCTTCTTCCCCTTAGCATTTCTCTTTTCTATCAGACAAGGTTTTCTCCACTCCTTCTTCTCTTGACCGAAACCATCTTTGAGACTCTTACCATTTCGACAATCCATCATTTCCTCATCTATCCACCTTTCCACTAAAAGCCGAAACCCCTAAGGTCTTTGATCATTCTTCATCACCTAAAGCCGAACCTTCCTATCATCTTTTTCACTTTTCATTTCTTTCTTTTCATTTGCTTCATCTAAAAGCCGAAATCTCATTCTTCACTTCTTCTTCTTGACAAAATCCTCCATTACTACCATCCATCTCTTTGATTTCATCTTGCTTAGTATAATCTCTTTAGCCTTTCTTCTTGTTCTTCATTTGCCGAAACTTATCCCTCACCCTTTCATCACCATTTTGCCACGGGTTTCTTCTTCAAGCCAAAGCATCCATTGATTCTTATTCCTTCTATATTTCATTTTGGTCGAATCTTCCTTGAGTGCTCATCCTCTTCTTTCATTCTTGGTTTAGTGGATTGCCGTCATTCCGTTCCTTAACCATCTCAGTCGGATTCTAATTGATCATGGTAAGTACTCTCTTTCCCTTTCAATTCTCTTTTCTCTCTTTTGGATGCCGTAGGCATTAATCTTCTTCTATGTTTCTTGGCCGATTCGAGGAGGGGCCTTATCTTGTGTTCTTTCAGAATATGGTCTGCGATTGAAGGGTCTTAAGGGACTTTTGGGTTCGGTCGATTAAAGCTAACCGAATCATTTGAATCCCAAGTTCGGGAATCAGTCAATCTCTGAAACCTGTCTCTAATTTCGGGATCTCAAGGTAAGGGTTTCTCTTCAATTATTCGATCGGTTTCCTCTTTTCGTTATTCACTGCCTTAACCCATTGTATTGTTAAACAACCGATGTTTCAATATAGTATCTTCTGACCAAGATCCTTTCATGGAATCAAATGCCAGCCAAGCGAAGGAAGGGGTTGGACCTGTAGTCCCAGCCCCTAAGTTCAAGAAGCGCGCAGTGTCTGCTGTTCGAGATTGGCCACCGGGTTGTGGGCCGGCTTCTGAGCAGAATAGTAGACAAATAGCAGTAGTTCCGGTTAACAATAGTGTCGACATAGAAAGCGTTGTATTGCGTGTTATCAGGTGAGTAAACTTCACACTACTTATTTATTTGCTTGTACTATTATTGTGTGGGCTGAAAAGCCGGAATGACTGAGAAGCATTCGTAATACCCTTGGGGGTAAAGCTGGGAATACAGGTATGTGATTTTATTAACCTCTTGATGGATATGAAATAAACATTGTAACCTGTCACTGTAAAGATAGCATGTGCATCCATATAATTGTATGTTCTGCATGGGTTGGGAAATGATGTGAAAGGGAAAGTATTTGAGACTGTCACGATGGTTGTTACCACGGTGGGTTAGCCCCACGGATACATATTTGATAATAGTGACCATGTTTCGGTGGCTTGGTGCCACGGTAGTTTAATACCACGATTATATATGATTAGTGACTCGTCCCAGTGGTTGTTACCACAGTGGGTTGGCCCCACGTATATTCATTAGGGATTGTCACGGTGGTTGTTACCACGGTGGGTTGGCCCCACGTATGTTGTTTGTGACTTTGTCACGGTGATCTAGTATCACTGTGGTCTAGAACCACGAGTGGCCTAACGCCACGTATGAGGTGTGTAGCGGATGGAGGGTTGATTGTAGAAATCCCCACGGTGTGATGTGCTGGTACGGGTGGTGTGTAGAGGATGGAAAAACTAGGTTGGATTGGGACATTTTGCATTCATGATTATGTATGATATTCTGAGTGGGCTGAGGCCCAATATGCGATTGTGGGCTTGAATTCGTATGTGTGACATAAGGGGATTTACACAGTGATAGGACACAGGCCGTATAGTCAGCCCAACCACCCTTCCCAACGTCACGGATCCAACACACCCTCCCCACGGGCACCGACAGAAAGGGCACACCCATGCCCACAACCATGTGAAACTACTAAAGCTACTGACTTGCACACCACGACTAGAACACGCCCGTGCTACACAACCGTGTGAAATTACTGAGGTTACTGACTTATAAAACACGGGGGCGACACGTCCGTGTGGAACAACTGTGCCAAAAGAAAAAACTTCACAAGCACGGGCATGGGAAGATCAAGCACGGGCAGAGGATGACAACACCCTCTAGAACACGGCCGTGTGAGGTGGCCGTGTAAATCGACACACCCTGTGACCACGGTCGTGAGGGAGCACAAAATTTGAAATTCTATTTAAACCCCCACCTATTCCCCTTCCCTCCATTTGACTTCTTCTCTATTTTCTCTTCTTTTTATCTCAGACTCTTCAAAGACCCTAGATCCTTGAGCAAATCAACACCATGCCGAAGAAGCGGAAGAAGCCACGCATAGACTCCTTAACAAAGAACGATCAACATGAGTTCATGCCGGCAGCTTCGTCCCAACACCAAGCCAAGGGTCTTTGAGACTAATTAGTTTTTATTTTTGCTTTCTCTCTTGCTTCAATTTTCTACTTTTCTCCTTTATTTTCCTCATCTAAGCTTCTCTACTACTCTTTTCGTTTAATTTTCTTTTAGTTTCTTGATGTCATGTTCGCCAGGCTACTAGGGAATCACGCTGACCACCACGATTACATCATCACTCTCACCACCGCAACCACATCCCCAATCTTGGCATTGATTCCCACCTTGCGAACCATCCTTTAATAAGGACTTCATAGTCCATTAGTATTTTCTTGTCATTTCAGTTTTCTTCTTAGTCTCATTCACTTTAGCTTGCTTTTCTTTAAATTCACCTTTAGTTTATTTATATTATGTTTCAATAACCCCTGGCTAATCCTTCATGAGTTCCCCAATTTCTTCATCTAGCGCAAAGCTTGGGAACCAGCACTACCACCATACCGACGCCTTCGCTGTATCCTCCACGACCCCTACTCTCCTCCAAGGAAATAGCCCACACCTCAGGGAGTATTCTATTTCCTCCATTTTGATTTTAATTGTCATCATCTATATTTGTACATTGAGGACAATGTACATCTTAAGTGTGGGGGGGTAAAAGAACCTAACTTTTTTTCATTATTCTCAAATCCCTGATTTAGTCTTGTTCTTATGCAAAGTTGTCATATTAATAATTAGGATGAAATCTCTGATGATTTGTGATGATTATTGACATGTTTTAGAATAAGTCATAGTTAATTGTACATTGATGATTAAATTTAAAGAATACTATAGAATCAGGAATTAAAATTTTTGCTTGGTTGTTGATCCAATTTTGAATATCACCTTGAAATTCGAATTTTATAAGGATGATGTCAAAACACCCATAATTTTTGTGAGTATTTGAACCTTATAGAGAATACATTCTTTTTCATGCTCATTATTTTTTGATTATGAGTGTGTCAACTATGAACTGTTATTCTAGAACTTGCCTTGATTTTACATGTCAAGACCACAGTTATGATTTGATAAACCGAGATGATAAAGGCACTTAGGTTTTAACCCACTTACTCCACTTAAAAGCCTACCTTTATAATTAACCCCTAGTGAACCCCGTTGAGCCTAACAACCCTTTTTATTGACTCACCTACTAATTGTAACAAAAAAAACCCTTTATATTTGTTATCACCATTTTTTTATTACCCTTTTTGTCGAGATTTGATTTTGAACAAGTTTTCTAACTATGTTCTATATTTTAGTTGTAAAAAAATTCTTCCTTATTATTATGTTAGTTTGTTCTTTAAAAAAAACGAAGTTTATTCATTATTAGTTCTATGATTAAGTGAGCTTGCATGTTCAAATTCCAATTCTCAAGGAAAAAGCTCGTATTATTAGTTTATAATTAATGAAAGATTAATTTCATTTTTTTTCTAGTTAGGAAATTTATCAGGTCAATCTCGATTCTAACCTTTTAATTCAGCCTTTATCCATACCCCTAACCTAAGCCCCGTTACAACCCTGTCAAAGACCTTTTGATCTGTTTATCATCTCATTTTACAGTGGCGGAGATTTGATTTTCAGGCAAGCCTATGGGATTAACTTTTCATGTTCGACTTATGAGTGCTTAATTTTGACCCTTAAACACTTTTTGAGTGATTTGAGTGAATCTTTTGTGAGGATGTCAACCCTTGTCGGTTCTGAATTGAAAAGGTAGTTATTTAAAAGAGGGGAGACACCTATGTTTTCGAGGAACAAAATCATGACCTATCTCGTTAGAATCTTTAGGACTCTTTGAGTTAAATTATCCATGTATAAATTATCTATGAATTATGATAAGACATTGTTGATAGAAATTGTGAATCATGGAAAGTTCGTTTTAATTGTAAGTTGAGAATTTTGCTTGAGGACAAGCAAAAGCGTAAGTATGGGGGTATTTGATAAACCATAAAAGTAACATATTTTTATCCCACATTTAATATGCTTTTGGATGATTTACCCCTTGTTTATATAAAAAGGTGCTTTTAATCCTTTCTTTCCATGTCTTATACCCAGGAAAGAACCCAACGATGAAAAGAACACAAAATGGGCCTAAAACGGAGTAAATGGGCCTTAACACGAAATCGACATGGCCTGGCCCAAAGCACACACAGCCGTGCCTTGACGAACACCTAGAGCACGGCCTCAACCCCGCCACACACGGTCGTGCCTCAAGAGAAATCCGAGCACGGTCAGGTCTCGATTCACATGGCCGTGTGACATGGCCGTGCCTCTAACGCTGGAAAGAGTAATTTTAGTCAGAAAAGGATACTTAGGGAGAAAGAATCGCGTTTCAAGAGCCTATAAATAACCCCGAAGTGTCACCTGTTGAAGGGAGTGAAAGCGAGGCCAAGGAGCCAAGCCAAGAAGGTCAGAGTTAGGGAATAATGCGAGGATAGCCAGTTGATCCATCTCAAGAAGCCGGAGTTATACTCAAGACGGCGGAATTTTCCTTCGATTCCTTCAGGGGGTTTTAGGATTTTTTCTATGTTTTGTTTTATCTTTTCTCTTGCGATGGTTTGTTTATTCATTATGAAGTAAACCCCTCAGATACCTGAAGGGGATGAAACCTAGATGGATTTTATTATTTGGTTTTTAAGTTATATGATAAATTACTTAGTTTGTTCTTAATTATGTTGCTTAATCCAAATCTAATGTGCTTAGGTGGAGGAGGAATAGACCCTGCCTAAGAGAAGATCTAACATAATTAAGTGGAGTTGGTCGAACACTTAGAGATAGGGTTACGAGATTTTGTCGGATTAGGGTGAAACCTAATATGGGAATCCATTGATCGATTTACTGCTATCCTAGGGGGTTATTATAAGCGAACGAGAGTTCCACTAATTAACCTAGGGTTAGACATTATTCGCCTTGAGAGAGGGTTTAATATAGGTTAGGGAGTCTTACGGATCAAGCTAAGTAAAAGAAATCATATAATTTAGGGTTAATTAATAAGTGAAGTCTAGGTGGATTCTTCCTGAGGGTATCGTCGTAATCAACTGAGTTTTCCCTCAAAGTTATTTCCCTATTCATCCTTTTTGTCTTTGTGTCCTTAGTTTAGTCTTCATCAAAAGTAATCTTCACTCTAACTTTAAGGCTAAATAATAAAAAGAAAGTGAGTATTAATACTTTTAGTTCATTTGGGTTCGATAACCGGTCTTGCTTAAGCTATACTACTGTTCGATAGGTACACTTGCCTTAATATCGTTGTCAGAGTTAGTCTCCAGGTTTGATCATTCTTTTATAAATATTTAAAGCTCTGATTTTACAGCGATCAGAAGCCCAATAAGTTAGGGCACTATTTCTCAAGATTTCCGAATATGGAATATTGCCTTTGTTCTTTTGAAATTCTTATCTCGAGATGATAAAATATCACACCCAGTGAGTTAGGACGCAATGTCTCAAATTCCCAAGAATAAGTTTTTATTTGAAATATTGTTCATTTGGATTTAGGAGAAAAGGAGGTACTCGATTGCTAGGTTTTAACGAGGAAAATCGGAACCCAGCAAGTTAGGGCACGATTGTTTCAAAACCCCTAAACACGAGCAATGCCTTATTTCAGAAAAACTTTAAATAATAAGAAAAATGATCTTTAAAACTAAAGTGACATTAAACACAACATTTTTCATGATATGCAATGGAATACTAATATACAAAGCCAACATCAAATATTACAATGATGAATCACAAATAATTAATGGCTACGAATTAACAAATTATAATCCATGCAATAGCAATAATCATATAACGAAATGTTGACATTAACAATTGAAGAAAATAGAGCAAAATATTTTTCAAAAAAAAAAGATATGATGTGTATTAACTTAAATAAATAATATTCATGAGATGAAAAGTTTATTATAAAAAATGTATATATATATATATATATATATATATATATATATAGCAACATATAAAAGTATTTATAATGAACGAAAATATACAATAAAATATGGTCTTTCAAATTAATAAATTATAAACAATAAATTTAAAATAGAAAAACATATATATGTAAGGAATTTTAAATGAAACTAAATGTACATATAGATAGGTTTAAGAGGAAATATATATACATAAAATAATGTGAGAACCAATAATATATATACATAAAATAAGGTAGTAAAAATAATGTACACAAAGGTTTAAAAATAACAGTAAAAGTTTATAATAATTAACACATATATATAGATATATAAATGAGTTTAACACAAGTACAGTCATGTCAAATAAGTAACATATATATAATAAAAAAATAATTTAAATAGAATATATTAAAAAAATAATTTAAAAATGAATAGCATAAGTAATTTACGATAATGAATAATCTAATGAAAAGATAATAAATAATTTGAAATAAAAATAAATTTACCAAAAACCGAGATTTAAAAGGCAAGGGATTCAATTGAAATGAAAACAGCATTAAAAGGATAATTTGTGAACAGATAAAGCTATTAAAACAGGATTAAGGACTGAAATAAAGTACGCACAAATGAACAGGGCTTAAAACAGAAAATGTCCCAATTCCCAAAATGCAGCATATTGATTGGATTAAATCGAAAACGCATTTGAATTACAAAGGCCAATTAAAAAACAAATCAAAGCATTTAGGGTCTGATCAAATAACAACGCATAAAAGGGGGACTAATCGCGCAAATAATCCTTCATGGTGAAAAGCGCGGGTCACACGGTATTTCAAGTCGGGTTGAAATGGGTCCCTATACGACACTGTTTTAGGGCCATTGAAACGGGCCTTAAACGGTGCCGTTCCGTGCATCTTTTCTTAAAACAAAAAACAGAATGTAACCTAGCCCCCTTTTTTTTGTTTCCGTTCACCGCCGCAAGAGAAGAAGGAAGATACAACCACTCGCTCTGCTTTCCAACGAAGGCCTTCATCTAGCCCTGATTGAAACGGAGTAGACGAAGATCAAACGGTCATCATGGTAAGCTCCTTCCCTCTTTTTTTTTTTTCATATACAATGGAAGAACCAAATCGAATGCCAGTCGAATCGAAAAAATGAAGAAAGAAAAAAATGAGATCGAAAAAAAAGAACACCTTTTTCTTTGATTACTGTCTTGCTCAATTTTTGTATTCTGTATTTTTGTATTCAAAAACGTGAAGAAATTACAGTGGTTGATTTCGATCCTTTTAAAGGCTGAAATCGAAAATAAAATAAAAAATACACTGTTTATATTTTTCTTTTCTCTGTTGTTGTTCGTCTTTTATTCATGCAGGTACGGAGGTTGTTGCGCGGATGTGGTGCCGTACAGAGGCTGTACACGCGGACGTGGCATCGTGCGCGTGTGAGGTTACGGCGCGTGTGCAGGGGAGGATTGCGGCGCTTGAAATTTTTGGAAACCCCTAGGGTTTCTGCTGGCACAAAACATTTTGGGCCATCTGGGCCAATTTCTGTGATTGTGTTATTGGGCCTGCGGGCTTGTAATTTTTTATTTTGGACTTGATGGACTGCTATTGGTTTTTTAATTGGTTTGTTTTTGTGTTTAATAATGGTTTCTGGCGGGCCCGGGCAAATTGGGCCTGCTACAGCTGCCCCTCTTTGCTCGTTGTCGTGTAACGAGTAGAGCAAATACTTCAAAAAGGGCCGATTTTTCCTGGTCTTGCCAAATCTTGACCTCTTTCAGTGCTTTTCTTCTTTGAGTAGCTTTATTCCTTCCCACTGCATCTTCAAGGGCATGAAAACTAGCGCTTCCATCCAATTCGATGTAATTTCCTGGAGAAGAGATTTGTAGCTTCAATCTGCTCCGTCGGAACTTCATGGTGATAAGAATTCAGAGAGAAGAGATTTGTAACTTCGATCTTCCTACTGAGACTTCTCGAAAATAAAGGTTGATCCTCAATAACCTCAAGAAGAAGGGATTTGTAGCTTCAACCCACTCCACTAGGACTTTGAGGTGATAGGAATTCAGAGAGATGAGATTTGTAACTTCGATCTTCCTGCTGAAACTTCTCAGAAATATAGGTTGATCCTCAATACACTCAGGGAGGAGGGATTTGTAGCTTCGACCTGCTCCACTGGGACTTCGAGGTGATAAGAATCCATAGAGAAGAGATTTGTAGTTTCGATCTTCTCACTGAAACTTCTCGAAAATAAAGGTTGATCCTCAATACACTCAGGGAGGAGGGATTTGTAACTTCGACCTGCTCCACTGGGACTTCGAGGTGATAAGAATCTAGAGAGAAGAGATTTGTAGTTTCGATCTTCTCACTGAAACTTCTCGAAATAAAGGTTAATCCTCAATACACTCAGGGAGGAGGGATTTGTAACTTCAACCTGCTCCGCTGGGACTTCGAGGTGATAAGAATCCAGAGAGAAGAGATTTTTAGTTTCGATTTTCTCACTGAAACTTCCCAAAAATAAAGGTTGATCCTCAATACACTCAGGGAGGAGGGATTTGTAGCTTTAACCTGCTGCACTGGGACTTCGAGGTGAAAAGTTTTGTATTTTCGACCTGCTTCGCTCAGGAAGGCAAGATCTTCTATCTTCAATCTGTTCCACTGCAAACTCAGGGACGCCAGACTGGTATCATTGCAAAATGGTTAGGATGCAATGATCAGAATGAATCTAATGCTCCTAACTAAATGTATTATGGACGACATTTGTATGAATGCAGAATGTCATGAGAATGGTCTTTTTACAAAGATTAGGATGCAATGATCGGAATGAATCAAATGCCCCTAAATAGATGTGTCTTACGGATGACATTTGTATGAATGCAGAATGTCATGAGAATGATTTCTTACAATGATTAGGATGCAATGATCAGAATGAATCAAATGCTCCTAACTAAATGTGTTTTGCATGAATGTAGAATTTCATGAGAATGATCCCTACTTAAGGTTGTCATCACTCATTGTTTATCAGGGTTCTATTGCTGACATATTATGCTGCCATCTTGTTCGGCTAGTATTCTGGATAGAAAACTCGAGGAAACAATTATAACTATTCAATAGATTTGCCCCACTGTAACTTTAGGGTTCATCTCATTATGACTTAGGGGTATAGGATCTGAATCTTTTCCCAACCATCCCACTGTTGTTTCAGAATATGGGATTTGTTTCTTCTTCAATCCATCACATTGCTATTCAAAGGTATAGGATCTGTACCGGCTTCCATTCATCCCACCATAACTCGGGGGTATAGGGTCTGTGGCTTGTTCTATCAACTGATCACTCCTTGGGTGACCCAACCAAATGTGTATGCATGATATTTGCATGGATGCAAAATATCATTTTTCTCGCGAATGATTCCCCCTTTTACACTTGGGTTAACATTGCCCATTTTTCGTTAAAGTTGTATCACTAACCATTTTTGACAGAAAATCCAATGAGAGATAGTCTCAGTTTAGACTCCTCTTCCATCAATATTTCCATCCCTCACACTTGGTGAGTTTTAAACAATAGTCCTGTTTCAGTTCCTTGTATTATTCAGAAGCTTCTAGAGTAATATGCGAAACTCCTTTTATGAAAATATTATTAGTCCACTAATCGTTATTTCTATGCAAAATGCCTGAAAAAGATCATAACCATGGACAAGAAAGAAATTAATTGAGAGTATATCTCGAAACTAATAAGTTAAGTCAAGATTGCAAATGCAAAGAAATTTTATTAGGAGCATTTTTTGAAAAGAATAAGATAATCCAAATAACAAATTTAAAATGGATAAAATGGGAACTAAGTGCCCCAGATATCGCAGCCTGAGCTTCTTTGTTCAAACTTCTTGAGGACCATTTTACGCTCAATATGTGTTTAGGGGATCTGGAGTACTTTTTCGATGCCCTAAGACATAGCATACTTCCTCGTTGTTAATTCAGGTATAGCAAGACTGTTGTATGCCCCGGTTTCAATCAAAATTTGAGCCGCCATTTTCGGGTTTTCAACTCAAATCCCATTTGGTCTCAAAGTGCCATTTGCTGGTTTTCGCCTTGGCCTTTCCTTCTTCTTTCTTTCGACTGAAGTTTTTTTTTTTTTTGAAGTGAAATACTTCTAAACTGAATTCACTGGATTGGGCATATCCCTACCATCCATTTTGGTGAATGCTTCCAGAACAGACTTTTTCTACTACATAAAGTCTTTTCTAGTTTGGCCTCCATTTTTCTCTGAAATCCTTTTGCATATGAAGGATCTTCTTCAATGCCAGGTCCCTCTTTTGGGAATTTCCTAAGATGAACCTCTTTGTCGCAAACCCATGTCATCCGATTGTAACGGATAGCTATTAACTTTTCCTCACAAATTTGATTGATCACATTGGAATTGGATCCATCCTGCCTCATCCAACTTCAATTTTGATAAAACTCGAAAAAAGGAATTTCGACTTCAATGGGCGAAACCAATGAGAAATGTGTTGCCCCGATGACAGTCCTGGCCAGCATTTGATAAGCTTAGAGGGTAAATAGTAACTTCTTGTATGCCAATCCTTACAAGTCTCGGTCTTTTTATGATCTTTTGTTTTTCTTTTTGGTTGCTTTTGTGCACTGATATGTAGCCCTGATCTTTGAACAGACCGCAGACTTTTGACATTGTGCGATTAAATGTGAATTTTTTTTTGTGTCGGTATTCTTTCTTTCTTTTCTTCTTCTTCTTCTTCTTCTTCTTTTTTCTATTATTATTTATTCTTTTGAATTTTTTGTTCTAATGACTATCGACTTTGTAATATTGGCATATGAAGCGACTTTTACCATCTTAGTGAAGTAACCGACGACCATGAAGATGAATTGGTGTCGACTAAATGCTCTTAACGAGATCGGTCTCATAACATCTATGCCCCACGTGTAGAAAAAATGGAGGAGGCATATAAGTCCTGTCTTTCTCGATTTGGCGTTTGATGCAATTTCTCTTTCTGGGTAGACCAGTAGTACCTAAACCTCGTGATTAGCCTGACTATTATAGAACCATTAGCATGGGTTCTTTAAATGCAAATCTTAACAGCATACCCACGTTTCAGTAGCCTAGCGTGCGAAAACATTTTGAATTCTTGCAAATAGCTTAATGATGTCTCGCCTTGTGGTGAATTAAGCTTCGATATTTGCCCTTTCTTAATCTCGCAACGTCCACTGACCTTTTGCAAGGTAGGGTCTGTTCTCATCTTGCTCTACCATTCTTAACAAATCAAAAGATAGGCTATGATCTCTGTCATCCACAAAGTCATTTGATCCCTTAGGCCCATGTCTCATTTAAAAAGGGAGTTTGTAACAGCGTTGCTCATGTCTTGATATCTGGGTACCTATTGTAGGTAAAAAGGCAAATTCCAAAGAATAAATGATTATGGTATGGTCATGAATATAGAATGAAAGAATATTCTAAAAACCGAAGAATGTATAGTATGAGATGTAAAGAAAAATATTTGCTTAAAAAGATGCATTTTATTGAAATAAAAATTCTGGACACAAGCCTATTTCACAAAAAGATTCTTGTTGCTTCTAGGCTTAAAGCAACAAGCATGTTTTGAATATTGCTCTAGATTAGCTCTAAAAATACAAGGATCTTTTCCACAATTCCATTGTTCAAAACATCCCAAGTACGTAAAGGTAAGCTTGGAAAAGTCTACTCCCCGGCTCACTATTCAGATATGTCATTACTGTTCAAATTCGCCAGTATCAGGTTTTGCACTAGAGCCCTGAACTTGACATACTCCTGATCTTATGCCCCCATTATCATGATGTTCACAATAGTTATCCTTTTAACAGCATGGTTGAGTAACGGATTTTTTTCACCAGAGGGATCATCGAATCTTATAACTCCTATTTTGATGAATCTTTTGACTAATTTTTTGAAAGCTGTGCAGTTTTCTATCGAGTGCCCCGTAATTCCTGCAAGGTATTCGCATTGGGCGTTCACATCGTACCCTTTGGGGTACCGGGGCTGCAATGGTGTCAGGTAATGAGGAGCTACAGCATGCATTTCAAACAAGCTTTGGTATAACTCCCTATACGTCGTTGGAATAGGTGTGAACTGGGGTTTCATTGAGTTCAGCCTTGAATTGGGTTTTTCTCTTGGGGAGACCAGATAACTGGTAACTGCCTTCCTTCGCTGGTTTACTATAAACGGCTTCGAATGGCCCTTGTTATACCCACTTGTATTATTCACATCCCTGTCCTTCCTCTTCGAGGCCTTTGAAGTCCACTCTCCCCTTTCCATTGTTTCTGTCAGTATAACCGGTTTGGCTCGATCATCCTCCAGGTTAAAACCTGAACCTATCGGGATGTTGAACAGGGCCGAAGTATAAGTCTGACATTGGGGTCCAAAAATGATGGGTACCGCATGTGAATACGTGTTTGATTGAGTCTGGATACTTATCAGGGAATAAACGATGTCTTCATCATCATCCACACTGCTGACCACTGGGCAACTCTTTTTTCTAAGCCCCCCGACTAGTAATTAGGTTAACTGATGCATCATATTCATTTGATCTCGCATATCCCGTTGAATTTTGGCCAACTGTTCTTGCATCAGTATTTGCCTTTGCTCTAATCTCTCCAACCTTTGTTCCATGTCTTCTAGGTTAACTAAAAATATTTCACCTAATCAAGGTCATTTTGTAAAAACTAATGCAAATGATGCAATGTAATGAAAATAGTGTAATGCAAATGATGTAATGCACATGCATGAAATGCAATGCAAATATAAACAACACAAAACACATTAACACAAGAAACATAAATAATCGAAATAGATTACCTAAATGAGTGACCACTAGGGTTTGGCGCGGCTCTACTTAAGGTGGGCTCCTAGGTATCTCTATATGTGGTTTGGTTCTAAAGAGGGGGTACCTGAACCACCAGATTCCTCAATTCTCACCCATTATAGGTTCATATGGATCGAGTTCGGTTTAGGGGAATACATTTCCCTATGGCTGCACGGAGATGAAAACCTCATGAAGACATAGGTACGGATGTATCCCGAAAGCGATTCACTATCCTGCACGAAGGTGAAAACCTCACGAAGGAGTAGCTTCTCACTCCCACTTAAAAGGGTATCACCCGACGGTCATGCAATATGATGCAAAAGTATTTTACAAGACTCGAACCATAACAATCAAATGAGATGGCGCAAGCGAATGCAAATAAAAGGATCGTAATTTTTCAAATCAAATTTTCAATTTTCGACAAAAGGACAAAAATTAATCAATTTTACGGCTTGACTCTCTTTTGGTCTCCAGCGGAGTCGCCAAGCTGTTTTTCGTCATTTTAGAAAAATGGGGATCGACTTTAAAAATATGGAAATGGAGTCGCCACCGATCCTTTATTCAAGGTATGATCGGATCACCTTGAGATGAATTATTTTCATAAGACATTTTTATTAAAACAATAATTTTGGTCTACGAAATCTAAGAAAACAGGTTCGGGAGTCAATTATGCACGAGGAAGGATTAGCACCCTCACAACGCCCAAAATTGGTACCAAATTGATTAATTAATGTCCTGACATCGAAAATTTGAAAAGATTTTAAAATACAATCCTTTTTGTTAGGAAAAAACTTCAAGAAATTAAGCCTGATGCCGAGACCCGCTTGTTTCGAAGGAAAAGAGTATCGTACTCAGTGAGTTAGGATACAACATTTCGAATCCTCGAAAATATGCTTATCCTTCAACATTCTCGTACATTTAAAGTTAAGAAGGATATTCAATTATTTGGGTCAAATGAAAAATCGATGCCCAGTAAGTTAGGGCACTATTTCTCAAGATTCCCGAATACGGAATATTGCCCTTGTTCTTTTGAAATTCTTATCTCGAGATGATAAAATATCACACCCAGTGAGTTAGGGCGCAATGTCTCAAATTCCCAAGAATAAGTTTTTATTTGAAATATTGTTCATTTGGATTTAAGAGAAAAGGGGGTACTCGGTTGCTAGGTTTTAACGAGGTAAATCGGAACCCAGTAAGTTAGGGTACGATTGTCTCAAAAACCCTAAACACGAGCATTGCCTTATTTCAGAAAAACTTAAAATAATAAGAAAAATGATCGTTAAAACTAAAGTGACATTAAACACAACATTTTTCATGATATGCAATGGAATACTAATATACAAAGCCAATATCAAATATTACAATGATGAATCACAAATAATTAATGGCTACGAATTAACAAATTATAATCCATGCAATAGCAATAATCATATAACGGAATTTTGACATTAACAATTGAAGAAAATAAAGCAAAATATTATGCAAAAAAAAAGATATGATGTGTATCAACTTAAATAAATAATATTCATGAGATGAAAAGTTTATTATAAAAAATGTATATATATATATATATATATAGCAACATATAAAAGTATTTGTAATGAATGAAAATATACAATAAAATATGGTCTTTCAAATTAATAAATTATATACAATAAATTTAAAATAGAAAAACATATATATGTAAGCAATTTTAAATGAAACTAAGTGTACATATAGATAGGTTTAACGGGAAATATACATACATAAAATAATGTGAGAACCAATAATATATACGTAACACCCCAAACCCGGTCTAAACGCTACGACCAGATCTGGTATGTTACAAGGAAAGGTTGTAAAAGGAAAAAGGTTTTGAATGTTTGAAATATCGTAAGTTTGAAAATTTTATCTAGGGTGATGTTTTGAAAACAATGATTTGCAGTTTTAAGAAAAATTTCCGAATCTAGCTAAACGATAATTTATTATTTCTGGTGGCATTTGAGAGAAAACGGTTGCTTACGTTGTTCAGGTTTTGGAAAACTCCAACTTAATTATCAAGGTTGAAACTTATATTAAAGTCATAACAAAATTAAATTATAATATAAAACCCGAAATAAAAATAATGAGAAGGCCTTATTACATAATTAAAATCCCAAATTAACTAATTACTAGAAATTAAACGTCTTTACGAAAAGAACACTTGATGGCCTCTACGAGTCCGCCTCGGCTCCCTGATCCACGATCTAACGATTACCTGTAAGATTTAGCAGAGGGGTGAGTCACCAAGACTCAGTGTGTAAATCCCCTTATGTCACACATACGGCTTCAAGCCCACAATTGCATGTTGGGCCTCAGCCCACTCAGAATATCATACAGAATCATGAATGCAAAATGTCCCAATCCAACCTAGTTTTTCCATCCTCTACACACCACCCGTACCAGCCCATCACACCGTAAGGATTTCTACAATCCATGTGTGGGGCCAACCCACCGTGGTAACAACCACCGTGACAATTCCTGATGAATATATGTCGGGGCAACCCATTGTGGTAACAACCACTGGGACAAGTCACTAATCATATATAATCGTGGAATTAAACCACCGTGGCACCAAGCCACTGAGACATGGTCACTATTATCAAATATGTATCCGTGGGGCTAACCCATCGTGGTAACAACCACCGTGACAGTCTCAAATACTTCCCCTTTCACAACATTTCCGAACCCATGCAGAACATACAATTATATGAATGCACATGCTATCTTTACAGTGACAGGTTACAATGTTTATTTCATATCCATCAAGAGGTTAATAATATCACATACCTGTATTCCCAGCTTTACCCCCAAGGGTATTACGACTGCTTCTCAGTCATTCCGGCTTTTCAGCCCACACAATAATAGTACAAGCAAATAAATAAGTAGTGTGAAGTTTACACACCTGATAACACGCAATACAACGCTTTCTATGTCAACACTATCGTTAACCGGAACTACTGCTATTTTTCTACTATTCTGCTCAGAAGCTGGCCCACAACCCGGTGGCCAATCTCAAACAGCAAACACCGCACGCTTCTTGAACTTAGGGGCTAGGACTACGGGTCCAACCCCTTCCTTCGCTTGGCTGGCATTTGATTCCGTGAAAGGATCTTGGTCAGAAGATACTATATTGAAACATCGGTTGTTTAACAATACAATGGGTTAAGGCAGCGAATAACGAAAAGAGGAAACTGATCGAATAATTGAAGAGAAACCCTTACCTTGAGATCTCGAAATTAGAGATAGGGTTCAGAGATTGACTGATTCCCGGACTTGGGATTGAAATGATTTGGTTAGCTTTAATCAACTGAACCCAAAAGTCCCTTAAGACTCTTCAATCTTAAACCAGATGCCGAAAGAACACAAGACAAGGCCCCTCCTTGAATAGGCCAAGAAACATAGAACAAGATTAATGCCTATGGCATCCAAAAGAGAGAAAATAGAATTGAAAGGGAAAGGGAGTACTTACCATGATCAATTAGAATCCGACTGAGATGGTTAAGGAACGGAATGTCAGCAATCCATTAAACCAAGAACGAAAGAAGAGGATGAGCACTCAAGAAAGATTCGGCCAAAATGAAATATAGAAGGAATAAGAATCAATGGATGCTTCGGCTTGAAGAAGAAACCCGTGGCAAAATGGTGATGAAAGGGTGAGGGATAAGTTTCGGCAAATGAAGAACAAGAAGAAAGGCTAAAGAGATTCGGCTAAGCAAGATGGAATCAAAGAGATGGATGGTAGTAATGGAGGATTCGGTCAAGAAGAAGAAATGAAGAATGAGATTTCAGCTTTTAGATGAAGCAAATGAAAAGAAAGAAATGAAAAGTGAAAAAGATGATAGGAAGGTTCGGCTTTAGGTGATGAAGAATAATCAAAGACCTTAGGGGTTTCGGCTTTTAGCGGAAAGGTGGATAGATGAGGAAATGAGGGATTGCCGAAATGGTAAGAGTCTCAAAGATGGTTTCGGTCAAGAGAAAAAGGAGTGGAGAAAACCTTGTTTGATAGAAAAGAGAAATGCTAAGGGGAAGAAGGTGTAGCTAAGTGATTCGACAGCTATCAAGAAGCAAAAATTCGGCACCTACAACTCCAAAGCCGAAATTGCACTATTAGAGAACTAAAATCCCTTATGACCTTAATTGAAATTTGGCACACCCAAACAAGCTAGAACCGATTCCTTCACCCCCCTCAAGCATTCAAAATTCAGCCACCACCTTCACCACCCTCAATCCCATATTTTTCTCCTTAATTCACTCCTGATCACTCATTCAAAAAGGTTTGAATAATTCAAACTCCTACTTTTCCTCATGGCCATACATTTGAATTATTTGACTCAATCAACACTCCACCCTGAAGTGTCCTAGCAAACTTTACCTCCTCCCTTCCAGACGCCAAAAACAAATTCCAGAATGAGAACTATGCGACTTGAACCTGCTCCCTCACTGCTCCCTTGTGGCGTCACCTTTCAGCACTCTCTGTGGCGCCACCTTGCCACTTTCCCACTGACTTTCTTGTGTCTTCCAACACAAGCAATTTCCCTTTAGTCCTGACCCAGCTAGCTCTCCACTAAAGTACCCAATAAGAGAATTTTTGGCCAAGGCTTCGGTTTAACCACGGGCCTTTCCTGGACCCCCAAACACCCTAAACTAACACATCAAGCATAGCATACACACAGAAACATATTAAATGCAAAGCCCCTAATTCAGGATGTTACAGTTCTACCCCCTTAGAGAAATTTCAGCCTCGAAATCACCTGGTCAGAAGAGATGAGGGTATTGCTATAGCATTGCATCCTCTGGTTCCCACGTAACTTCCTTTGAACCGTGGTTTCGCCATAAAACCTTAACCAACAGAACCGCCTTCCTTCGCAATACCTTAACATCACGTTCCAAGATCGGCACTGTTTCTTCTTCAAAAGATAGATCAGGCCTTACTTTAATTTCTTCCACTGGCACAACATGAGATGGATCCGAACGGTAGCGTCTTAACATCGAAACGTGAAACACATCATGGATCTGACTTAACTCTGAGGGTAGCTCGAGCTGATAGGCTACAGGTCCCACACGCTTCAACGCACGATAAGGCCCGATGAACCTAGGGCTTAGCTTACCCTTCCGTCCAAACCTTAACACTTTCTTCCATGGTGAAACCTTTAAGAAAACTCGATCACCAATTGCAAATTCTATGTCCTTACGCTTCAGATCGGCATAGGACTTCTGTCTATTCGAAGCTTCCTTCAATCGAGTCCGAATTAACCTAACCTTGTCATCAGTTTCAGAAACCAATTCTGGACACAACAACTGACGCTCACCCAACTCTGTCCAACAAGTAGGAGTGCGACACTTCCGACCATACAACGCCTCATACGGTGCCATCTGAATACTAGATTGGTAGCTATTATTGTACGTGAATTCTGCTAACGGT
This sequence comes from Gossypium australe, assembly GCA_005393395.2. Classification (NCBI taxonomy): domain Eukaryota; kingdom Viridiplantae; phylum Streptophyta; class Magnoliopsida; order Malvales; family Malvaceae; genus Gossypium; species Gossypium australe. Next base: position 70,219,314 of record CM016625.1, read on the forward strand.
AGAAACTCCTCCCAGCTACCTCTGAAGTCTATGACACAACCTCTCAACATATCTTCCAAGATCTGAATTACCCTTTCAGACTGTCCATCAGACTGTCCATCAGACTGTGGATGAAACGCTGTACTGAAATCTAACTTTGTACCCAACGCTTGATGCAATGCCTTCCAAAATCTCGACGTAAACCTAGGGTCCCTGTCTGAGATGATAGACACTGGTACCCCATGCAACCTCACGATATCTGCTATATACAACTTAGCCAATTTCTGCAGAGAGTAGTCGACCCGAACTGGTATGAAATAGGCGGACTTCGTCAATCGATTAACGATTACCCATACCGAATCCTTCTTAGTAGGCGTAAGGGGTAGCCCACTAACAAAGTCCATCGTGATCCTTTCCCACTTCCACTGCGGAATCTTTACCGGCTGCAACAACCCCGAAGGCAACTGATGTTCTACTTTTACTTGCTGACACGTCAAGCACTTACTCACAAATTCAGTTACTTCTCGCTTCAGACCCGACCACCAGAACTGTTCTCGCAAATCCCGGTACATCTTACATCCTCCAAGATGCATTGCGTATGGGTTGTTATCCGCTTCCTGCAAAATCTTACGCCTCAACTCAGAATCCTTTGGCATGCAAGTCTTCCCTCAAAAACATAATACCCAATCACCATTCAAACTAAAATCCCTTATCTCATCATCTATTCCCAACTGAAACTTCAGCTTTAACAACTCATCAGCCCACTGCTTCTCTTTAATCTGACTAACCCGAGAAGGCTTCACTTGAAGTTCAGCTAATAGACTTCCATCATTGTATAAACTGAGATGAGCAAACATTGCTCACAAGTTAGAGATCACCTTACGACTTAATGCATCCGCCACTACGTTAGCTTTACCTGGATGGTATTCGATTGAGCAGTCGTAATCTTTTAACAACTCGATCCACCTTCGCTGCCTTAAATTTAACTCTTTCTACTCCTTTGGCGCCATCCTATATGGTGCAATGGACACAGGCGCTGTTCCCGGTAGAAGATCAATACCAAACTCCACCTCGTGATCTGGAGGTAAACCCGGAAGCTCTTCTGGAAAAACATCAAAAAATTCCTTCACTGTTCGAACATCCTCCACAGTTGATCCCTTGGCCTCTAAAGCACAAACATAAGCTATACACGCCTCACATCCTTTCCCCACCATTCTCTCCACCTTTAGAGTGGACACTACATTAGATAGGTAGTTCCTCCTCTCACCTATTACCACCACCTCTTCACCCTCAGGAGTTCTTAACACCATGCACTTGGCTGCACAATCCAAATTTGCTTGATACTTCACTAGCCAGTCCATGCCCAAGATTAAATCAAACTCCTCGAATGGCAATTCCACCAAATCAGTCGAAAACCCTACCCCTTGAACTTCTAACGGCACCTTCCTAAAAAGTTTATTCACTATCATCGATTGTCCTAAAGGGCTAAGTACAGTCATCTCCCTAGAGGTAATCTCAGAGTCTAAGTTCAGAGTTCTCGATGTAGTACTAGCAACATAAGAGTGTGTTGATCCAATATCAATCAAAGCAGTATATGGCAACCCATAAATAAGAAACGTACCAGTTATGACGTCCGGTGCATCACCCTCCTCTCGGCGCCTAGCCGCATAGACCAACCCAGGCTACCTCGCATCTGTGCTCTCGGCACCTCTGCCCAGTGCTACACGCCCTCGGCCAAAGTTACTTCCTCCCCTAGCAGGACCACGACCTCTCTGTGGTTGTTGACCACCTCTGCCCGGCTGAACATAACCTTGTCCTACTGGCCGCATTCTGCCCAAATCCTGAGGACAATCTCTTACTCGATGATCAGTAGATCCACATATATAACATCCTCTATTACCCATCTAACACTCACCTGAATGAAATCTACCACATCTAGCACACCTCTGAGCCCCACTATCAACAACAGGTCTCGCCACACGACTCAGCCCATCCAACCTAGGTCTTTTCTGAAAACACCCAGCTGATCCCGATGATCTAAAATTCCTTTTATTTCTACCTCTATCCCTATCCTGATTCTATTTCTCGGACCACTTCACTTCTTCGGCTATCTTAGCCTTCTCCACTAAAACAGCGAATTCCCTTTCTTGTTGTGGAGCTATCAGCACTCGCAAATCACCCCTCAGACCATCCTCAAACCGAACACAACGCTCATGGTCTGTGGCCACCATACCCCGGGCATAACGTCTAAGTCATAAGAATTCCGCCTCATACTCAGCCACTGATCTATTTCCCTGAACCAAATTCAGAAATGCCCTACGTTGCGCATCCACATAACTCATCCAATGTACTTTCCTTGGAATGCTACCTTGAAGAAATCCCAGGTAATGTGATCAGCCACTGTACCACCCCTGACCGTAAGCCACCACTGATACGCTTCGTCCCGCATAAGAGACACCACTACTTGCAACTTTTCCTTCTCCGTGAAATCCAGATCATCCATTATACGCTCCACTACCTCTAGCCAATACTAAGCTGTATTAGGAGCTACGCCAGATATGCCCCTAAAAGTTTCCGCTCCATTGGCTCGAAGTCTTTCTGGCACAGATTTCTGAGCCCTTGTACCCCAGCTGCTCCAGCAACTCTTTCTAATACACGCAACATTGCTTGAGACACAGCATCGTCTCCGCCTATTTGGTCCTGATATTTCACTTCCGCAGCTGGTGGTGCTGGTACATCACTTTCCGACCAATGACCAAATTCCAACGGTTCAGCCCCAGCACTCCGGCCTCTACCACGGCCACGCACAACGCGTCCACGCCCCCTAGTACTCATGACTATTGTTGCGACTTAATCTGATTAAGAGTTTTATGAGTTAGTATTTTTTTCACTGTTTAATACCGAGCAGTTTTATGAGAAATAGCTTTAGAGAGTTCTCGCAAAACACATCTCAACCTAGAGGTTTCAGTCTCTAAAGTTTAGATCTCCTAGAGCTAACAAACATATTCATTCATGATAACAATCATTTCATGCATACATCAGCAAATAATTAGAACACTTACCTGCGTGCATCGGGCGCTGGTAGACTCGGATGCCATGTTCCAATCAAACATTTCCTCCAAAATCATTTAAATCAATTTTGTAAAACTGTATTGAACCCATTTCACAGCCTGAGTTTTGCAACCGGGCTCTCATACCAAAACTGTAACACCCCAAACCCGGTCTAAACGCTACGACCAGATCTAGTATGTTACAAGGAAAGGTTGTAAAAGGAAAAGGTTTTGAATGTTTGAAATATCGTAAGTTTGAAAATTTTATCTAGGGTGATGTTTTGAAAACAATGATTTGCAGTTTTAAGAAAAATTTCTGAATCTAGCTAAACGATAATTTATTATTTCTGGTGGCATTTGAGAGAAAACGGTTGCTTACATTGTTCAGGTTTTGGAAAACTCCAACTTAATTATCAAGGTTGAAACTTATATTAAAGTCATAACAAAATTAAATTATAATATAAAACCCGAAATAAAAATAATGAGAAGGCCTTATTACATAATTAAAATCCCAAATTAACTAATTACTAGAAATTAAACGTCTTTACGAAAAGAACACTTGATGGCCTCTACGAGTCCGCCTCGGCTCCCTGATCCACGATCTAACGATTACCTGTAAGATTTAGCAGAGGGGTGAGTCACCAAGACTCAGTGTGTAAATCCCCTTATGTCACACATACGGCTTCAAGCCCACAATCGCATGTTGGGCCTCAGCCCACTCAGAATATCATATAGAATCATGAATGCAAAATGTCCCAATCCAACCTAGTTTTTCCATCCTCTACACACCACCCGTACCAGCCCATCACACCGTGAGGATTTCTACAATCAACCCTCCATCCGCTACACACCTCATACGTGGCGTTAGGCCACTCATGGTTCTAGACCACCCTGATACTAGATCACCGTAACAAAGTCACTAACAACATGCGTGGGGCCAACCCACCGTGGTAACAACCATCGTGACAATTCCTGATGAATATACGTGGGGCCAACCCATTGTGGTAACAACCATTGGGACAAGTCACTAATCATATATAATCGTGGAATTAAACCACCGTGGCACCAAGCCACTGAGACATGGTCACTATTATCAAATATGTATCCGTGGGGCTAACCCACCGTGGTAACAACCACCGTGACAGTCTCAAATACTTCCCCTTTCACAATATTTCCCAACCCATGCAGAACATACAATTATATGAATGCACATGCTATCTTTACAGTGACAGGTTACAATGTTTATTTCATATCCATCAAGAGGTTAATAATATCACATACCTGTACTCCCAGCTTTACCCCCAAGGGTATTACGACTGCTTCTCACTCATTCCGGCTTTTCAGCCCACACAATAATAGTACAAGCAAATAAATAAGTAGTGTGAAGTTTACACACCTGATAACACGCAATACAATGCTTTCTATGTCGACACTATCGTTAACCGGAACTACTGCTATTTTTCTACTATTCTGCTCAGAAGCTGGCCCACAACCCGGTGGCCAATCTCGAACAGCAAACACCGCACGCTTCTTGAACTTAGGGGCTAGGACTACGGGTCCAACCCGTTCCTTCGCTTGGCTGGCATTTGATTCCATGAAAGGATCTTGGTCAGAAGATACTATATTGAAACATCGGTTGTTTAACAATACAATGGGTTAAGGCAGCGAATAACGAAAAGAGGAAACTGATCGAATAATTGAAGAGAAACCCTTACCTTGAGATCTCGAAATTAGAGATAGGGTTCAGAGATTGACTGATTCCCGGACTTGGAATTGAAATGATTTGGTTAGCTTTAATCGACTGAACCCAAAAGTCCCTTAAGACTCTTCAATCCTAGACCAGATGCCGAAAGAACACAAGACAAGGCCCCTCCTTGAATCAGCCAAGAAACATAGAACAAGATTAATGCCTACGGCATCCGAAAGAGAGAAAATAGAATTGAAAGGGAAAGGGAGTACTTACCATGATCAATTAGAATCCGACTGAGATGGTTAAGGAATGGAATGACGGTAATCCACTAAACCAAGAACAAAAGAAGAGGACGAGCACTCAAGGAAAATTCGGCCAAAATGAAATATAGAAGGAATAAGAATTAGTGGATTCTTCGGCTTGAAGAAGAAACCCGTGGCAAAATGGTGATGAAAGGGTGAGGGATAAGTTTTGGCAAATGAAGAACAAGAAGAATGGCTAAAGAGATTCGGCTAAGCAAGATGAAATCAAAGAGATGGATGGTAGTAATGGAGGATTCGGTCAAGGAGAAGAAGTGAAGAATGAGATTTCGGCTTTTAGATGAAGCAAATGAGAAGAAAGAAATGAAAAGTGAAAAAGATGATAGGAAGGTTCGGCTTTAGGTGATGAAGAATGATCAAAGACCTTAGGGGTTTCGGCTTTTAGTGGAAAGGTGGATAGATGAGGAAATGAGGGATTGCCGAAATGGTAGAAGTCTCAAAGATGGTTTTGGTCAAGAGAAGAAGGAGTGGAGAAAACCTTGTTTAATAGAAAAGAGAAATGCTAAGGGGAAGAAGGTGTAGCTAAGTGATTCGGCAACTATCAAGAAACAAAAATTCGGCACCTACAACTCCAAAGCCGAAATTGCACTATTAGAGAACTAAAATGCCTTATGACCGTAATTGAAATTCGACACACCCCAAACAAGCTAGAACCGATTCCTTCACCCTCCTCAAGCATTCAAAATTCGGCCACTACCTTCACCACCCTCAATCCCATATTTTTCTCCTTAATTCACTCCTGATCACTCATTCAAAAAGGTTTGAATAATTCAAACTCCTATTTTTCCTCATGGCCACACATTTGAATTATTTGACTCAATCAACATTCCACCCTGAAGTGTCCTAACTGAACTTTACCTCCTCCCTTCCAGACACCAAAAACAAATTACAGAATGAGAACTATGCGACTTGAACCTGCTCCCTCACTGCTCCCTTGTGGCGTCACCTTTCAGCACTCTATGTGGCGCCACCTTGCCAGTCTCCCACTGACTTTCTTCTATCTTTCAACACAAGCAATATCCCTTAAGTCTTGACCCAGCTAGCTCTCCACTAAAGTACCCAAAAAGAGAATTTTTGGCCAATGCTTCGGCTTAACCCCGAGCCTTTCCTGGACCCTGAAACACCCTAAACTAACACATTGAGCATAGCATACACACAGAATCATATTAAATGCAAAGCCCCTAATTCAGGATGTTGCAATATATACATAAAATAAGATAGTAAAAATAATGTACACAAAGGTTTAAAAATAACAGTAAAAGTTTATAATAATAAACACATATAGATAGATATATAAATGAGTTTAACACAAGTACAGTCATGTCAAATAAGTAACATATATATAATAATAAAATAATTCAAATAGAATATATTAAAAAAATAATTTAAAAATGAATAGCGTAAGTAATTTACGATAATGGATAATCTAATAGAAAGATAATAAATAATTTGAAACAAAAATAAATTTACCAAAAACCGAGATTTAAAAGGCAAGGGATTCTATTGAAATGAAAACAACATTAAAAGGATAATTTGTGAACAGATAAAACTATTAAAACAGGATTAAGGATTGAAATAAAGTACGCACAAATGAACGGGGCTTAAAATAGAAAATGTCCCAATTCCCAAAACGCAACATATTGATTGGATTAAATCGAAAATGCATTTGAATTACAGAGGCCAAATAAAAAACAAATCAAAGCATTTAGGGTCTAATCAAATAACAATGCATAAAATGGGGACTAATCACGCAAATAATCCTTCATGGTGAAAACGCACGGGTCGCACGGTTTTTCAAGTCGAGTCAAAATGGGTCCCTATACGACACCGTTTTAAGGCCATTGAAACGGGCCTTAAACGGTGTTGTTCAGTGCGTCTTGAGAAAACCATAAAATTATCAAACCATTTCTTTTTTTAAAACAAAAAACAGAATGAAACCTAGCCCCCTTTTTTGTTTTCGTTCACCGCTGCAAAGAGAAGAAGGAAGATACGACCACTCGCTCTGCTTTCCGACGAAGGCCTTCATCTAGCCCCAATTGAAACGGAGTAGACGAAGATCAAATGCTCGTCATGGTGAGCTCCTTCCCTCTTTTTTTATTTTCGAATACAATGGAAGAACCAAATCGAATGCCAGTCGAATCGAAAAAATGAAGAAAGAAAAAAAATGAGATAAAAAAAGAACACCTTTTTCTTTGATTACTGTCTTGCTCAATTTTTGTATTTTGTATTTTTGTATTCAAAAACGTGAAGAAATTACAGTAGTTTATTTCGATCCTTTTAAAGTCTGAAATCGAAAATAAAATGAAAATAAAATAAAAAATACACTGTTTATATTTTTCTTTTCTCTGCTGTTGTTCGTCTTTTATTCGATGCAGGTACAGAGGTTGTTGCGCGGACGTGGCGTCGTGTGCGTGTGAGGTTACGACGCGTGTACACAGGAGGATTGCGGCGCTTGAAATTTTTGGAAACCCCTAGGGTTTCTGCTGGCACAAAACATTTCGGGCCATCTGGGCCAATTTCTGTTATTGGGTTATTGGGCCTGCTCGGGGTTAAAACATCGGGCTTGTAATTTTTTATTTTGGACTTGATGGACTGCTATTGGTTTTTTAATTGGTTTTAATTTTGTTTTTGTGTTTAATAATGGTTTCTAGCGGGCTCGGGCAAATTGGGCCTGCTACAATTAATGTTGTTTATAATTTGCATATGAACTTACTAAGCTATGTAGCTTACTCCCCTTTTCTTTCCCTTGTCTTATAGTGTCACCAAGCTAGCTCGGGATTTGAGATCGTCGGAGATCTATTCACACTATGAACTATTATTTTGGTACCAATGAATTCAACATTTTGAGTTATGGCATGTATAGGGGACTTGGTCATTTTATTATGTGTCATAATTGATTTTGCCAAATGTGTTGGCTTATATTGGTTGAAAGTTCATTTTGTATAAGGCCATTGAAAATTAGCTACAATTGGTACGAGCAATTTATATGATGATGCCTTTCAAAGATGTGGGAATTTACATGATTTGAGATGATAAGCATGTGATGTTTGTGTATGATAGATGGTAGCATGTGAATGATCTGTTGATATCTTGATTGTGGCTGATATGGGTATGTATGTACAAGTAAGGGTGGCAAAATGGCTTGGTAAATATCCTTATTTTTGTCCACACGGTCTGCCCCATGGGCATGTGTTTCAGCCGTGTGTCCCCTGCACCTTAATTGTTGCAAAACAGAATGTCTAGAATATGGCACATGGGCAGAGACACGGGCATGTGTCTCAGTCGTGTGTGCCACATGGCCTAGGACACGGAGGTGTGTCTCGGCCGTGTGAAGTTTGCACCTATTTTATGAAAAATTATGAAAATTAAATAGACCACATGGCCGAGCACACGGGCGTGTGGCACAAGTTAGAGAGCAACCTATTTTGAACACGACCTGTAGCACGGGCATGTCTAAGGGTCACACAGGCGTGTCCTTTGGACCACACAGGCGTGTCCTTTGGACCACACAGGCGTGTGAGCCTTATAACATGAAAAAATTTCTAAGTTTTGTAAAATTTTCTAAAGTTTTCAGTTTAGTCTCGTACCACCTCCAAAGCATGTATTGAGTTTCGTAGGCTCGTTTCAGGGACGATATGAATGTGTATGAAAATTTTTAATTTGAATGGAAATTTATGACTTGAAAATGTATGTTTGCTTGTGTTTATGTCCGAAAATGCCTCGTACCCTATTCCGGCGTTAATATGGGTAAGGGGTGTTACATGATTTCTTAAGGTATCTTATAGAGAATGAGATATTATCCCAATTAACCGCGTCGGGGACTTCACAACAAAATAACATGGAAAAGAGAAGGAATCAAACTTTATTAGACATGATTCGATGGATGTTAAGTTATTCGAAGTTGTCAATCTAGTTTTCGAGATATGCCTTACAAACGGCTTGCTCTTTCCGAAAATAAATATTATTTATTGATAAACCATAATAGTAACATATTTTAATCCCACATTTAGCATGCTTTTGGATTATTTAAGCCTTAATTGTGATCCTTTGTTTTCATGTTTTACACTCAGAAAAGCACCAGAGGATGAAAAGAACGAGAAACAGGCCCAAAACTGAGTAAATGGGTCATATCACAAAACAATAAGGCCTGGGCCCAAGCCACACGGTCGTGCTCATCAAATAGACTCGAACACAGCCTGGCCACGATTCACACGAGCGTGTGCCATGGGCGTGTCCCTGACATGAGAAAGAAGAGTTTCATTTGGATTAGGGTACTTAGAGGCAAAGAAAGCCATTCCAAAAGCCTATATAAACACCCTAGAGGCCAACCTTCAGGAAGCATCCAGCTAGGCCAAAGAGCCGAGCCAAAGGGGTCAGAATTGTGGAATTTACTCAAAGAAAGCTAGTTGATTCATCTTAAGAAGCCAGAGTCATACTCAAGACGGAGGATCTCTCTTCAATTCCTTCAGGGGGTTTTAGAGTTTTTCTTATGTTTTGTTTTATCTTTTCTTTTGAGATGTATTCTTTTACGATTATGGACTACACCCTCAGATACCTGTGTAATATCCCGGGTTAGGGGGCTATTTTGTTGTTGCATGTTATTGCCAGTATGTGGTGTGCTGTGTGCTATTTTTATGTCTTAGGGGCTTAATTATAGCCTAGGTGTATGCCCGAGTGTTAGGGAGAATTTTTGTTTTTAGGCTCTATAGGAGAGGAGCTGAGGAAGCTGGGGTTTTTATTTTATTTTTGGTGTTTAGTAGCACAAATGAGGAGCTAGCAAAGTGGCAAGGGGGGACGCCACATGGAGCTTGGTATGGCGTCAACATCAAGGGGTGGAGGTCCAGTGTTCGAGCAGCAGGATTCCCCATTTTGGCTCTTATTTTGGACGGCATGGAGGAAGAGTTAGAAGGCAATTCGAATTCTTCCTTGGACTTGGTCCACTCATTCAAATGGAAGGAAGAGAGGAAAAAGTGGAGGAAGACTTGGTCACCACATTTCAAATGAGTGGAGGGGAATTAATGGAGGGATTTGGCCGAATTTTTGGGGCTTGGAGTGGGGAGAAGTGGACGGCTGGGTGTGGTAAGTGGTAGTGCCGAAACTCACTTTGGCAAGCTAGGCATTTTCGGTCATAGTCAATTACAAGCAAAAGCTCTTCCTTGGTCTTTTGTTAGCCGATTCTTCTCTCAAAATAAGTCTCTCATTTTCTATTCCTCTTTGAAACCGAAAGCTTCAAGCAACCATACCTTGCCGACTTTTCTTTTGGGCATCTAGCCGATTGGGTGCAATTGCTTCTCTTGATCCCTTGCGTTGCCGAAACTAGCTACCCTTCTCTCCTCGTATCTTTCATTCTTTCTCTTAAAACACTTGAGCCGAAACTCCACCTCTCCAAAACATTTTCCATCTCTTCTCTTGCTAGCCGAAACCATATCAACTTGCCCCAAACGTTCTTCTATTTTCTCAAATCCTAGTGCCGTAATCTCCATTTCTTCTCACCTATGTTCTTTCTTTCTCTTTTAATCCAAAACCGAAAACAAGAGTGTTAAACACCTAGTGCCAATTTCTTTGTTTCTATTTGTTTTCAACATAGCCGAATATTTCCCTTTCCCCTAATAGTCTCTTGGCCGAATATCAGTGGTGTTTTGGAGGCCTTGTTTCACTCGATTAGTATTGGTAAGCTCTTGGCCGAATGGCCATATCTCCCTCTTTTGGTTCTTTATTGGTTGTGTTTTGGTTGAGGACCGATTATGGTCAGTGTGGAAGGGTGTTAACCTTTTGGATTATCATCTTGTGTTAGGGTCCTTTGATCGTGGTGGTGGTTAGGTGAGGCAGTCAATTGAAGCCTTAACTGCAAGTGACCGATTGGTAAGTAAGGGTAAGCAGTTGATGTATTGTGTTAGTACAATCAGTTGAGTTCGATTGAGTTTAAAGAGATTAATGATTCTATTTCTAGGTGAAGGCCGTTTGTCAAAAAGAGCCACTATTGGTTCGGGGTTGTTTGGAAACCAAACCATTCGCAAGTGTAAGGTAAGGGTTAATGTGTTGATTCTTTGGTTGATGGTGGTGGATGGCCGAATGTTGTAAGTGCTTAACCCCTAATATTGGCCGATTGTAGGAGCTAGTCATCGAAGGGATCTAGATCGCTTTGGTTGGGATTTCTAGACTCGTATTACCAGGTGTGTAACTAACACACCCTCTACTTAGTAATGTTCTTAATAAACCTGATTGCTTAATAAGATTTAAACAGTGTGAAGGATAATTGGATACCCAAAAAGGGGTATGAGTACGATTCGGGTAAGTTGTTCTATGATGAGTATTAATAATGGTACCTGATATCATGATTTATGTATGCATGCTATGAGTTGTAATACTTGATATGTTGGCATGATATGCATGGATTGTATGAGATGCATAATTCCATGAGTATGATATGTATGGGTGATACGAGAGGAGGGAGCAGTGATATATTGTGCTGACGAGCACCAGTGCTTTGGTAGCACAACTTTGTGACTTTGGGTCACCAGAGGTTTGGCACCTCCAGAGGTTTGGTACCTCAGCGTCTCGTCCCAGTGGCTCAGTACCACAGTGGGTTGGCCCCACAGATGATTATACGGGATTGACGCCAGTGTTTTGGTAACACACGATGGGTTGGCCCCATCACCAGATTTGTGACTACGGTCACCAGTGCTTTGGTAGCACATTGTGTCTTTGGGACACCAGAGGTTTGGCACCTCATTGCGACTTGTCCCTGTGGTTTGACCACCATGGGTTGGACCCACTTGAGATATGGGATCGTCTGCTAGTGTTTTGGTAACACACGATGGGTTGGCCCCATCACCATTGGATTTGTGACTTCGGTCACCAGTGCTTTGGTAGCACAATTGTGTCTTTGGGACACCAGTGCTTTGGTAGCACATTGACGGATATCGTGTCTTTGGGACACCAGTGCTTTGGGAGCACATTGTGACTATATGTCACCAGTGGTTTGGCACCACCAGTGGTTTGGTACCACACGGGGTAGAAAAGGCGATATGGATGGTTAGGATTGGGTTGCATTAATCATGTTGCTATGTATGATGTGTGTTAGCATGTTGTTTTATCGGGAGCGGGATTTACACACTGAGTCACTCGACTCACCCCCTCCTTTGACATTTCAGGTGACTCGTAGACGCGGACAAGGAGCCGGGATGGACTCGGGGTGCACATGCCATGCATTAATAAAAGATTTTCTCAGACTCTACTATTTGGGTACTTTAGTTTATTACTTTAAATTGAGTTTTATTTCGGATTGTAAAAGGCCTTTTAAGTTATGTTTCATGTTGTTTATATTTTAAGCTGATTTCGATATGCCTTAACAAAATAACTCGGAATAAATTTTACTAAAAGTTGGAAAGATAAAGTTTTCAAAACTATAACGCAACGTGTTTTTAAACTATACCATCGGGTATCACTCTAAGTCTTTTGATAAACAAATACAACTGGATCCCAAACCAAACTTGTAGTTCTTCTAAGTTTTAAAGTGTTTTATGTATCACTAAGAAACTAATGAGGTTTTAAATGGTTTTAACTCGTTTTAACTACACATTCTGGCTAAGTTTTCAAAATCTCCGGGTTTTAAATACATCCAAAGTTTTTCAGCAAGTCTACTCAAATTGTCTTCAAAATACACTGTGTTTCACTAGGATTTTAAAAACGAAAAATTTAACCTCTCAAAACGATTTCCCCGTAGCATACCAGATTCGGACGTGGTGTCTTGTCCGGGTTTGGGGTGTTACAATTGTGGTATCAGAGCCAAGTTCAAAGGCTCGGCTATGGGCCTGAGGCCCAAAATGGTTTTCAAAAGTCTGTTTAAATGTTTGTTTGAAAGTATGGTTTTGAAAGGCATGGCACCGAGTCTCCGGCACCAGTTCGCCCAGGTAAGTACCCCGGACTATTCCTTGTGAATTGATTGGATATGATATGATTGATGACTAGCAATAGTATGCTACTTTAGAGATTGAAACTGATAGGATTCTGTGAACTTGCGAAAACAAATCTTCTTAAATATTCATAAGACTTGCCTTTAAACAAGTGGAATAAACACTGATGCATAAAATTCTTAATCAGATACGTAGAAAGATTTGACATGAGCACTCGAGGCGGACGTGGTCGTAATACTCGTGGTAGAGGTAGGGGTAGGATGACGGTTTCTGAGCCCGTAGGATCTGGGCAGGGTTCAGAAAATGAGATACCGGTTCCGCCACCAGCTGGAGGTGGTGAGTTCCAAGATCAGACCGGGGATGACGCAGTGTCACAGGCGATGCTGCGAGTGTTGGAAAGGGTAGCTGGGGCTAGTGGTGGTGCAGGAGTTAGGAAATCAGTTCCTGAGCGACTCCGGGCTAACGGGGCCGAATTCTTCCGAGGTGTTTCGGGTGTTGCTCCTAGCACTGCTGAATACTGGCTGGAGGCAACTGAGCGGATCATGGATGATCTGGACCTGACAGCTGAGGAGAAGCTGAAGGGTATTGTATCGCTTCTCCGGGATGAGTCATATCAGTGGTGGCTCACGGTTCGAGATAGTGTGGCAGTAGAGGATTTGACATGGGATTATTTTCGGGCTGCATATCAAAAGAAATATATCGGGGCTAGTTACATCGACTCCCAGCGAAAGGCATTTCTGAGGCTTGTTCAGGGGAGTAAATCTGTTGCTGAGTACGAAGCTGAGTTCCTGAAGCTGAGTAGGTATGCCAGGGGCATTGTAGCCACTGAGCATGAGAGGTGTGTTCGTTTCGAGGATGGCCTGCGAGACGAGTTGAGGCTGCTGATTGCTCCTCAGCAGGAGCGTGAGTTTGCTGTCTTAGTTGAGAAAGCTAAGGTAGCCGAGGGTGTTAAGGAGTCAGTGAGGCAGAGTATGGACATGAGTAGGCTTAAGAGGAGCTTTGGGTCTTCTGGTTCGTCTGGTAATCCGCAGAAGAGGGCTAGACCGAGTGGGCAGAATCAGTCTGCTAGGTTTGTTGCTGCTAGGCAGGGACCGCCGCAGTGTAATCAGTGTGGGAAATCTCATTGGGGTGGTTGTTGGACTGGAGGTAAAGGTTGCTTCGAGTGTGGTTCTCTGGAGCATCGCATTAGGGACTGTCCGCGTAGGATGGCCAGGATTCAGTCTGAGAGTCAGGGCCGTAATCAGTTCAGAGGTAATGGACCGCCACCGCAGAGGGGCCGTGGTAATGGCAGAGGTGGTAATGGTTTTGGTCGGGGCCGTGGAGCACCGGGCAGAGGTGCAGGTAGTTCTAATGCTAGACAGCCTGGATTGGTATATGCTGCGAGGCGCCGAGAGGAGGGCGACGCACCGGACGTCATAACCGGTACGTTTTTGATTTTTGGTACTCCTGATACTGCTTTAATCGATGTGGGTTCTACGCACTCTTATGTTGCCAGTAGTATAGTAGAGACCATGGACTTAGACTCTGAGATATCTTCTAGGCAGATGACTGTGATTAGTCCTTTAGGTCACTCTGTAGTAGTAGATAAACTGTTTAGAGAGGTACCCCTAGAACTCCAAGGGGTAGTGTTTGCTGCTGATCTGATGGAACTGCCGTTTGGGGAGTTCGATTTGATTCTTGGGATGGATTGGTTGGTCAAGTATCAGGCGAGGTTAGATTGCGCGGCCAAGCGCATGGTTCTTAAGTCGGGTGATGGTGTAGAGGTGGCTATGATAGGTAATAGGAGAGATTACTTATCAAATGTGGTATCTGCTCTGAAAGCGGAGAAGATGGTTAGGAAGGGCTGCGAAGCGTATGTGGTTCATGTGTATGCCTTAGAGACTAAAGAGTCTGCTGTTGAGAAGGTTCGTACTGTTAAGGAATTTGCTGATGTGTTTCCTGAGGAACTTCCGGGTTTGCTGCCAGATCGTGAGGTAGAGTTCGGGATTGATCTGTTACACGGGACTGCGCCAGTGTCTATTGCTCCGTACAGGATGGCATCAAAGGAATTGGTGGAGCTTAAGGCTCAGATCCAGGAGTTATTGGATCGAGGTTTTATCAGGCCAATTGTTTCGCCGTGGGGTGCGCCGGTACTTTTCGTTAAGAAGAAAGATGGTACAATGCGGATGTGCATAGACTACCGCCAGTTGAACAAGCTGGCGATTAAAAACAAGTATCCGTTGCCACGGATAGATGACTTGTTTGATCAGCTGAAGGGTGCTGCGGTATTCTCTAAGATTGATCTGAGGTCTGGGTACCATCAGCTAAAGGTTAAGGAGGCTGATATCCATAAAACAGCGTTTCGGACTCGGTATGGGCACTACGAATTCCTGGTAATGCCATTCGGGTTGACTAACGCACCGGCAGCGTTTATGGATATGATGAACAGGGTGTTTCAGCAGTATCTAGATCAGTTCGTGGTGGTTTTTATAGATGACATTTTAGTGTACTCAAGGACAGAGGAAGAGCATGATGAGCATTTGAGAGTGGTGCTACAGATTCTGAGGGAAAAGCAACTCTATGCTAAGTTCAGTAAATGCGAGTTCTGGCTTAGAGAAGTGACGTTCTTGGGTCATGTAGTGTCAGCTGAGGGTATTCGAGTAGATCCTCGCAAGATTGAGGCAGTTTTGGATTGGAAGCCGCCTAGGTCAGTGGCTGAGATTCGTAGTTTTCTGGGTTTGGCCGGATACTACCGAAGGTTTGTTGAGGGTTTCTCGCTAATAGCAGCGCCGATGACTAAGTTGTTAAGGAAAGAGGTTCCGTTTGTATGGACTGAGAAACAACAGGAAAGCTTCGATAAGTTAAAGAAGATCTTGACTGAAGCTCCGGTTTTAATTCAACCTGAGGCTGGTAAGGAATACACCGTGTACTGCGATGCATCACATACGGGTCTGGGTTGTGTGTTGATGCAAGAAGGTAAGGTTGTGGCTTACGCTTCTAGGCAGCTGAGGCCACATGAGGTCAACTATCCGACACACGATTTGGAGCTAGCGGCTGTAGTCTTCGCCTTAAAGACTTGGAGGCACTACTTATATGGAGAAAGATCGATAGTCTACACGGATCATAAGAGTCTGAAGTATCTACTGACTCAGAAGGATTTGAATTTGAGGCAGCGTAGATGGGTTGAGTTGCTGAAAGATTACGACTGTTCCATCGAGTATCACCCGGGCAAGGCTAACGTGGTAGCAGACGCGTTGAGCCGTAAGGTTGTTTCGGACTTAAGAGCGTTGTTTGCCCAATTGAGCTTGTATGACGACGGGAGTATTTTGGCAGAGCTGCAGGTTAAGCCTACTTGGGTTGAGCAGATCAGAGAGAAACAGTTAGAGGATGAGGTTCTGGGTGCGCGAAGGTTGCAAGTGCAGAATGGTGGTGTGGATGGTTACAGCTTGTCTAATGATGAGGTTTTGTGTTTTCAGGGTAAGGCTTGTATGCCTAAAGATGTTGAGCTGAGACAGAAGATTCTTCAGGACGCACATAGCAGTCCTCATGCTATGCATCCTGGAGGTAGCAAGATGTATAAGGATCTTAGAGAGCAGTTTTGGTGGCCTGGTCTGAAGAAAGAGGTGACAGAGTTTGTTGGGAAGTGTCTGACTTGTCAGCAAGTTAAGGCTGAACATCAGTTGCCGTCGGGTTTGCTTCAGCCTGTGAAGATTCCTCAGTGGAAGTGGGAAAGGATAACCATGGATTTTGTCAGTGGGTTGCCGCTTACGCCAAGCAAGAAGGATTCAGTTTGGGTAGTGGTGGATCGTCTGACTAAATCAGCTCACTTTATTCCAGTGAGGGTTGACTACTCACTTCAGAAGCTAGCGAAGCTGTATGTTTCAGAGATAGTGAGGTTGCACGGTGTGCCAGTTTCGATAATCTCGGATAGGGATCCCAGGTTTACTTCAAGGTTCTGGAAAGCATTGCATCAAGCATTGGGTACTCGTTTAGATTTCAGCACGGCTTTCCACCCGCAGTCTGACGGACAATCAGAAAGGGTCATTCAGATCTTAGAGGACATGCTGAGAGGTTGTGTCTTGGATTTCAGGGGTAGTTGGGAGGAGTTTCTACCGTTGGCCGAGTTTGCCTACAACAACAGTTACCAAGCGAGCATCAAGATGGCTCCGTATGAGGCATTGTATGGTAGGAAGTGTCGCTCACCTACATGTTGGACAGAGTTAGGGGAACGTCAGTTGTTAGGACCTGAGTTAGTAGCTGAGACTGAGGACAAGGTTAAGTGGATTCAGGCTCGATTAAAGGAAGCTTCGGACCGGCAGAAGTCTTATGCCGATCTTAAGCGAAGAGATATAGAGTTTCCTGTTGGGGATCGAGTGTTTCTGAAGGTCTCACCTTGGAAGAAGGTTCTGAGGTTCGGGAAGAAAGGTAAGCTAAGTCCGAGGTTCATTGGGCCGTATAAGGTGTTGAGGCGAGTTGGACCAGTAGCGTATCAGCTTGAGTTGCCAGCAGAGCTTAGTCAGATTCACGACGTTTTTCACGTTTCGATGCTTCGGAGGTATCGTTCAGATCCGTCGCATGTGGTAGCAGTGGAAGAGATCGAGGTAAATCCAGACTTGACTGTGGAAGAAGAACCGGTGCAGATTCTTGATCGAGATGTGAAGGTTCTGCGTAGGAAGTCTGTGCCTTTGGTTAAGGTACTTTGGCGGAATCATGGTGTAGAAGAAGCGACGTGGGAACCCGAGGATATGATGAGACAGCAATACCCGCAACTCTTTTGACCAGGTAATTTCGAGGCCGAAATTATTTTTAAGGGGGGTAGAACTGTAATATCCCGGGTTAGGGGGCTATTTTGTTGTTGCATGTTATTGCCAGTATGTGGTGTGCTGTGTGCTATTTTTATGTCTTAGGGGCTTAATTATAGCCTAGGTGTATGCCCG
This sequence comes from Gossypium australe, assembly GCA_005393395.2. Lineage (NCBI taxonomy): Eukaryota > Viridiplantae > Streptophyta > Magnoliopsida > Malvales > Malvaceae > Gossypium > Gossypium australe. The sequence continues at coordinate 70,237,185 of CM016625.1, forward strand.
AGTGTTAGGGAGAATTTTTGTTTTTAGGCTCTATAGGAGAGGAGCTGAGGAAGCTGGGGTTTTTATTTTATTTTTGGTGTTTAGTAGCACAAATGAGGAGCTAGCAAAGTGGCAAGGGGGGACGCCACATGGAGCTTGGTATGGCGTCAACATCAAGGGGTGGAGGTCCAGTGTTCGAGCAGCAGGATTCCCCATTTTGGCTCTTATTTTGGACGGCATGGAGGAAGAGTTAGAAGGCAATTCGGATTCTTCCTTGGACTTGGTCCACCCATTCAAATGGAAGGAAGAGAGGAAAAAGTGGAGGAAGACTTGGTCACCACATTTCAAATGAGTGGAGGGGAATTAATGGAGGGATTTGGCCGAATTTTTGGGGCTTGGAGTGGGGAGAAGTGGACGGCTGGGTGTGGTAAGTGGTAGTGCCGAAACTCACTTTGGCAAGCTAGGCATTTTCGGTCATAGTCAATTACAAGTAAAAGCTCTTCCTTGGTCTTTTGTTAGCCGATTCTTCTCTCAAAATAAGTCTCTCATTTTCTATTCCTCTTTGAAACCGAAAGCTTCAAGCAACCATACCTTGCCGACTTTTCTTTTGGGCATCTAGCCGATTGGGTGCAATTGCTTCTCTTGATCCCTTGCGTTGCCGAAACTAGCTACCCTTCTCTCCTCGTATCTTTCATTCTTTCTCTTAAAACACTTGAGCCGAAACTCCACCTCTCCAAAACATTTTCCATCTCTTCTCTTGCTAGCCGAAACCATATCAACTTGCCCCAAACGTTCTTCTATTTTCTCAAATCCTAGTGCCGTAATCTCCATTTCTTCTCACCTATGTTCTTTCTTTCTCTTTTAATCCAAAACCGAAAACAAGAGTGTTAAACACCTAGTGCCGATTTCTTTGTTTCTATTTGTTTTCAACATAGCCGAATATTTCCCTTTCCCCTAATAGTCTCTTGGCCGAATATCAGTGGTGTTTTGGAGGCCTTGTTTCACTCGATTGGTATTGGTAAGCTCTTGGCCGAATGGCCATATCTCCCTCTTTTGGTTCTTTATTGGTTGTGTTTTGGTTGAGGACCGATTATGGTCAGTGTGGAAGGGTGTTAACCTTTTGGATTATCATCTTGTGTTAGGGTCCTTTGATCGTGGTGGTGGTTAGGTGAGGCAGTCAATTGAAGCCTTGAATGCAAGTGACCGATTGGTAAGTAAGGGTAAGCAGTTGATGTATTGTGTTAGTACAATCAGTTGAGTTCGATTGAGTTTAAAGAGATTAATGATTCTATTTCTAGGTGAAGGCCGTTTGTCAAAAAGAGCCACTATTGGTTCGGGGTTGTTTGGAAACCAAACCATTCGCAAGTGTAAGGTAAGGGTTAATGTGTTGATTCTATGGTTGATGGTGGTGGATGGCCGAATGTTGTAAGTGCTTAACCCCTAATATTGGCCGATTGTAGGAGCTAGTCATCGAAGGGATCTAGATCGCTTTGGTTGGGATTTCTAGACTCGTATTACCAGGTGTGTAACTAACACACCCTCTACTTAGTAATGTTCTTAATAAACCTGATTGCTTAATAAGATTTAAACAGTGTGAAGGATAATTGGATACCCAAAAAGGGGTATGAGTACGATTCGGGTAAGTTGTTCTATGATGAGTATTAATAATGGTACCTGATATCATGATTTATGTATGCATGCTATGAGTTGTAATACTTGATATGTTGGCATGATATGCATGGATTGTATGAGATGCATAATTCCATGAGTATGATATGTATGGGTGATACGAGAGGAGGGAGCAGTGATATATTGTGCTGACGAGCACCAGTACTTTGGTAGCACAACTTTGTGACTTTGGGTCACCAGAGGTTTGGCACCTCCAGAGGTTTGGTACCTCAGCGTCTCGTCCCAGTGGCTCAGTACCACAGTGGGTTGGCCCCACAGATGATTATACGGGATTGACGCCAGTGTTTTGGTAACACACGATGGGTTGGCCCCATCACCAGATTTGTGACTACGGTCACCAGTGCTTTGGTAGCACATTGTGTCTTTGGGACACCAGAGGTTTGGCACCTCATTGCGACTTGTCCCTGTGGTTTGACCACTGTGGGTTGGCCCCACTTGAGATATGGGATCGTCTGCTAGTGTTTTGGTAACACACGATGGGTTGGCCCCATCACCATTGGATTTGTGACTTCGGTCACCAGTGCTTTGGTAGCACAATTGTGTCTTTGGGACACCAGTGCTTTGGTAGCACATTGACGGATATCGTGTCTTTGGGACACCAGTGCTTTGGGAGCACATTGTGACTATATGTCACCAGTGGTTTGGCACCACCAGTGGTTTGGTACCACACGGGGTAGAAAAGGCGATATGGATGGATAGGATTGGGTTGCATTAATCATGTTGCTATGTATGATGTGTGTTAGCATGTTGTTTTATCGGGAGCGGGATTTACACACTGAGTCACTCGACTCACCCCCTCCTTTGACATTTCAGGTGACTCGTAGACGCAGACAAGGAGCCGGGATGGACTCGGGGTGCACATGCCATGCATTAATAAAAGATTTTCTCAGACTCTACTATTTGGGTACTTTAGTTTATTACTTTAAATTGAGTTTTATTTCGGATTGTAAAAGGCCTTTTAAGTTATGTTTCATGTTGTTTATATTTTAAGCTGATTTCGATATGCCTTAACAAAATAACTCGGAATAAATTTTACTAAAAGTTGGAAAGATAAAGTTTTCAAAACTATAACGCAACGTGTTTTTAAACTATACCATCGGGTATCACTCTAAGTCTTTTGATAAACAAATACAACTGGATCCCAAACCAAACTTGTAGTTCTTCTAAGTTTTAAAGTGTTTTATGTATCACTAAGAAACTAATGAGGTTTTAAATGGTTTTAACTCGTTTTAACTACACATTCTGGCTAAGTTTTCAAAATCTCCGGGTTTTAAATACATCCAAAGTTTTTCAGCAAGTCTACTCAAATTGTCTTCAAAATACACTGTGTTTCACTAGGATTTTAAAAACGAAAAATTTAACCTCTCAAAACGATTTCCCCGTAGCATACCAGATTCGGACGTGGTGTCTTGTCCGGGTCTGGACCTGAGGGGGATGAAACCTAAGATGAATCTTGTTACCGTTTGCTGAACTATATGATAAATACTTTATTTGTTCGTAATTATGTGTTCTTAATTCTTATTTTGATATTTCTGGGATATTAATTCAAGTGTGATGTGCTTATGTAACAGTCCGATTTTGGCCCTAATCGGAACGGTGGTTTCGGGACCATGAATCCAAGTCCAAGATATATTTAAATTATATATTCTATGCTTATTATATGTGAATTAATGTGTGTGAAAATTTCGTAGAAAAGTTTAATCGTTTGTGTGTTTAATTTGAAAAAAAAGACTTAATCGCGTAAAATGTAAAAGTTGCAAACTATAGTAAAATGTGCTAAATTGATGGTGGCTTCTTAATATGGGGTATTAAAAGGGAAATTAGCCCATTTTTCATGATATTGGACGGTTATGGTCTTATGACCTTATAATTTATGTTATGAAAATTATTATTAAAAGGTTAGTATGGTAATTTGTTAAATAATGATATATGTTGTAATTTACTAAAACAAAACCACTATCATCTTTACTTCTCGCATGGCCGAATGTTAGCAAAAGAAAAAGGGGTTGAAGAAGCTTTGATTTTCGGCAACCATTTGGTTTAATTAGGTATGAATTTTAGCTCAGTTTTTGTTGATTTTTACGTTTTGAGATCGTTGCTTAGAGTATTAGCTGACCCATGCTGAAATTTTGATATAAACTCATGAATGATGTTCGGCCATTGAATGTTCTAGTAATTTTTGATGTTTGATGATTTTATATTAATTATATGTTAAAGATTAGCATGTTTTGTATTGGAAATTTTAGTGATTTTGAGTATTTTGGGCTAAATTGCAAAGAATAAATTTTTGAGGGGCTAAAATGCAAAATAAATGAAAGAAATGGACTTGTATAGTCCCTATGAAAATTCGGCCCTAAGGTATTATAGTGAAATTTTGTGTATTTTGTGTTTTGTGCAAATAGGACTAAATTGTAAAAATGTGAAACATTAGTGTAACACCCCCAAACCCGGCCCATGCGTTTCAACCGGATCTGGTATGTCACTAAAGAAATTTTTATAAAACATGTCGTAGCACTTTGGAAAAACATTTATCAGGTTTAAATATTCATACTGAAAACTTAATAATTTATTAAATCATATAAGGTATAAAGTTATAAATTACCTTGGTGAGTTTTTAAATAAAAACCGAAATTTTATACATGTCTTAACTTAATTTAGACATAAAATTTAAATGCCCAGTAATAATAGCCCAACATAAAACCGAAACATAAATAATAGTCTAGTGGCCCAAGGCCTTATTACAACGAAATTGAAAACCCTTAATCAAAAATATTAAAAACAATATTCTAAGTAAAATCTTCTGCTGGATCAAGTATTCTTCGCATGGCCACCTCGCGCTCCTCTCCAGCCCGGTCCGATGCACTAGGTGCTACCTGAAATTGTTAAATAATAGGGTGAGTCGCGAGACTCAGTGTGCAACCCTCATGCACCATTAGACTTGGGCCTTAACCCCACAGAACATATAACAAAATATAATATATCAGAAAATATGCAAAGCCCAACTCAAATCCTAGGTTTCCATCCGCTACACGCCACCCTTACCTGCCAGTCACACCATTTAGGGATTTCTACAATCAACCCACACCACTACACACCATTGATGGCAGACATGCTGCTCATCGTCAGATCATGGCCGTAGCCACTACAACAGGTCATGGCAAAAGCCACTACAATAGGTCACGGCAGAAGCCGCTACAATAGGTCACGGCAGAAGCCGCTACAACAGAACACTTCCCCTTTCAATAAACCCAACCCCATGCAATCACAGAAACAGCATACTTATCACAGATGTCACCTTAACAGGAACATTCACTTAGGAATGACAGGGATCACTAACCTGGTGATTCGCTTTTACCCTCCTCGGGTTTTAACTGTAACATCCTGAAAAGGGCCTATGCATTTTCGGTTTAATTGTACGAAATGACATGTCTTAAGTATTATGAATAAATTTTGAATATTTTTGGAAACCCGAAAATGTATGGAAAAGATTTAGAAATGAACATTTTGGAAACCTGAAAATGTATGGAAATGTTAAGTTTAAAAATGGAAAGTGAACATTTTTGGAAACTAGGAAGTGATTTGGAAATGATTCAAAAGAGGAAAGTGAACATTTCTGGAAACTTGGAAATGTAAGGAAATGTCAAGTTTAAAGAGCCAAATGAAAATTTTTGGAAACTTAGAAATGACTTAGAAATATCGAGTTTTAAAGTTTAAAAGAGGAAACTGAGGCAAGGTGGCCTTAAGAGAAAAAGTATGTGAAATTTGACACACAAGCAGGCTTGGAAAAGTAGCCTGAAGATGCCACTTAGGGCCTCTAGAAATGGCGCCACATGCAAGGGTGTTGGGCCTGAGTTCGAGTCACATGGGAAGCAAATAAAAGAAGTTTTATTTTTGCTTCTAAAAGCACAGACGTGGACGGCACAAGGCTTGCCAAAGAGGAGTTTCATTCTCTTTTAAATTCGGCTAATTAGGGGATAAATAAAGGATTTTGTTTGGATTATTTCTAAGAGATAATTGTTGGATTAATTCTTTTATTTTGTGATAATTAAAAGGATAAAGCTATCAAATAGAAGAGTGGTGGCCAAGAAAGGGATTCTGAGTAGTAATTTCGGCTATAAAAGGAAGAGAATAGGGCTACTCATCAAATTTTCTTCCTCCTCTTCTCTCTGCCGAATTTTTCCTAGCAAAATCCTCTCTTCTCTTTTATTTTTTCCAACCGAATATACCAATAATCTCTAGTAAAATTGATTTCTTTTAAGCCTCAAAAGCCGAATCTTTGTGACTCCAGGCAAGGGTGCAGTCGACTGAGGTATTAAGGTAAGAACAATGGATTTTGTTGTTCAGTTTCTTTTTATCGAGATTGTAATATCCCGGGTTAGGGGCTATTTTTGTCTTGGCATGTTCTGCATGTTGTTAGTATGCTATGTTGCTATTTCTATGTTTTGGGGGCTTAATTATAGCCTAGGTGTATGCCCGAGTGTTAGGGAGAATTTTTGTTTTTAGGCTTTATAGGAAGGGAGCTGAGGAAGCTGGGGTTTAAGAAAATAAATTGTGGTTTCATTGCACAAAGGAAGTGTTGGCAAAGTGGCTGAGCAAGGTGCCACTAGGAGCTGAGTGTGGCGTCATTTGCAAGGGAGGGGATGTCCTGGGTTCGAGCTGCGAAACCCCCATTTTGGGTTGCATTTTGGACGGCATAGGAGGGAGGAGTTGGATGGAGTTCAAATACTACTTGGACTTGGTCAAGTAGTGACATGGATGGTGGAGAGCTAATTAAGGAGGAAGACTTGGTCTTGAGGTTTGAATGTGAGGATGTGAGTAATTGGGGGGATTTGGCCGATTGGTGAGTGAGGGAGTGGGAGTGTGGACGGTTTGGTATGGGGTTTGGGGTAGTGCCGTATGTGCCTTGGCATTTTGGGTGTTTTTTCGGCAATGAAACAATTGGTAAGGCCACACTTTTGTTTTTCTTTTTGTCAAAACAAACCGAAACTCTAAGGGTCTCTCTCATTTTTCTCTTTGAAGCCAAAAGTGCAAACACCTAGTTACCGAAATTGTTTTGTCCCTCTCAACTTTCTTAGTAGCCGAATTTTCAAGAGTGTTCTTTTATCTTTTCTTCTCTTTTGCAAACCGAAAGCTCTCAACCATATCTCTCCCTCTTTCATGTGTGTATGCCGAATGCTCCCTCTCAATTGTTCTTTTGTTCATTGGTGTTGAGCCAAAACCTTTACTCAAGGGGTCTCATAATTTCTTCTTCTATTAACATCTTGTTAGCCGAAACTCTAGTCTTCAAAACACTTTCATCAATCCTTTTTCTTTCAAAAACCGTAAGTATTCTCTCCATCTATCTTTTATTCTCTACTTGCTTCAAAACTCTTTAGCCGTTTTCTTTGATTATTCTTTGTGCCGAAACTCTGCCCATTTACAATCTTTTTCTCTCCTTTACACCTAAAGCCGAATTCTTTTCTCCTAGTGTGGTGTTGGCCGAATATCAGTAGGGTGTTGGGGTCTTGTTTCGATCGTTTGGTATTGGTAAGCTCTTGGCCGAATGGCCATATTTCTTTCCCTCTTTTGTTCTTTATTGGTTATGGCGTGATCAAAGGCCGGTTTTGGTTATTAAGGAAGGATGTTAATCTCCTTGTCATAGGGTCATTGGAGTGTGGAAGCAAACAAGCGGAGCCGTCTTCATCTGTTAAGTGATTGGGTAAGTGTGGTAGTGAGATTACTTCACTCGTTTGATTTCATTAGGATAGGCTACAAGAGACTAATGATTCTATTTCTAGGTGAAGGCCGATTGTCAAAGAGAACCACTACTGGTTCGGGGTTTGGTTAGAAACCAAACCATTCGCAAGTATAAGGTAGAGGTTAATGTTGATTCTTTGGTTAATTGTTGATGGCCGAATGTCATAGTGCCTAATTCTATGTTTGGCCGATTGTAGGAGTTAGCAATCGAGGGATTTAGATCACTTTGGTCAGGATCTTTAGACTCGGATTTACCAGGTGTGTAAACTAACACACTGATACCTAGTAAGATTATTAATAAACCTGTTGCCTGTTAAAAATTATAACGGTATGATGGACAAATAAATACCCAAATGGGGTATGTGGACGATTCGGGTAAGTCTATTCTATTATGAGTGCTATTAATGAAGTATAATATCATGACCTATGTTGGTATGTATGCTATGAGAGATAATGCTTGGTATGTTGGCATAATATGCATGACTTATATGAGATGCATGATTACATGAGTATAGTATATTGATGGGTGATATGAGAGGAGGGAGCAGAGATATTTTGTGCTGACGAGCACCAGTGCTTTGGTAGCACACTTTGTGACTTTGGGTCACCAGAGGTTTGGCACCTCCAGAGGTTTGGTACCTCAGCGTCTCGTCCCAGTGGCTCAGTACCACAGTGGGTTGGCCCCACAGATGATTATACGGGATTGACGCCAGTGTTTTGGTAACACACGATGGGTTGGCCCCATCACCAGATTCGTGACTACGGTCACCAGTGCTTTGGTAGCACATTGTGTCTTTGGGACACCAGAGGTTGGGCACCTCATTGCGACTTGTCCCTGTGGTTTGACCACCGTGGGTTGGCCCCACTTGAGATATGGGATCGTCTGCTAGTGATTTGGTATCACACGATGGGTTGGCCCCATCATCATTGGATTTGTGACTTCGGTCACCAGTGCTTTGGTAGCACATTGTGTCTTTGGGACACCAGTGGTTTGGTACCACATTGACGGATATTGTGTCTTTGGGACACCAGTGTTTTGGTAACACATTGTGACTATATGTCACCAGTGGTTTGGCACCACCAGTGGTTTGGTACCACACGGGGTAGAAAAGGCGATATGGATGGTTAGGATCGGGTTGCATTAATCATGTTGCTATGTATGATGTGTGTTAGCATGTTGATTCTTCGGGAGCGGGAATTACACACTGAGTCACTCGACTCACCCTCTCCTTTGACATTTCAGGTGACCCGTAGCTGCGGACGTGGAGCCGGGATGGACTCGGGGTGCACATGCCATGCTTTAATAAAGTTTTACTCAGACTCTACTAATTGGGTACTTTAGTTTATTTACTTTTAATTGGGTTTATTTGGTTTGTAAAAGGCCTTTAAAGTTATGTTTTATGTTGTTTATGTTTTAATTAGATTTTAAGTATGCCTTAACAAAAGAAGTTGGTAAAAATTTTACTAAAACTTGGAAAGATAATGTTTTCAAACTAGAACGCAATGTGTTTTTAAACTATACCATCGGATATCACACTAAGCCTTTTTGATGAACAAATACAACTGGTTTACAATTCAAACTTGTAGTTCTTCTAAGATTAAAAGTGTTTTAAGTGTCACTAAGAAACTAATGAGGTTTTAAATGGTATAAACTCGTTTTAACTACACATTATGGCTAAGTTTTCAAAATCTCCGGGTTTTCAGATACATCAACCGTTTTTCAAACAAGACTACTCAAGTTTGTTTCAAACACACGATGTTTTCACTCAGCTTTTAAACGGAAAATCTAACTTATCAAAAATACTTTCCCTCGTAGCATACCAGATTCGGACGTGGTGTCTTGTCCGGGTTTGGGGTGTTACATTTGTGGTATCAGAGCCAGGTTCAAAGGCTCGGCTGTGGGCCTGAGGCCCAAAATGGTTTCAAAAATCTGTTTTAAGTGGTTGTTTTGAAAGTATAGTTGAAAGGCATGGCACCGAGTCTCCGGCACCAGTTCGCCCAGGTAAGTACCCCGGACTATTCTTTGTGATTTGATTGGATGTTATATGATTTGATGATTAGCAATAGTACACTACTTTAGAGATTTAAACTAATAGGATTCTGTGAACTTGCGAGAACAAATCCCCTTTAAATATTCATAAGACTTGCTTTTTAAACAAGTGGAAAAAAATACTGATGCATAAAATTCTTTAATCAGATACGTAGAAAGATTAGATATGAGCACTCGAGGTGGACGTGGTCGTAACACTCGTGGTAGAGGTAGGGGTAGGATGACGGTTTCTGAGCCCGTAGGATCTGGGCAGGGTTCAGAAAATGAGATACCGGTTCCGCCACCAGCTGGAGGTGGTGAGTTCCAAGATCAGACTGGAGACGACGCAGTGTCACAGGCGATGCTGCGAGTGTTGCAAAGGGTAGCTGGGGCAAGTGGTGGTGCAGGAGTTAGGAAATCAGTTCCTGAGCGACTCCGGGCTAATGGGGCTGAATTCTTTCGAGGCGTATCTGGTGTTGCTCCTAGCACTGCTGAATATTGGCTGGAGGCAACTGAGCGGATCATGGATGATCTGGACTTGACGGCTGAAGAGAAGTTGAAGGGTATTGTATCGCTTCTCTGGGATGAGTCGTATCAGTGGTGGCTCACGGTTCGGGATAGTGTGGCCGCGGAGGATTTGACATGGGATTACTTCAAAACTGCATATCAAAAGAAGTACATCGGGGCTAGTTACATCGACTCCCAGAGAAAGGCATTTCTGAGGCTGGTTCAGGGGAGTAAATCTGTTGCTGAGTACGAGGCTGAGTTCCTGAAGCTGAGTAGGTATGCCAGGGGTATTGTAGCCACTGAGCATGAGAGGTGTGCTCGTTTCGAGGATGGTCTGCGAGACGAGTTGAGGCTGCTGATTGCTCCTCAGCAGGAACGCGAGTTTGCTGTCTTAGTTGAGAAGGCTAAGGTAGCCGAGGGTGTTAAGGAGTCGGTAAGGCAGAGCATGGACAGGAGTAGACTTAAAAGGAGCTTTGGGTCTTCTGGTTCGTCGGGTAATCCGCAGAAGAGGGCTAGATCGAGTGGGCAGAATCAGTCTGCTAGGTTTGTTGCTGCTAGGCAGGGACCGCCGCAGTGTAATCAGTGTGGGAAATCTCATTGGGGTGGTTGCTGGACGGGAGGTAAAGGTTGCTTCGAGTGTGGTTCTCTGGAGCATCGCATTAGGGACTGTCCGCGTAGGATGGCCAGGATTCAGTCTGAGAGTCAGGGCCGTAATCAGTTCAGAGGTAATGGACCGCCACCGCAGAGGGGCCGTGGTAATGGCAGAGGTGGTTATGGATCTGGTCGGGGCCGTGGAGCACCGGGCAGAGGTGCGGGTAGTTCTGATGCTAGACAGCCTGGATTGGTGTATGCTGCGAGGCGCCGAGAGGAGGGCGACGCACCGGACGTCATAACCGGTACGTTCTTGATTTTTGGTACTCCTTATACTGCTTTAATTGATGTGGGTTCGACGCACTCTTATGTTGCCAGTAGTATAGTAGAGACAATGGACTTAGACTCTGAGATATCTTCTAGGCAGATGACTGTGATTAGTCCTCTAGGTCACTCTGTGGTAGTAGATAAACTGTTTAGATATGTACCTCTAGAACTTCAAGGGGTAGTATTTGCTGCTGATCTGATGGAACTGCCGTTTGGGGAGTTCGATCTGATTCTTGGGATGGATTGGCTGGTTAAGTACCAGGCGAGGTTGGATTGCGCGGCTAAGCGTATGGTTCTTAAGACGGTGGATGGTGAAGAAGTGGCCATGATAGGTAATAGGAGAGATTACTTATCAAATGTGGTATCTGCTTTGAAAGCGGAGAAGATGGTCAGGAAGGGCTGCGAAGCATATGTGGTTCATGTGTATGCCTTAGAGGCGGAAGAGTCTGCTGTTGAGAAGGTTCGTACTGTTAAGGAATTTGCGGATGTGTTTCCTGAGGAGCTTCCGGGTTTGCCGCCAGATCGAGAGGTAGAGTTCGGGATTGATCTGTTACCCGGGACTGCGCCAGTGTCTATTGCTCCGTATAGGATGGCACCAAAGGAATTGGTGGAGCTTAAGGCTCAGATCCAGGAGTTATTGGATCGAGGTTTTATCAGGCCAAGTGTCTCGCCGTGGGGTGCGCCAGTATTATTCGTTAAGAAGAAAGATGGTACGATGCGGATGTGTATAGACTACCGCCAGTTGAACAAGCTGACGATTAAAAACAAGTATCCGTTGCCACGGATAGATGACTTGTTTGATCAGCTGAAGGGTGCTGCGGTATTCTCTAAGATTGATCTGAGGTTTGGGTACCATCAGTTGAAGGTTAAGGAGGCTGATATCCATAAAACAGCGTTTCGGACTCGGTATGGGCACTACGAATTCCTAGTAATGCCATTCGGGTTGACTAACGCACCGGCAGCATTTATGGATATGATGAACAGGGTGTTTCAGCAGTATCTAGATCAGTTCGTCGTGGTTTTTATAGACGACATCTTGGTGTACTCAAGGACAGAGGAAGAGCATGATGCGCATTTGAGAGTGGTGCTGCAGATTCTGAGGGAAAAGCAACTCTATGCTAAGTTCAGTAAGTGCGGGTTCTGGCTTAGAGAAGTGACGTTCTTGGGTCATGTAGTGTCGGCTGAGGGGATTCGTGTAGATCCTCGTAAAATTGAGGCAGTTTTGGATTGGAAGCCGCCTAGGTCAGTGGCTGAGATTCGTAGTTTTCTGGGTTTGGCTGGATACTACCGAAGGTTTGTTGAGGGTTTCTCGTTAATAGCAGCGCCGATGACTAAGTTATTAAGGAAAGAGGTTCCGTTTGTTTGGACTGAGAAACAGCAGGAAAGCTTTGATAAGTTAAAGAAGATCTTGACTGAGGCTCCGGTTTTAATTCAACCTGAGGCTAGTAAGGAATACACAGTCTATTGCGACGCATCACATACGGGTCTGGGTTGTGTGCTGATGCAAGAAGGTAAGGTTGTGGCTTACGCTTCTCGGCAGCTGAGGCCACATGAGGTCAACTATCCGACGCACGATTTGGAGCTAGCGGCTGTAGTTTTCGCCTTAAAGATTTGGAGGCACTACTTGTACGGGGAGAGATCTATAGTCTACACGGATCACAAGAGTCTGAAGTATTTACTGACTCAGAAGGATTTGAATTTGAGGCAGCGTAGATGGGTTGAGTTGCTGAAGGATTATGACTGTTCTATTGAGTATCATCCGGGCAAGGCTAACGTGGTAGCAGACGCGTTGAGCCGTAAGGTTGTTTCGGACTTAAGAGCATTGTTTGCCCATTTAAGTTTGTATGACGACGGGAGTATTCTGGCAGAGCTGCAGGTTAAGCCTACTTGGGTTGAGCAGATCAGAGAGAAACAGTTAGAGGATGAGGTTCTGAATGCGCGAAGGTTACAAGTGCAGAATGGGGGTTTAGAGGGTTACAGCTTGTCTAGTGATGAGGTTCTGTGTTTTCAAGGTAAGGCTTGTATGCCTAAAGATGTTGGGCTGAGGCAGAAGATTCTTCAGGACGCACATAGCAGTCCTTATGCTATGCATCCTGGAGGTAGCAAGATGTATAAAGATCTTAGAGAGCAGTTTTGGTGGCCTGGTTTGAAGAAAGAGGTGACAGAGTTTGTTGGGAAGTGTCTGACTTGTCAGCAGGTCAAGGCTGAACATCAGTTGCCGTCGGGTTTGCTTCAGCCTGTGAAGATTCCTCAGTGGAAGTGGGAAAGGATAACCATGGATTTTGTCAGTGGGTTACCGCTTACGCCAAGCAAGAAGGATTCAGTTTGGTAGTGGTGGATCGTCTGACTAAATCAGCTCACTTTATCCCGGTGAGGGTTGATTACTCACTTCAGAAGCTAGCGAAGCTGTATGTTTCAGAGATAGTGAGGTTGCACGGTGTGCCAGTTTCGATAATCTCGGATAGGGATCCCAGGTTTACTTCAAGGTTCTGGAAGACATTGCATCAGGCGCTGGGTACTCGTTTGGATTTCAGCACGGCTTTTCACCCGCAGTCTGACGGTCAATCAGAAAGGGTTATTCAGATCTTAGAGGATATGCTGAGAGGTTGTGTCCTGGATTTCAGAGGTAGTTGGGAGGAGTTTCTACCATTAGCTGAGTTTGCCTACAACAACAGTTACCAAGCGAGCATCAAGATGGCACCGTATGAGGCATTGTATGGTAGGAAGTGTCGCTCACCTACGTGTTGGACAGAGTTAGGTGAACGCCAGTTGTTGGGACCCGAGTTGGTTGCGGAGACTGAGGATAAGGTTAAGTTGATTCAGGCTCGATTGAAGGAAGCTTCGGACCGGCAGAAGTCTTATGCCGATCTTAAGCGGAGAGATATAGAGTTTGCTGTTGGGGATCGAGTGTTTCTGAAGGTCTCGCCTTGGAAGAAGGTACTGAGGTTCGGGAAGAAAGGCAAGCTAAGTCCGAGGTTCGTTGGGCCGTATAAGGTGTTGAGGCGAGTTGGACCAGTAGCGTATCAGCTTGAGTTGCCAGCAGAGCTTAGTCAGATTCACGACGTCTTCCATGTATCGATGCTTCGACGTTATCGTTCAGATCCGTCGCATGTGGTAGCAGTGGAAGAGATCGAGGTAAATCCAGACTTGACTATGGAGGAGGAACCTGTGCAGATTCTTGATCGGGATGTGAAGGTTCTGCGTAGGAAGTCTGTGCCTTTGGTTAAGGTACTATGGCGGAATCATGGCGTAGAAGAAGCGACGTGGGAACCCGAGGATATGATGAGACAGCAATACCCGCAACTCTTTTGACCAGGTAATTTCGAGGCCGAAATTATTTTTAAGGGGGGTAGAACTGTAATATCCCGGGTTAGGGGCTATTTTTGTCTTGGCATGTTCTGCATGTTGTTAGTATGCTATGTTGCTATTTCTATGTTTTGGGGGCTTAATTATAGCCTAGGTGTATGCCCGAGTGTTAGGGAGAATTTTTGTTTTTAGGCTTTATAGGAAGGGAGCTGAGGAAGCTGGGGTTTAAGAAAATAAATTGTGGTTTCATTGCACAAAGGAAGTGTTGGCAAAGTGGCTGAGCAAGGTGCCACTAGGAGCTGAGTGTGGCGTCATTTGCAAGGGAGGGGATGTCCTGAGTTCGAGCTGCGAAACCCCCATTTTGGGTTGCATTTTGGACGGCATAGGAGGGAGGAGTTGGATGGAGTTCAAATACTACTTGGACTTGGTCAAGTAGTGACATGGATGGTGGAGAGCTAATTAAGGAGGAAGACTTGGTCTTGAGGTTTGAATGTGAGGATGTGAGTAATTGGGGGGATTTGGCCGATTGGTGAGTGAGGGAGTGGGAGTGTGGACGGTTTGGTATGGGGTTTGGGGTAGTGCCGTATGTGCCTTGGCATTTTGGGTGTTTTTTCGACAATGAAACAATTGGTAAGGCCACACTTTTGTTTTTCTTTTTGTCAAAACAAACCGAAACTCTAAGGGTCTCTCTCATTTTTCTCTTTGAAGCCAAAAGTGCAAACACCTAGTTACCGAAATTGTTTTGTCCCTCCAACTTTCTTAGTAGCCGAATTTTCAAGAGTGTTCTTTTATCTTTTCTTCTCTTTTGCAAACCGAAAGCTCTCAACCATATCTCTCCCTCTTTCATGTGTGTATGCCGAATGCTCCCTCTCAATTGTTCTTTTGTTCATTGGTGTTGAGCCGAAACCTTTACTCAAGGGGTCTCATAATTTTTCTATTAACATCTTGTTAGCCGAAACTCTAGTCTTCAAAACACTTTCATCAATCCTTTTCTTTCAAAAACCGTAAGTATTCTCTCCATCTATCTTTTATTCTCTACTTGCTTCAAAACTCTTTAGCCGTTTTCTTTGATTATTCTTTGTGCCGAAACTCTGCCCATTTACAATCTTTTTCTCTCCTTTACACCTAAAGCCGAATTCTTTTCTCCTAGTGTGGTGTTGGCCGAATATCAGTAGGGTGTTGGGGTCTTGTTTCGATCGTTTGGTATTGGTAAGCTCTTGGCCGAATGGCCATATTTCTTTCCCTCTTTTGTTCTTTATTGGTTATGGCGTGATCAAAGGCCGGTTTTGGTTATTAAGGAAGGATGTTAATCTCCTTGTCATAGGGTCATTGGAGTGTGGAAGCAAACAAGCGGAGCCGTCTTCATCTGTTAAGTGATTGGGTAAGTGTGGTAGTGAGATTACTTCACTCGTTTGATTTCATTAGGATAGGCTACAAGAGACTAATGATTCTATTTCTAGGTGAAGGCCGATTGTCAAAGAGAACCACTACTGGTTCGGGGTTTGGTTAGAAACCAAACCATTCGCAAGTATAAGGTAGAGGTTAATGTTGATTCTTTGGTTAATTGTTGATGGCCGAATGTCATAGTGCCTAATTCTATGTTTGGCCGATTGTAGGAGTTAGCAATCGAGGGATTTAGATCACTTTGGTCAGGATCTTTAGACTCGGATTTACCAGGTGTGTAAACTAACACACTGATACCTAGTAAGATTATTAATAAACCTGTTGCCTGTTAAAAATTATAACGGTATGATGGACAAATGAATACCCAAATGGGGTATGTGGACGATTCGGGTAAGTCTATTCTATTATGAGTGCTATTAATGAAGTATAATATCATGACCTATGTTGGTATGTATGCTATGAGAGATAATGCTTGGTATGTTGGCATAATATGCATGACTTATATGAGATGTATGATTACATGAGTATAGTATATTGATGGGTGATATGAGAGGAGGGAGCAGAGATATTTTGTGCTGACGAGCACCAGTGCTTTGGTAGCACACTTTGTGACTTTGGGTCACCAGAGGTTTGGCACCTCCAGAGGTTTGGTACCTCAGCGTCTCGTCCCAATGGCTCAGTACCACAGTGGGTTGGCCCCACAGATGATTATACGGGATTGACGCCAGTGTTTTGGTAACACACGATGGGTTGGCCCCATCACCAGATTCGTGACTACGGTCACCAGTGCTTTGGTAGCACATTGTGTCTTTGGGACACCAGAGGTTGGGCACCTCATTGCGACTTGTCCCTATGGTTTGACCACCGTGGGTTGGCCCCACTTGAGATATGGGATCGTCTGCTAGTGATTTGGTATCACACGATGGGTTGGCCCCATCATCATTGGATTTGTGACTTCGGTCACCAGTGCTTTGGTAGCACATTGTGTCTTTGGGACACCAGTGGTTTGGTACCACATTGACGGATATTGTGTCTTTGGGACACCAGTGTTTTGGTAACACATTGTGACTATATGTCACCAGTGGTTTGGCACCACCAGTGGTTTGGTACCACACGGGGTAGAAAAGGCGATATGGATGGTTAGGATCGGGTTGCATTAATCATGTTGCTATGTATGATGTGTGTTAGCATGTTGATTCTTCGGGAGCGGGAATTACACACTGAGTCACTCGACTCACCCTCTCCTTTGACATTTCAGGTGACCCGTAGCTGCGGACGTGGAGCCGGGATGGACTCGGGGTGCACATGCCATGCTTTAATAAAGTTTTACTCAGACTCTACTAATTGGGTACTTTAGTTTATTTACTTTTAATTGGGTTTATTTGGTTTGTAAAAGGCCTTTAAAGTTATGTTTTATGTTGTTTATGTTTTAATTAGATTTTAAGTATGCCTTAACAAAAGAAGTTGGTAAAAATTTTACTAAAACTTGGAAAGATAATGTTTTCAAACTAGAACGCAATGTGTTTTTAAACTATACCATCGGATATCACACTAAGCCTTTTTGATGAACAAATACAACTGGTTTACAATTCAAACTTGTAGTTCTTCTAAGATTAAAAGTGTTTTAAGTGTCACTAAGAAACTAATGAGGTTTTAAATGGTATAAACTCGTTTTAACTACACATTATGGCTAAGTTTTCAAAATCTCCGGGTTTTCAGATACATCAACCGTTTTTCAAACAAGACTACTCAAGTTTGTTTCAAACA
The DNA here is from genome assembly GCA_005393395.2 of Gossypium australe. Taxonomy (NCBI): domain Eukaryota; kingdom Viridiplantae; phylum Streptophyta; class Magnoliopsida; order Malvales; family Malvaceae; genus Gossypium; species Gossypium australe. Next base: position 70,254,520 of record CM016625.1, read on the forward strand.
CACGATGTTTTCACTCAGCTTTTAAACGGAAAATCTAACTTATCAAAAATACTTTCCCTCGTAGCATACCAAATTCGGACGTGGTGTCTTGTCCGGGTTTGGGGTGTTACAGAGATCTAGGAACTGATCCCCTTATTGTCTCTTGGCCGAATATTAAAGGAGGAACTCCGGGATTTTTGATAGTTATCGACTTCAAGAGAAGGGATTTTCGGGATTTAAAGCTTCAAGGTAAGACATCTGATATTCGGCCATAGGCCATTTAATGATGATTAAGTGTTAGAAATCAATCTAGCATGTGCTTATAGGATTTTCGACAGCACTAGGAAAGCAAGGATCTATTTCGGGATTTAAGATTTGGAAGGTAAGCATATAGGTATGTTCGGCCAAGGCTTGATTTGGTATTTAGATCTATTCTTTATTGTTTAAAAAGCCGGAACTAACCCCTGATGAGATTTAGGGCTTGGCCGAATACAAGAAGAAGCATAGCAGCAATTTCGGGATTTGAATAATCATCAAATCGGCATCAAAGGTAAGTTTTAAGAATACAAATCCTACTAGGATTTGGTATTATAGCCGAATAGGATTTATGCTAAATAGTAAGTGATTAATCAAATGTAGGAACTTGAGATCTAAGGCAGTAGATCAGATTTCGGGATTTCAGTGAAGTTGTTAAGCGAATTAGGTGTGTACCCCACACTATTTCATACTACCCTATATGGCTAAGTTTAATTAATATATGTGGTATTAAGAATATGAAAGTAGCTAAGGTACCATGTTATGGTACAAAGTACTCAGGTACGTTTCCTACTCCTACTAGGATTATGAAATATGTTAATTGTAACATGAGAATAAGAATAAGAATGTGAACTCTGGCATATTTATGCATATTACCATTATATGGGGCATATGGGTTTTATTTTGAAGGGGAAGTGAATGTGGTGACCTAAGACCACGAACACGGTGACCTAAGACTGTGATATCTGAATGTGGTGACCTAAGACCACAGTAATCTGAATGTGGTGACCTAAGACCACAGTAATCTGAACGTGGTGACCTAAGACCACGAATGCGGTGACCTAAGACCGCGATATGGAGTGTAGCGGAAGGAGGGTCGACTTAGTAGTCCCCACGGTGTACAGGTTGGTATGGGGGAGTGTAGCGGATGGCTTAATAGGTTTGGGTTTTGGGAATGCAACATAACTTGTATGCTATGATATGACTGTGTAATAATTGTTATGCCTGATTTGATTATGATTTAGTGTTGTCTACACATTGAGTCTGTTGACTCACCCCGTTGTGGGACCATGTTTCAGGTGATGAACAGTGATAGACCGGGACGGCAGGACTTGTGGTGGCCATGCTCAACTTGAAGTATTTATTTTAATGGACTATTAATAAGTACTCTAAATTATTTGGATTTATTTGATGTAATAAGGCCTTAAGGCCATAGTGCACTATCTTATTTCTGTTTATTGTTTAATTATATTACAAATTTTTATTAAGTTTAAAGACCAAGTAATTTATTTTTTTAAAAAAAAATATACCCTATATGTTTTATCACATAGAATTAAAAAGGGTTTTCTAATATGAAAATCGAATTGTTTTTCAACACAAGCCCAACCCAAACAATTTTTTTTTTAAATCGCACAAGATTTTCACAAAGTAATAAAAGAGTTTTGAATTGATTTACATCGAGGAACATACCAGATCCGGTCACGGCTCGTGGGCCGGGTTTGGGGTGTTTCATTAACCATGATGCCGGGATTTCGGCATTTATCAGAATATAACAGATTTATAACATTTTTTTACAGGCAATCTAAATGGTGTGGAAGTGTTACACACCTGATATCGCGTAGTTTTACTCCCTAGTTAAATCCTTACTATCTGGATCTACAACCCTTAGTTTAAAACCTTGCTCAAAAGCCGGAAGAATACGAAGATTTGGGCTCCCCTACATTCGGCCAAGGGTTAATAAATACCCAAATTTACACGTTAAAAATCAATAGATCTCCTTACCTTGAAATCCCGAAAGTAACACGATTCGAGTGTTACTGAACTCTGATTTAGAGATCTAAGCAAATGAATCCCCTTCAAATCCCGGAATGTCGCAAAATAAAGAAGAGAACCCTTCCTATTTATAGAAATTTCGGCACTTACCTATGAAAAACTGAAAGTGCCCTTCCTGATAACTACAAATTAATCAAATAAAAAGGGAAAATTCGGCACCCCTTTGCCATGAAGAATGTAACACCCCAAACCCGGCCCAAACACCACGGCCGAATTTAGAATGCTACTGAGGAAAAAGTTTGAAAAGAATTTAACATAAAGGTGAAAACTTAATAATTTTCCGTCATTTAAAAAAAACATGGTATATTTAAAATTCTAAGTAAAACTAAGTTGTTACAAATTCCCGGATTTAAAACTTTAATATAAGTTTTTAAGATATAATTTATTTGAAAGAAAACATTCCCAGTTATTAGCTCGATAATTAATCCAACGTAAACATAATAGAATCCCCAAAATACTTTAAGTGGCCTTATTACAATAAAGATTTACTCAAAAGTACTAAAAATATAAAGTGCATAAAACAAATAAACATCTTCTGCATGGCCACCTCGTATCAGCTCCAGCCCGGTCCAAGCATCATGTATCACCTACGTTGTTTGGTAAAAATTGGGTGAGTCAAACCGACTCAGTGTGTAATTAGTCCACAGATTTCCACACATGGGCTTAGCCCAAACCACACCAACCCACATATCAAATAATAATGCAAAATGCACCCAACCCAGCCTAGGGTCCATCCTCTACACACCCCCGTATCCAGCCACCACACACCAGGGGATTACTAAATCGACCCTCCAACCTCTACACACCAATTTGGCAAGCAATGCCATGCACCAAGTGGTCAAGCCACTGGTCCACGTGAAATAAATCACAGTATATTCCACAAAGCGACCTCAGTCAACGTCAATCCACGATGTAGCTCGTAGCTAACATCAAATCACGATGAGGCACATAGCCATCACCAACCACGATATGGCACAAAGCCGATACCAACCACGATGCGGCACAGAGCCGATCATCAATCCACGTGAGGCTCGTAGCCATCACTAAACCACGTACATAAATGTACACCCTATCCTTCAAAACTCATATCCCAATCCCTATGCATATGTCAGTATCATGGCCAAATAACAGTAAAATTCCAATGAGCATACATCACATGCTTACCACAATTCCACACATATACCATGGTAAAATAATATCATAAAACTGACCTGGTTAACCGAATACCCACCATGGGTAGCCACCATCTCAGCCATTATTTCCGGCTATCATACACATATTATACGTATACATATATATATTCATAGCAACACACAAACAACAGGAGATCAGTGTGATAACTACACACCTTTTTCGGCACAGTCGACTAAATCCCGAAACCCAAAGCCTAAACGATTTGCACCCGAAACTTGCCAAAATCCTCCTACACAACCTTATGTTAGATTCGGCTCAACCCAAAAGAACACATGAAATGGCCTTCGGCCCCACAATAATCCTTGCTTACCTTGATCACTCCAATCCTGAAAGATATCTACTCTACTAACTTTAGCCTACAGAAATCCCGATATCACCTTTCATAGATTCGGCCATAACAAGAAAATGGAGTTAGACTTCTTGACTTTTGGTAATCAAAAGAGATAGAAGAAAACGATTAGAAGAGAACTCTTACCCACTATTGTGAAACGATTGGAGCAGATTCCAGCCTATGGTACACTTTCGACTTTGAAGAAAAGAAGTGAAGAAAAGAAATGGTTGAGAGGTTCAATAGAGGTTCGGCTAACACAAGAAATATTTCGGCTTTTGAAAGTGAATAGCAAAAGGGAAGAAAAGAAAAAGAATAGGTACTCACAATTTCGGCTTTGGTCAATAGAAGAGAAAAGAAAAAGAAACAAGTTGAATAAGATGAGTGAAACACATTTTCGGCACAAAGAAAGTTAAGGAAGAAAAGAAATATCAAAAGATGATCAAAAGAGAAAGAGGTGCACGAGAGGTCACTTATTTGGTTTACGGTCTCAAAAGAAAAAGAACACAAAAGCTTTCGGGAAAAGAAATCGCACAAGGAAATGCCTAAACCTCCCTATGCAAATTCGGCTACAAAAAAAGGTGTTTGGAAAAATACAAAAAAAAAATGACCAAATGGGAAAAACACCTAACCACTCATCCTTACCAAAATATACCACAAAAATTCGGCCACCCCCTAGTCCATAAAATCGTCCATGTTCATGGACAAAATACCATTAAAAAGTTTCCAAACCTCATCCCTTAATCCATGCCTTATGTCCCCTTATCATACCAAAAGCTTAGGATTTCATTCCTTAAGTTAACACTTGCCTTTTTCCTCTAGTCTACTATCCATAAATAAAAAAGTCCATCCTTACCATAAGTAAATTTTGACCAACACATGCCATACAAATGCAAAAATAAAAGTCACCTTATTGCCATCCATGGGATTCGAACCTAAGCCCCCCTCACACTGCTTGTGGCGTCACTTTCCAAGGCCCTAAGTGGCGCCTCCCTTGCCATTTTGCCAACTGGTTACTTGTGTCTTAACCTCCACATTAATTCCCTTAAGGCCTAGCTCCCTTAGCTCCCTTTAACTAACACTTAAAACAAAAATTTTTCCTACAGCTCGGCCCTACCCTTGGCTTATATCTAGATCTTAAAACACCTTAATTAATGCACAATCAAGCCATACACATGCAAAACAATTCAAACCTAATAGCCCCTATTTTAGGATGTTACAATTCTACCCTACTTAAAGAAATTTCGTCCTCGAAATTTCCAATTAACTAACAGTCGTGCATCCTAACTCACCACGTTACGCTCTTGCTGCGCACTTTGATCTTATTAAAACTAACATACTTTCTATGTACAGTCTCAAAGTTCACACACAAAGTTCTAAATACTTCACTAGCAATACAGGAATGAATTGACCCTATATCTAACAAGGCAATAAAGGGTATTCCGGAAATAAGGAACGTACCCGTTATCACATCTGGCACATCTTCCTCCTCGCGACGCTTAACTTTATAAACTAACCCTGGCTGTCTCGCATCTACACCCTCAGCACCTCTGCCTGATGCTCCACGACCTCGGCCAGAACCATTCCCTCCATGATTCGAACCACGACCCCTTGTCGCCTGCTGACCACCTCTGCCCGGCTGCACATAACCCTGGCCTACTGTTCGAGCCCTATCCATCTCCTGAGGACAATTCCTAACCAAATGAGCCTTAGACCCACACCGGAAACATTCCTTGCTATTTCCCCAGCACTCTCCTGCATGAGCTCTCCCACACTGATCACATGGACGACTCCGATTCCCAGAAACTGGTACAAGTGCACGTACAGAATTCTAATCCTTGGTCTTTTTTGAAAATTCCCAGATGATTCTGACGATCCATAACTCCTCTTATCCCGGTTCCTATCCCTATCTCTATTCTGCCTCTCGGCCCTCTTGACCTCCTCAGCTATCCGAGCTCTATCCACTAAGACTGCAAAGTCCCTCTCCCGATGCGGCGCTATCAACACTCGCAGCTCATCTCGTAACCCATCCTCAAATCTAACACACCGCTCGTAATCAGTAGCTACAATCCCTCTAGCATACCGACTTAACCGCAGAAACTCCGCTTCATACTCAGCTACCGACTTATATCCTTGCACTAAATTCAGAAACGCCTTTCTCTGAGAGTCGATATAGCTAGCTCCAACGTATTTCCCTTCAAACTTAACCTTAAAATACCCCCAATCCACTCGATCCGCAGGGATACTCTCCTTGACAGTGAGCCACCATTGATAAGCCTCGTCTCGAAGCAGCGAAATAGCACCTTTCAGCTTTTCCTCAGCAGTGCAGTCCAAATCATCCATGATCCTCTCGACTACCTCTAACCAATACTCCGCTACATTCGGAGCTACCCTAGATACTCCCCTAAAAACCTCGGCTCCATTTGATCTAAGTCTCTCAGCTACTGACTTTCGAGCCCCATTACCCATACTAGCTCCCGCTACTCGCTCTAGAACTTACAGCATAGCTTGCGATACTGCATCATCTCCTCCAGTTTGCTCTTGAAATTCTGCCCCTACAGCCAGTGGCGGTGCTTCATTTTCGGAACCCTGACCAGACCCAACTTGTTCCGACACAGCCATCCTACCTCTACTGCACCCATGACGACCACGTCCCCTAGAATTTATGTCTACTATCGCGATTTAATCTGATTTAAGAAATTTTATGCATTAGACTTTTGCTCCACTGATTATCCGCGAATAATTTTATGTAAAGAAGTTTTTAGTAGTAGTTCTTTCGATCAACCAAAGTTTTCATCTCAAGTTTACTACCCTAATTCAGAGAGTCACATTCATTCATCCATAACATCCACTACACTACTTTGGGCATTTTATCCGTTCCCAACCCAGGGGTATTTTCGTAATTCATCTTATAGGGGTATTTTAGTAATAAATCGGGATCAATTCAAAAATCTTAATAAATCAAAGGCATTCCAGAATTTTCAAAACTCGAGGGTATTTTGAAATTTTTTTCCAAATCAAAGGTATTGCAGAAATTTCAGAAATCGGGGTTATTTCGAAAATTTTGTAAATCAGGGGTAATTTAGTAAATTTTTTTTCCTTTTTCAAACCGGGATATTTTTGTGACAGACCAATTTTGACCCTAATCGGAACGGTGGTTTCGGAACCACGAATCCGAGCCTGAGAGACATTTTAAATATTATGTTTTGTGTCTGTTATGTGTGATTTAGTGAGTGTGAAAATTTCGTGGAAAATTTTAGCCATCTAAGTGTTTAATTTGCTATAAAGGTCTAAATTGCAAGAAGAACCAATGTAGTGGGCGTTAATAAAAAGGGGGCTAAGTGAATTGTCCATTAAACATGGGGATTTGCATGTCAAATTCCCCATATTTGAACAAGGTGGACGGCAAGCATGCAAGAATATTATGCTTTCTATGTATATTAAATCTTAAGTATTATTATATGATAAGCATGCTAAATGGGTGAAAATTGATTTAAACAAAAAGAAAAATTTCTTTCTTCTTCCCTCATTCATCTTCTACCCGAAAACACCATCAAGAAAAGAGAAGAACCTTCATCTTCTCCATTCGGCCCTTGCATGTACTAGGATAGGTAAGAATTTGAACTTTATTTTAATAACCTATCTTGATATGGCTTGATTTCTTGATCATTTTTCTTTTGAAACAAGAAAAGCTTGTTAATTTTGGTATGATGAGATTCGGCCATGGGTGCTAATTTTGTAGTTTGTTGTGTTAATAAGTTAGATAGTATGAGAAGAAATGGCATGAACTTGTAAGAAGATTATGTTGATTTTGGCTTGAAGGTACCCTCATGGTTGGCCGAATAATAGGATGGATATTCATGAAAACATTTTCTTCTTGTGTTTTGATTTTCGGCTATGGGTGTAAATCTATAGTTTATTGTGCAAGTGAAAATCTAGATACATGAGAAGATGTAGCATGAATTCGCAAGGAAATTGATTTAGTTTACACAAGAGAATGTTTTCATACTTGGCCGAATGTGAGGAATTCATTCATGAATCCTTTTCTCTAGTTTTGGTGTTCGATCAATTACCTATAGTATAATTGACCATGGATGATTGCTTATGCATAGATATAGTTATTGGGGGAGCTATGTATAAGAGTCAATTGTTCGGGTAAATTAGTGGAAGGGGTAAATTGATGGAAGGAAGAGTTATGGAAAATCCTAGGGACCTAGTGACCATTCGGCCATTGAAGAGAATACAAATTGGTTGCAAACTTTATTGTGGGATGCTATGAGTTAAATTGAATAAATGGAATGCTTAAATTTTGTGTGATTATTGTTCAAATTAAACGAATGAAGTAGGAAATTAAGTTCTTAATTTTCTTAAGTTGAGCTATGTGTGTTTTGTTTTGAGTTGAGCAAAAAGGGATAGGATGAATATGAATAAAATTTGTTTAACATTTCTTAGATCGGGAACAAAAAGAGAAGGAACAAGATCGAGGAAAAACAAAGGTTCTCGAATAGCCGAGTTGCACGGCTTATCAACAACCGAGGTAAGTCCTAAAACTAAAGTAAATTGAAGAATTTATTTATGAACCTATTATACGATATTGTTTGATAAATTTTAGTAGGTATTCATGCCATAGCCGAATGTATATAAGTCTATTAGAATGATTTTGATTAGTTGATGTAAATAAACCAAAGTACTTTCATTACGCGACACAGTATAAAATGATATTAGAAATGATTGATTACATTAATGTGTTTCGGGCTTTAAGCCTAGCAGGCCTAGTGCCGGTGATTTAATTCGGGCTTTAAGCCTAGCAGGCCTTGTGCCGGTGTTATTTATCTGGCTATTACGCCTAGCAGGCCTTGTGCCGGTGTTATTTATCGGGCTATTACGCCTAGCAGGCCTTGTGCCGGTGTTATTTATCGGGCTTTTATGCCTAGCAGGCTTGATGCCGGTGTTATACTTCACAAACTAGAAACCGAAATTTGGGTTCAAGGCGAGTTATAGCAAATTTACCGAGTTAACGGCTCAGGTGAGTACGTAACGTTGAAATGAGCCTTCTACTTAATTAAGACAAGGTAAATTAGTGATTCAGTGATCTATCACTAATGGTATGTTTTCTTGGTTATATTGATGAATGATGTGGTATAGAAATTTTGGTCTTTTAAGTATATGAATGTTGTACCTACGTTTACATGATGAACCCTTGATAGGAAATACGAGTACAAGCCTACAAGTTGGATAGTAGAAATTTTTAATTGTTGAAAATTGTACGTTATTTTATTTTTGTAATTAGGACTTACTAAGCTAGCAAGCTTATCGTGTAAAATGTTTCCTCTGTTTTATAGATTAGGAGCAAGCTCATCGGGATTGTTCGGAAAGCCACTCACACTATCAATCTACAATTTGGGTACTCTTCCATTTTGGTTTTAAACAAAGGCATGTATAGGAAAGTTTTGGTCTTTGTTTGATGAACTCTTAAGGCATATGTATATAATAGCCATGCGAATATGGCTAAAATTTTTAGTTAAGGATGCTGTTGTGTTTTGATTTGTATGATGAATTATGATGGCAAGGTTTATGCATTCTTAATCGAAGTTAAATCGTTTTTGTCAAGGAAATGTGATCAATGAAATGGATTCTTGAGTTAGGGGTTTATGTATGTTCGATTAGAAACTAGTATCTCATAAATTGAAATGAAACAGCGTGCAGTAATAGCAGTGATGTGATTTAGAAAAAAATCACCAAAAATAGGGTGCATTGAATTAGAAGGTGAATAAGATGTGATATCAAACCGTATTGTGTCTATTTTTACATGAAACAAACAGAGTAGGCGAAAGATTTATATATTATGAGATAATCAAGTTTTAGTGAGACCTGTCCTGACTGAATTCGTGAGTCACTGTTCTTTTTTGGAAAAATTGTCAAAAATTGTACAAAAATAATTAGGAATCATGGTTTATATGTGTAGAAACCTTAATGAGTCTACTTTTCATTGGTATAAATAAGAACAGTATATGAAAATTGTACAATGAGATAACTGCATTTTTGTAGAGACAGGTCAGAATTAGCAAGCTGTGTAATAAGGGTAATTTTGATGAATAAACTGAACTAATTGGCCACATGAAAAATTCTGGAAAAATTATGGTAAAAATTTATATGAGTCTAGTTTCAAGGAAAATTTACGGATCTAAATTTCGAGTTTTTAAACTCGAGTTATGGTCAAATCATTCGGCATGACTCAGTTTGACAGCTTTTAATTTTTATGTCCTGAACTTGTAGTCAAGTCTAGTAATGCCTCTTACTCGACTTTGGCGATGGTCTCGGGTAAGGGGTGTTATAATTATTGGTAGCAGAGCTTACGGTTTAGTCGATTCTAGGACTACCGTAGCGCGTGTGAGTCTAGCTATACATGCCTTTATTATATGTTGATAGTGTGGTGACTTCTGACAGCCTGAACTTTGTTTTATATAGTAAATGGACACTGATCCTGAAAGAGCTGTAGCTGATGATGTGGAGAGCGTGGCGCCTGACCATACCCACGGATCAGCGCCGATAGACTCTCGACCTGTTTCGGGTAGCCACGAAGGAGAGACTAAGCAAGCCTTTTATCGGATGATGAATGAGTGGTTTGCCCAATTTATTCAAAATAACCCGGCTGTACCCCAACCTCCGCCCCCGAATAATCCAACTCCGGATCCTCTAGCTCCCCCAATGATAGACCCAATGAGATCTAGTAGGCCCCCAGTTGACAAAATTCGAAAATATGGGGCCGAAGAATTTAAAGCCAATGACGATGATGATGCTGAGAGAGCCGAAATGTGGCTTGATAACACTATTCGGGTACTTGATGAGTTGTCTTGTACTCCGGATGAATGCTTGAAGTGTACTATATCCTTATTACGAGACACTGCATATCACTGGTGGAATACACTAGTATCAGTGGTTCCGAAAGAAAAAGTGACATGGGATTTCTTCCAAACTGAATTTCGCAAGAAGTATATTAGCCAAAGATTTATTGATTAAAAACGAAAAGAGTTCCTTGAGCTGAAACAAGGACGAATGACTGTAACGGAGTATGAAAGAAAATTTGTCAGGCTCAGCCGTTATGCTAGAGAGTGTGTCTCTACTGAAGCCATTATGTGTAAAAGATTCGAAGACGGCCTAAATGAAGATATAAAGATGTTTGTTGGCGTTCTTGAAATCCAAGAATTTGTAACTTTAGTTGAGAGAGCTTGCAAAGCTGAAGAGCTCGGGAAAGAGAAAAGAAAGGCTGATACAGAAGCCAGAGACATCCAAAAAAGGTCTTCGGGTAAAGTCTTTCATTCCACGAGCAAGAAGCCCAGAGATGACTACAGCCGACAGAAAGCTACTACAGATCCGCCTAGACGGGATCGACCTCCTATGAGCTCCCGAGCTACCTCAATAGCCAGTGTTGGTAACATTCCACAAAATAGAGTTGAATGCAAGTACTGTGGGAAATGGCACTCAAGGAGTTGTAGATTCCATGATCGGTCTTGCTATAAGTGTGGATCGTCAGATCATTTTATCAGAGAGTGTCCGAAATTAGCTGAGCAGAATGTAGTTCAGAACACTACACCGAGCAACGTGCCAATGCGAGGTAGACCACCCAGACATTCAGGCAATGTAGGTGGTAGCCAGAAAGGAACGAAGGACACTACAGATCGATCTGAGGCTAGAGCTCCAGCTAGAGCATATGCTGCGTGAGCTAGAGAGGATGCTTCCTCCCCCGACGTCATTACCGGTACTTTCACTCTTTTTGATACTACTGTGATTGCACTAATTGATCCTGGTTCGACTCATTCTTATGTGTGTGAAACTTTAAAATTTGGCAAGACTCTGCTAGTTGAGTCTACCGAGTTTGTGATTCGGGTGTCCAACCCTTTGGGTAGATGTGTGCTTGTTAACAAAGTGTGTAGAAATTGCCCATTGATGATTCGGGATTATTATTTCCCAGCTGATTTAATGTTGTTGCCCTTTGACGAATTTGATATAATCTTGGGTATGGATTGGTTAACTTCACACGAGGCAGTGGTGGATTGTAAAAGGAAGCTGATCGATTTGAAATGTCGAAACGGTGAGACCATCAGAATTAAATCTTGTGATACAAATGGGTTGCCTACAGCAATATCCTCACTGTTAGCCCAAAAGTATGTAAGAAAAGGGTGCGAAGCTTATTTGGCTTATATACTGGATAATAAAATGTCCGAGAAACTAATGGAATCGGTACCAGTTGTATGTGAATACACAGATGTGTTTCCTGAAGAGCTACCGGGCTTACCCCCAGTACGAGAGATTGAGTTCGGCATTGAATTAGTGCCGGATGCGACTCCAATTTCGATAGCTCCGTACCGAATGGCGCCTACTGAATTAAAAGAATTGAAAGCGCAGTTGCAAGAGTTGACAGATAGGGGTTTCGCACGACCGAGTTTTTCTCCGTGGGGTGCACCAGTCTTATTTGTGAAAAAGAAAGATGGGACAATGCGAATGTGTATCGACTATCGGCAACTAAATAGGGTAACTATAAAGAATAAGTACCCGTTGCCTCGGATTGATGATTTATTTGATCAGTTAAAAGGGGCTTCAGTGTTTTCGAAAATAGATTTGAGATCGGGCTATTATCAATTACGAGTTAGAGATTCAGATGTGCCAAAGACGGCATTTCGAACGAGGTACGGACATTATGAGTTTTTGGTTATGCCTTTTGGACTTACTAATGCGCCTGCTGTTTTTATGGATCTAATGAACCGGGTCTTCCGACGGTTTTTGGATCAGCTTGTAGTAGTGTTTATTGATGATATATTGATCTATTCCAAAAATGAAGCGGAACACGCTGAGCATTTGAGAGTAGTACTACAAACTTTGAGAGATCAACGGTTATATGCAAAGTTCAGTAAGTGTGAGTTCTGGATGAATGAAGTCAGCTTCTTGGGTCATGTTGTTTCAGTGTCAGGTGTTCGGGTGGATCCAAACAAAATAGCAGCTATACTCGAGTGGAAACCACCAAAGAATGTTTCCGAGATCCGAAGTTTCCTAGGCCTCGCGGGATATTATAGACGATTCGTAAAAGGTTTTTCCGTAATAGCTACACCCTTGACGAGACTACTACAGAAAGATGTCAAATATGAGTGGTCAGAAAAATGTCAGAAAAGTTTCGAATTGAAAGCCCTTTTAACCCAGGCTCCAATGTTAACTCAGCCCGAATCGGGTAAAGAATTTACTATTTTTAGTGATGCTTCTTTGAATGGGTTGGGTTGTGTTCTGATGCAAGAAGGCAAGGTGATAGCCTACGCTTCAAGACAATTGAAGCCACATGAAAAAAATTATCCAACTCACGATCTGGAGTTGGCAGCCATTGTGTTCGCATTGAAAATTTGGCGTCACTATTTATTCGGTGAAAAATGTCATGTTTATTCAGATCACAAAAGTCTAAAATATTTAATGACTCAGAAAGATCTAAATTTGAGACAACGCCGATGGTTAGAATTGCTGAAAGACTATGAACTAGTGATTGACTACCATCCGGGAAAAGTTAATGTTGTTGCGGATGCGTTGAGTCGAAAATCATTATTTGCTCTTCGTGCATTAAACGCACGGGTGACGATGTCTGAGGATGGTTCGATCATAGCCGAGTTACAAGCGAGACCGATGTTTATTCAACAAATTTGCGATGCACAGGAAGTTGACGAAAAGCTAGTTGCTATTCGGATTCAGTGTGAAAACGCTACAGAATCAGATTTCCAGATAGATGCAAATGACTGTCTGAATTATAAAAATCGATTATGTGTTCCGATGAACTCAGATTTGATACAGATAATTCTGAGTGAGGCCCATAATGGCCGAATGTCGATACACCCGGGTAGCACGAAAATGTATAATGATTTGAAACAGTTCTATTGGTGGCCTGGCATGAAACGAGATATATCCGAATTTGTCTCCAAGTGCTTAATCTGTCAGCAAGTGAAAGCTGAGCATCAGGTACCATCCGGATTGCTTCAGCCAATCATGATACCCGAATGGAAATGGGATAGAATCACCATGGATTTTGTATCTGGTCTCCCTATGACACCTAGTAAGAAAGATGCCGTATGGGTTATCGTTGATAGACTGACTAAATCAGCTCATTTTGTGCCGGTACGTACCGACTATTCACTTGACAAACTCGCCGAGTTGTATGTGTCGCAGATTGTAAGATTGCACGGTGTACCGAGTTCCATTGTTTCAGATAGAGACCCAAGATTTACATCGCGATTCTGGAAGAAATTGCAAGATGCTTTAGGTACTAAACTTCATTTTAGTACAGCTTTCCATCCGCAAACAGACGGTCAGTCTGAGCGAACTATTTTGATACTTGAGGACATGTTGAGGTGTTGCGTTCTCGAGTTTGAAGGTACATGGGAACGATACCTACCTTTGATTGAATTTGCTTACAATAATAGTTTTCAATCTAGCATAAAAATGGCGCCTTATGAAGCTTTATATGGTCGAAAATGTCGCACACCGTTGTATTGGACTGAACTTAGTGAGAATAAGATACACGGGGTTGATTGGATTAAAGAAACTGAACAGAAGGTGGTTGTAATTAGAAGTAATTTGAAAGCTGCTTCGGATCGTCAAAAGTCCTATGCCGATTTAAAACGCAAGGACATTGAATTTCAGGTCGGAGATCGGGTGTTCTTGAAAGTTTCTCCGTGGAAGAAAATACTCCGATTCGGTCAGAAAGGCAAGCTAAGTCCGAGATTTATCGGACCGTATGAAATCATCGAGCGTATAGGGCCTGTTGCTTATCGATTGAAACTGCCCCTTGACTTAGAAAAGATACACAATGTATTTCACGTTTCGATGCTTCGTAGATACAGATCGGATCTGTCCCATGTGATCACCCCGTCAGAGATTGAAATTCGACCTGATTTGACCTATGATGAGGAACCGATCCGTATCTTAGCTCGGGAAATGAAAGAATTGAGAAATAAGAAGATTCCTTTAGTGAAAGTATTATGGAATAAACATGGAGTTGAAGAGGCTACATGGGAACCTGAGGACTCAATGAGGCAACAATGTCCGACCTTGTTTAATGGTAAAATTTTCGAGGACGAAAATTCTTAAGGGGAGGAGAGTTGTGACAGACCAATTTTGACCCTAATCGGAACGGTGGTTTCGGAACCACGAATCCGAGCCTGAGAGACATTTTAAATATTATGTTTTGTGTCTGTTATGTGTGATTTAGTGAGTGTGAAAATTTCGTGGAAAATTTTAGCCATCTAAGTGTTTAATTTGCTATAAAGGTCTAAATTGCAAGAAGAACCAATGTAGTGGGCGTTAATAAAAAGGGGGCTAAGTGAATTGTCCATTAAACATGGGATTTGCATGTCAAATTCCCCATATTTGAACAAGGTGGACGGCAAGCATGCAAGAATATTATGCTTTCTATGTATATTAAATCTTAAGTATTATTATATGATAAGCATGCTAAATGGGTGAAAATTGATTTAAACAAAAAGAAAAATTTCTTTCTTCTTCCCTCATTCATCTTCTACCCGAAAACACCATCAAGAAAAGAGAAGAACCTTCATCTTCTCCATTCGGCCCTTGCATGTACTAGGATAGGTAAGAATTTGAACTTTATTTTAATAACCTATCTTGATATGGCTTGATTTCTTGATCATTTTTCTTTTGAAACAAGCAAAGCTTGTTAATTTTGGTATGATGAGATTCGGCCATGGGTGCTAATTTTGTAGTTTGTTGTGTTAATAAGTTAGATAGTATGAGAAGAAATGGCATGAACTTGTAAGAAGATTATGTTGATTTTGGCTTGAAGGTACCCTCATGGTTGGCCGAATAATAGGATGGATATTCATGAAAACATTTTCTTCTTGTGTTTTGATTTTCGGCTATGGGTGTAAATCTATATTTTATTGTGCAAGTGAAAATCTAGATACATGAGAAGATGTAGCATGAATTCGCAAGGAAATTGATTTAGTTTACACAAGAGAATGTTTTCATACTTGGCCGAATGTGAGGAATTCATTCATGAATCCTTTTCTCTAGTTTTGGTGTTCGATCAATTACCTATAGTATAATTGACCATGGATGATTGCTTATGCATAGATATAGTTATTGGGGGAGCTATGTATAAGAGTCAATTGTTCGAGTAAATTAGTGGAAGGGGTAAATTGATGGAAGGAAGAGTTATGGAAAATCCTAGGGACCTAGTGACCATTCGGCCATTGAAGAGAAATACAAATTGGTTGCAAACTTTATTGTGGGATGCTATGAGTTAAATTGAATAAATGGAATGCTTAAATTTTGTGTGATTATTGTTCAAATTAAACGAATGAAGTAGGAAATTAAGTTCTTAATTTTCTTAAGTTGAGCTATGTGTGTTTTGTTTTGAGTTGAGCAAAAAGGGATAGGATGAATATGAATAAAATTTGTTTAACATTTCTTAGATCGGGAACAAAAAGAGAAGGAACAAGATCGAGGAAAAACAAAGGTTCTCGAATAGCCGAGTTGCACGGCTTATCAACAACCGAGGTAAGTCTTAAAACTAAAGTAAATTGAAGAATTTATTTATGAACCTATTATACGATAATGTTTGATAAATTTTAGTAGGTATTCATGCCATAGCCGAATGTATATAAGTCTATTAGAATGATTTTGATTAGTTGATGTAAATAAACCAAAGTACTTTCATTACGCGACACAGTATAAAATGATATTAGAAATGATTGATTACATTAATGTGTTTCGGGCTTTAAGCCTAGCAGGCCTAGTGCCGGTGATTTAATTCGGGCTTTAAGCCTAGCAGGCCTTGTGCCGGTGTTATTTATCGGGCTATTACGCCTAGCAGGCCTTGTGCCGGTGTTATTTATCGGGCTTTTATGCCTAGCAGGCTTGATGCCGGTGTTATACTTCACAAACTAGAAACCGAAATTTGGGTTCAAGGCGAGTTATAGCAAATTTACCGAGTTAACGGCTCAGGTGAGTACGTAACGTTGAAATGAGCCTTCTACTTAATTAAGACAAGGTAAATTAGTGATTCAGTGATCTATCACTAATGGTACGTTTTCTTGGTTATATTGATGAATGATGTGGTATAGAAATTTTGGTCTTTTAAGTATATGAATGTTGTACCTACGTTTACATGATGACACCTTGATAGGAAATACGAGTACAAGCCTACAAGTTGGATAGTAGAAATTTTTAATTGTTGAAAATTGTACGTTATTTTATTTTTGTAATTAGGACTTACTAAGCTAGCAAGCTTATCGTGTAAAATGTTTCCTCTGTTTTATAGATTAGGAGCAAGCTCATCGGGATTGTTCGGAAAGCCACTCACACTATCAATCTACAATTTGGGTACTCTTCCATTTTGGTTTTAAACAAAGGCATGTATAGGAAAGTTTTGGTCTTTGTTTGATGAACTCTTAAGGCATATGTATATAATAGCCATGCGAATATGGCTAAAATTTTTAGTTAAGGATGCTGTTGTGTTTTGATTTGTATGATGAATTATGATGGCAAGGTTTATGCATTCTTAATCGAAGTTAAATCGTTTTTGTCAAGGAAATGTGATCAATGAAATGGATTCTTGAGTTAGGGGTTTATGTATGTTCGATTAGAAACTAGTATCTCATAAATTGAAATGAAACAGCGTGCAGTAATAGCAGTGATGTGATTTAGAAAAAAATCACCAAAAATAGGGTGCATTGAATTAGAAGGTGAATAAGATGTGATATCAAACCGTATTGTGTCTATTTTTACATGAAACAAACAGAGTAGGCGAAAGATTTATATATTATGAGATAATCAAGTTTTAGTGAGACCTGTCCTGACTGAATTCGTGAGTCACTGTTCTGTTTTGGAAAAATTGTCAAAAATTGTACAAAAATAATTAGGAATCATGGTTTATATGTGTAGAAACCTTAATGAGTCTACTTTTCATTGGTATAAATAAGAACAGTATATGAAAATTGTACAATGAGATAACTGCATTTTTGTAGAGACAGGTCAGAATTAGCAAGCTGTGTAATAAGGGTAACTTTGATGAATAAACTGTACTAATTGGCCACATGAAAAATTCTGGAAAAATTATGGTAAAAATTTATATGAGTCTAGTTTCAAAGAAAATTTACGGATCTAAATTTCGAGTTTTTAAACTCGAGTTATGGTCAAATCATTCGGCATGACTCAGTTTGACAGCTTTTAATTTTTATGTCCTGAACTTGTAGTCAAGTCTAGTAATGCCTCTTACTCGACTTTGGCGATGGTCTCGGGTAAGGGGTGTTACAATTTTAGTCAAAACAGTGTAGTTTTTACAAAACTAAGGTTTGTATTCAATCTGAGGTAATTTTTACAAAACAGTGTAGCTAGTCCCTTTCGGGTTTTAATTATCGGGTTAAGCTGGTGAATAGGTCCTCTTGGTTAGGGTGAACCGTCACTACGCACCAGGTAGGATTCGATTGAAGAGGAGGTGAGTCACTAGGACTTCTTAAATACCAAGCTCCCACCAAATCCAATCCTAGACATGCGCACAACTGTTGCCACACCCTAACTCGGCGACTTACTCACAGGTTTGTTTGGTTGCACTTAAGTCTTATGTATCTTGTGTTGGAGTAAATTTGTCCTAGGGTTCAACAGCTCCTAATCTACTAATCTACGATCCCATAATGCCCATAAAGTTTCACATACCAATCACTTCAGTAGTTAGGGGTACTTACCTGGTGGACTTCGGGCCGGAGATACAGGTGCCATGCCAGAATAAACCTGAAATAGTTCATGAAAGTCTATGCTTTTGAAAAGCCCATCTTTGAAAAAAGTTTTTGGACCCAAAACCCTCAAAGCCGAGTTTTGAACTGGGCTCTGATACCAAATTGTAAAGCCCTAAACCCGGCCCAAACACCACGGCCGAATTTAGAATGCTACTGAGGAAAAAGTTTGAAAAGAATTTAACATAAAGGTGAAAACTTAATAATTTTTCGTCATTTAAAAAAAACATGGTATATTTAAAATTCTAAGTAAAACTAAGTTGTTACAAATTCCCGGATTTAAAACTTTAATATAAGTTTTTAAGATGTAATTTATTTGAAAGAAAACATTCCCAGTTATTAGCTCGATAATTAATCCAACGTAAACATAATAGAATCCCCAAAATACTTTAAGTGGCCTTATTACAATAAAGATTTACTCAAAAGTACTAAAAATATAAAGTGCATAAAACAAATAAACATCTTCTGCATGGCCACCTCGTATCAGCTCCAGCCCGGTCCAAGCATCATGTATCACCTGCGTTGTTTGGTAAAAATTGGGTGAGTCAAACCGACTCAGTGTGTAATTAGTCCACAGATTTCCACACATGGGCTTAGCCCAAACCACACCAATCCACATATCAAATAATAATGCAAAATGCACCCAACCCAGCCTAGGGTCCATCCTCTACACACCCCCGTATCCAGCCACCACACACCAGGGGATTACTAAATCGACCCTCCAACCTCTACACACTATTTTGGCAAGCAATGCCATCCACCAAGTGGTCAAGCAACTGGTCCACGTGAAATAAATCACAGTATATTCCTGTAACAGACCGAATTTGACCCTAATCGGAACAGTTGTTTCGGGACCATGAATCCGAGTCTAAGAAATATTTTAATATTATATTTTGAGCCTATTATATGTGAATTGATGTGTGTGAAAGTTTCGTATGAAAATTTTATCATTTAAGTGCTTAATTTGATTAAAAGGACTTAATCGCGTAAAGTGTAAAAGTGGCATATTAAAGTGAAATGTGTTAATTTGAGCATGGCTTTATAATATGAAGTATGGAAAGGGTAAATAACCCATTTTATGAGTTAGTGGCCGGCCATGGACAAATTTGTCCTTAAGTTAAAATGTTTAGTTATTTTTAATTATAAGGTTAGTTTAGTAATTTGGTAATTATTTATTATATGTTATAATAACCAAGAAAAGAAAGCCATCACCTTTTGACTCATCCATGGCCGAATGTGGAGGAAGAAAATAAGCTTTAGATTCTTTTAAATTTCGGCACTTTGAAGCCAAAATTCAAGGTGAGTTTTTAGTTAGTTTTCGATAAATTTTACGTTTTTGAGATCGTTGCTTCGAACCGTAGCTGACCCATGTTAAAATTTTTGAATCTAAGCATGCTTGATGTTCGGCTATTGATAGGTTTATATGGTTTTTGATGTTTGATGATGTTAGATAAAAGATAAGTTAAAAATTAGTATATTATGTATTGGAAGTTTTGATGAATTTTTGTTTTTAGGGCCAAATTGTAAAAATGAAATTTTAGAGGGGCTTATTTGCAAAATAAGTGAAATGTGAGGGCTTGTAAAGTCCCTAGGAATATTCGGCCCTTGTATAGTCTTAGCTAATTTGGTGTATTTTGTGTGTTATGCAAATAGGACTAAATTGCAAAGTTGTGAAATATTAGGGGTAAAATAGTAATTTGCCCATTTATGTGTTTTGGGACTAAATTGAAATGAAATGTGCTTGAATGAGATTACTTTTGATATGTTTAGATCAAGAACAAAGAAAAATGGAATTAGATCGGGGAAAGACGAAGGTTCTCGAATAGCCGATTTACACGGTCTATCGACAGCCGAGGTAAGTCCTTAAGCTGAAATATATTAAAGAATTATTTATGAACATATTCAATGATAATGTTTGATAAATTTTAGTTCATATTTATGTCATAGCCGAATGTATATAAGTATATTAGATTGATTGCATAATTTGATAATGTGATATGAATAAGTGTCTCGATGCGAATTGTGGGATGGTACAATGACGTAATGATTTTATTTGTTTAATGTGAATAAGCTTAGTTGAATCGGATATGTAATATAGTTATGCAATGTGTGTGGAATGATTGATCACATTGATTTATTTCAGGCTTTAAGCCTAGCAGGCCTAGCGCCGGTGATTTATTTCAGGCTTTAAGCCTAACAGGCCTAGCGCCGGTGATTTATTTCAGGCTTTAAGCCTAACAGGCCTAGTGCCGGTGACTTATTACAGGCTCTGAGCCTAGCAGGCCTTGTGCCGGTGTTACTTATCGGGCTTTGGCACCTAGCAGGCTTGATGCCGGTGATGTGTTTTACAAAGGAGAAACCGAATTTTGTTCAAGGCAAACCATAGCTAATGTATCTAGTTAAAGGCTCAGGTAAGCAAGTAAGGTATGTTATGTTTAATGTTACTTGAGTCGAGGTAATACTATGAGAACAGTGTTATGTACATTTGAGATTAAGATTGATGTGCATGAGTATTATATGATTGAATTTGAGCTCGAATGTACTATTATGGAGATTCGGTTTTCAAATAGAAATGCTAAGACTGAAAGGAATTTTAGTACAATAACATGGTTGATATGAATGCTGTACTTATACGATTTGGAGCATGTGATTCTTGTAATATACTTATTTTGTGCTTCGAAGAGATACAGGTTTATGGAAATGAAGTACAATTACTTAGGTTAATGAACTGTTAGTATTTGGCCTTGTGTAAATCAATATATTTAAATGTTTATGTGCAATGTCATAAGTTGAATGATTTAAATGTTTAAGTGTTTGAATGTTATATTATCATGAGCTTAGGACTTACTAAGCTAGTAAGCTTACTTGTGTGAAATGTTCTCCTCTGTTTTATAGATTAGGTTCAGGCTACAAGCTCAACGGGATCGTCAAGAAAGTCGTCCACACTATCAATCTATTTTGGTACTCTTTCATTTTGGTTTTCGGATAGAGGCATGTATAGGAAAGACTTTGACTTTGTTTTGATGGAAACTTTTTGTTCATGTATATAATAGCCATGTGAATATGGCTAAATTTTCGGTTAAGTACGTTTTTCATGCTTTTGATATAATTGTCGGTTTATATCGTTAATGTTTGTGTAAATTTAATCAAGGTTTAAATCGAATATGGTAAGGAAATATATGTTTGTGAAATGAACATTTAAGTTGGGTAATGTATACTCGATTATATTGAACCATAGTTGTGTTTTGTTCATAGGTTAATGATGTTAGGGTTTCATGTGAGTGTTCGAAGTATAAGTTAAATTTATATAAATTATTATGATGCATGGATATTATGAATTGTATGTGGGTATATTCGGTTATAATCTAGGTGCATATCATATACATATATATGGATAGATATATATAGGTTAGTAATGACATATAGGCGTGATGTGTTTAGTTGTGTAATATCCATTATTAAATATGCATGTTTTGCTTAAATGTGAAATGTAGAAATAAATCTCATGAGTTATGTATTCGGCAATACATGGTATTAAGTAGAAAATATATTTGGTTTTGGATTTCATTTGTACATGGCTAATAAACATCATATGCTTGGTTCGAATACGTCATTATAATGATAAGCTCATGATTTATGTATGTATTTTAAGGCAAATTGTGTGACTTTAAGACATGTTTATTGACTTGATAAAATGATATATAATTCGATTGAACTGTGAGACATGATTTGTATATCAGGTATGACTAATCATTTAAGACTAATATATAATTAGTAAAATGTTATATACATATATATATATATGCATTTGTGGATAAGTTCTATGTGGTTATGTGAATGTATGAAAGCTGTATTTTCTTTGAAAAAGCCTCGTAACCCTAATTCGGTGACGGATATGGGTTAGGGTGTTACATTTGATTGGTATCAAAGCTTACGGTTTAGTCGATTCTAGGACTACTGTAGCGCGTGAGGGTCTAGCTATACATGCCTTTATTGTATATTTGATAGTGTGGTGACTTCTGACGTTCTGAACTGTGTTTTATATAGTAAATGGACACTGATCTTGAAAGAGCCGTAGCGGATGATGTAGAGAGTGTAGCGCTTGATCGTGCACACGGATCAGTGCCGGTAGACTCTCGACCAGTTTCGAGTAGCCACGCAGGGGAGGCTAAACAAGCCTTCTATCAGATGATAAACGAGTGGTTTACCCAGTTTATCCAGACTAACCCTGCTCTACACCAACCTCCACCCCCGAATAATCCAACTCCGATACCTTCAGCACCCCCGATGATAGATCCGATGAGATCTAGTAGGGCTCCAGTTGATAAAATCAGGAAATTTGGGGCTGAAGAATTCAGGGCCAATGATGATAATGACCAAAGCGAGCTGAAATGTGGCTTGATAACACTATTCGGGTACTAGATGAGCTATCTTGTACTCCAGACGAATGCCTGAAGTGTGCTATATCTTTACTTCGGGACACTGCATAACACTGGTGGAATACACTAGTATCAGTGGTTCCGAAAGAAAAAGTGACGTGGGATTTCTTCCAGAATGAATTCCGCAAGAAATATATCAGTCAAAGATTCATTGATCAAAAACGAAAAGAATTTCTTGAACTGAAACAGGGGAGAATGACCGTGACAGAATATGAACGGAAATTTGTCAGGCTCAGCAGATATGCTAGAGAGTGTGTATCAACTGAAGCCATTATGTGCAAAAGGTTTGAAGACGGTCTGAATGAAGATATAAAGTTGCTTGTTGGCATTCTTGAAATTCAAGAATTTGTGACTCTAGTTGAGCGAGGTTGCAAAGCTGAAGAGCTCGGGAAAGAGAAAAGAAAGGCTGAGACAGAAGCTAGAGACATTCGTAAGAGATCGTCAGGTAAGACTTTCCATTCCACATCTAAAAAGTTCAGAGATGACTTCAGCCGACATAAAGTTACTTCAGATTTACCTAGACGTGATCGACCTCCAGTGGGCTCCCGAGCTACCTCGATGGCCAGTGTTGGAAACGCTCCACAGAATCGAGTTGAATGCAAGCACTGTGGGAAATGGCATTCCGGGAGTTGTAGATTTCATGACCGGTCTTGCTTTAAATGTGGATCGTCAGATCATATTATTAGGGAATGTCCAATGTTAGTTGAGCAGAATACAGTTCAGAACATTAAGTTGAGCAACACGTCAGCGCGAGGTAGGCCACCCAGACATTCAGGCAATGTAGGTGGTAGTCAGAAAGGAACGAAGAACACTGCAGTTCGATCTGAGGCTAGAGCTCCAGCTAGAGCTTATGCTACACGAGCCAGAGAGGATGCTTCCTCCCCCGATGTCATTACCGGTACTTTCACCCTTTATGATACTACTGTGATTGTATTGATTGATCCTGGTTCGACTTATTCATATGTGTGTGAAACTCTAGTATTCGGTAAGACTCTGCCAGTTGAGTCTACTGAGTTTGTGATCCGTGTGTCCAACCCTTTGGGTAGATGTGTGTTTGTTAATAAAGTGAGTAGAGGTTGCCCGTTGATGATTCGAGATTTTTGCTTCCCAGCCGATTTAATGCTGTTGCCCTTCTATGAGTTTGATATAATTTTGGGAATGAACTGGTTAACTTCGCATGATGCAGTGGTGAATTGCAAAAGAAAGCTTATTGATTTGAGACATCAGAACGGTGAGATCATTAGAATTGAATCCAGTGATTTAAGTGGGTTTCCTACAGTAATATCCTCGATGTTAGCCCGGAAGTATGTGAGAAAAGGGTGCGAAGCTTATTTGGCTTATGTACTGGATAATAAATTGTCTGAGAAACAGATTGAATCTGTATCGGTTGTATGTGAATACCCAGATGTGTTTCCTGAAGAACTACCGGGTTTACCACCAGTACGAGAGATTGAGTTCGGCATTGAATTAGTATCGGGAACGACTCCGATTTCGATAGCTCCGTATCGGATGGCACCTACTGAGTTAAAAGAGTTGAAAGCACAATTGCAAGAGTTAACAGATAAGGGTTTTGCGCGACCGAGCTTCTCTACTTGGGGTGCACCGGTTTTATTTGTGAAAAAGAAAGACGGGACTATGCGAATGTGTATCGACTATCGGCAACTAAATAAGGTAACTATAAAGAATAAGTACCCGTTACCTCGGATTGATGATTTGTTTGATCAGTTAAAAGGGGCTTCAGTATTTTCGAAGATAGATTTGAGATCAGGCTATTATCAGTTGCGAGTCAGAGTTATAGATGTGCCAAAGACCGCATTCCGGACGAGGTATGGACATTTTGAGTTTTTGGTTATGCCTTTTGGACTCACTAATGCACCTGCTGTTTTTATGGATCTAATGAATCGAGTCTTCAAACAGTTTTTAGATCGGTTTGTAGTAGTGTTTATTGATGATATACTGATCTACTCCAAAAATGAAACCGAGCATCCCGAGCATTTGAGATTAGTGCTACAAACTTTGAGAAATCAACAGTTGTATGCGAAGTTTAGTAAGTGTGAGTTCTGGATGAAAGAGGTCAGCTTTTTGGGACATGGTGTTTCAGCATCAGGTATTCGAGTCGATCCGAACAAAATTTCAGTTATACTTGATTGGAAGCCACCGAAGAATGTTTTTGAGATTCGAAGTTTTCTGGGACTTACGGGCTACTACAGACGGTTTGTGAAAGGTTTTTCTGTGATAGCTACACCTTTGACAAAACTACTTCAGCAAGATATAAAGTTCGAGCGGTCGGAAAATTGTCAGAAGAGTTTCGATCAGTTGAAAGCCCTTTTGACAGAAGCTCCAGTATTAGCTCAGCCTGAATCGGGTAAGGAATTTGTTGTGTATTCTGGTGCTTCCTTAAGTGGTTTCGGCTGTGTATCAATGCAGGAAGGCAGAGTAGTAGCCTACGCATCGAGACAATTGAAGCCGCATGAAATAAATTATCCGACGCATGATTTAGAGCTTGCAACCATTGTGTTCGCACTGAAAATTTGGCGTCATTATTTATTCGGTGAGAAATGTCACGTTTACTCAGATCACAAAAGTTTGAAGTATTTGATGACTCAGAAAGACCTGAACTTAAGACAGCACAGATGGTTAGAATTGCTAAAAGATTATGAATTGGTAATTGACTATCATCCGGGAAAAGCTAACGTTGTTGCGGATGCACTAAGTAGAAAATCATTGTTTGCTCTTCGTGCGTTGAACGCACATATGGTTTTGACGGATGAGGGTTCGATCATAGCTGAGATGAAGGCTAGACCATTGTTTATTTAGCAAATTTGTGATGCTCAGAAAGTTGACAAAGATATGACTTCTAGGCGAGCATAGTGTGAAAATGATGCAGAGTCAGAATTTCGAGTTGATAAAAATGACTGTTTGATCTATAAAGGCCGATTGTGTGTACCGAGAAATACTGACTTGATTCAGATGGTATTGGATGAAGCTCGTAATAGTCAAATGTCGATACATCCGGGCAGCACAAAGATGTACAATGATTTGAAACAGTTCTATTGGTGGCCGGGCATGAAGCGGGATATATCTGAATTTGTTTCGAAATGCTTAGTTTGTCAGCAAGTAAAAGCTGAGCATCAAGTGCCATCCGGACTACTTCAGCCAATCATGATACCTGAATGGAAATGGGATAGAATTACAATGGATTTTGTATCCAGTCTCCCTATGACACCGAGTAAGAAAGATGCCGTTTGGGTTATAGTTGATAGACTGACCAAATCAGCTCATTTTGTACCAGTTCGTACGGACTATTCACTCGATAAACTTGCTGAATTGTATGTATCACAGATTGTAAGGTTGCATGGTGTACCGAGTTCCATTGTTTCAGACAGAGACCCGAGATTCACATCGCGATTTTGGAAGAAGTTGCAAGATGCTTTAGGTACTAAACTTCATTTTAGTACAGCCTTTCATCCACAGACAGACGGTCAGTCTGAGCGAACTATTCAGATACTTGAGGACATGTTGAGATGTTGCGTCCTCGAGTTTGAAGGTACGTGGGAACGATACCTACCTTTGATTGAATTTGCTTACAATAATAGCTTTCAATCTAGTATCAAAATGGCGCCCTATGAAGCTTTGTATGGCCGTAAATGTCGAACACCGTTGTATTGGACTGAGCTCAGTGAAAACAAAATACTCGGGGTTGATTTGATTAAAGAAACAGAACAGAAGGTAGCTATTATTAAAGGCAATTTGAAAGCTGCTTCGGATCGTCAAAAGTCCTATGCTGATTTGAAACGTAAAGACATTGAATTTCAGGTCAGAGATCGTGTATTCTTGAAAGTTTCTCCGTGGAACAAGGTACTCCAATTTGGTCGGAAAGGCAAACTTAGTCCGAGATTCATCGGACCTTATGAAATTACTGAACGTATTGGGCCTGTTGCTTATAGATTGAAGTTGCCCTCTGAGTTAGAAACGATACATGACGTATTTCACGTTTCGATGCTTCGTAAGTATAGATCAGATCCATCTCATGTAATCACATCGTCAGAGATTGAGATCCGACCCGATTTGACATATGATGAAGAACCGATCCGTATCTTAGCTTGGGAAATAAAAGAGTTGAGAAATAAGAGAATTCAATTAGTAAAGGTACTATGGAATCGTCACGGAGTTGAAGAGGCTACGTGGGAGCCTGAGGATTCAATGAGGCAACAATATCTGACCTTGTTTAACGGTAAGATTTTCGGGGACGAAAATCCTAAAGGGGGGAAGAGTTGTAACAGACCGAATTTGACCCTAATCGGAACAGTGGTTTCGGGACCACGAATCCGAGTCTAAGAAATATTTTAATATTATATTTTGAGCCTATTATATGTGAATTGATGTGTGTGAAAGTTTCGTATGAAAATTTTATCATTTAAGTGCTTAATTTGATTAAAAGGACTTAATCGCGTAAAGTGTAAAAGTGGCATATTAAAGTGAAATGTGTTAATTTGAGCATGGCTTTATAATATGAAGTATGGAAAGGGTAAATAACCCATTTTATGAGTTAGTGGCCGGCCATGGACAAGTTTGTCCTTAAGTTAAAATGTTTAGTTATTTTTAATTATAAGGTTAGTTTAGTAATTTGGTAATTATTTATTATATGTTATAATAACCAAGAAAAGAAAGCCATCACCTTTTGACTCATCCATGGCCGAATGTGGAGGAAGAAAATAAGCTTTAGATTCTTTTAAATTTCGGCACTTTGAAGCCAAAATTCAAGGTGAGTTTTTAGTTAGTTTTCGATAAATTTTACGTTTTTGAGATCGTTGCTTCGAACCGTAGCTGACCCATGTTAAAATTTTTGAATCTAAGCATGCTTGATGTTCGGCTATTGATAGGTTTATATGGTTTTTGATGTTTGATGATGTTAGATAAAAGATAAGTTAAAAATTAGTATATTATGTATTGGAAGTTTTGATGAATTTTTGTTTTTAGGGCCAAATTGTAAAAATGAAATTTTAGAGGGGTTTATTTACAAAATAAGTGAAATGTGAGGGCTTGTAAAGTCCCTAGGAATATTCGGCCCTTGTATAGTCTTAGCTAATTTGGTGTATTTTGTGTGTTATGCAAATAGGACTAAATTGCAAAGTTGTGAAATATTAGGGGTAAAATAGTAATTTGCCCATTTATGTGTTTTGGGACTAAATTGAAATGAAATGTGCTTGAATGAGATTACTTTTGATATGTTTAGATCAAGAACAAAGAAAAATGGAATTAGATCGGGGAAAGACGAAGGTTCTCGAATAGCCGATTTACACGGTCTATCGACAGCCGAGGTAAGTCCTTAAGCTGAAATATATTAAAGAATTATTTATGAACATATTAAATGATAATGTTTGATAAATTTTAGTACATATTTATGTCATAGCCGAATGTATATAAGTATATTAGATTGATTGCATAATTTGATAATGTGATATGAATAAGTGTCTCGATGCGAATTGTGGGATGGTACAATGACGTAATGATTTTATTTGTTTAATGTGAATAAGCTTAGTTGAATTGGATATGTAATATAGTTATGCAATGTGTGTGGAATGATTGATCACATTGATTTATTTCAGGCTTTAAGCCTAGCAGGCCTAGCGCCGGTGATTTATTTCAGGCTTTAAGCCTAGCAAGCCTAGTGCCGGTGATTTATGTCAGGCTTTAAGCCTAGCAGGCCTAGTGCCGGTGTCTTATTACGGGCTCTGAGCCTAGCAGGCCTTGTGCCGGTGTTACTTATCGGGCTTTGACGCCTAGCAGGCTTGATGCCGGTGATGTGTTTTACAAAGGAGAAACCGAATTTTGTTCAAGGCAAATCATAGCTAATGTATCTAGTTAAAGGCTCAGGTAAGCAAGTAAGGTATGTTATGTTTAATGTTACTTGAGTCGAGGTAATACTATGAGAACAGTGTTATGTACATTTGAGATTAAGATTGATGTGCACGAGTATTATATGATTGAATTTGAGCTCGAATGTACTATTATGGAGATTCGGTTTTCAAATAGAAATGCTAAGAGTGAAAGGAATTTTAGTATAATAACATGGTTGATATGAATGCTGTACTTATACGATTTGGAGCATGTGATTCTTGTAATATACTTATTTTGTGCTTCGAAGAGATACAGGTTTATGGAAATGAAGTACAATTACTTAGGTTAATGAACTGTTAGTATTCGGCCCTGTGTAAATCAATATATTTAAATGTTTATGTGCAATGTCATAAGTTGAATGATTTAAATGTTTAAGTGTTTGAATGTTATATTATCATGAGCTTAGGACTTACTAAGCTAGTAAGCTTACTTGTGTGAAATGTTATCCTCTGTTTTATAGATTAAGTTCAGGCTACAAGCTCAACGGGATCGTCAAGAAGGTCGTCCACACTATCAATCTAATTTGGTACTCTTTCATTTTGGTTTTCGGATAGAGGCATGTATAGGAAAGACTTCAACTTTGTTTTGATGGAAACTTTTTGTTCATGTATATAATAGCCATGCGAATATGGCTAAATTTTTGGTTAAGTACGTTTTTCATGCTTTTGATATAATTGTCGGTTTATATTGTTAATGTTTGTGCAAATTCAATCAAGGTTTAAATCAAATATGGTAAGGAAATATATTTTTGTGAAATGAACATTTAAGTTGGGTAATGTGGTATGAATAATCATTTGTATACTCGATTATATTGAACCATAGTTGTGTTTTGTTCATAGGTTTATGATGTTAGGATTTCATGTGAGTGTTCGAAGTATAAGTTAAATTTATATAAATTATTATGATGCATGGATATTATGAATTGTATGTGGGTATATTCGGTTATAATCTAGGTGCATATCGTATACATATATATGGATAGATATATATAGGTTAGTCATGACATATAGGTGTGATGTGTTTTGTTGTGTAATATCCATTATTAAATATGCATGTTTTGCTTAAATGTGAAATGTAGAAATAAATCTCATGAGTTATGTATTCGGCAATACATGGTATTAAGTAGAAAATATATTTGGTTTTGGATTTCATTTGTACATGGCTAATAAACATCATATGCTTGGTTCGAATACGTCATTATAATGATAAGCTCATGATTTATGTATGTATTTTAAGGCAAATTGTGTGACTTTAAGACATGTTTATTGACTTGATAAAATGATATATAATTGAAACGAATTCGATTGAACTGTGAGACATGATTTGTATATCAGGTATGACTAATCATTTAAGACTAATATATCATTAGTAAAATGTTATATACATATATATATATATATATATATGCATTTGTGGATAAGTTCTATGTGGTTATGTGAATGTATGAAAGCTTATTTTCTTTGAAAATGCCTCGTAACCCTAATTCGGCGACGGATATGGGTTAGGGGTGTTACAATTCCACAACGCGACCTCAGTCAACGTCAATCCACGTTGTAGCTCGTAGCTAACATCAAATCACGATGAGGCACATAGCCATCACCAACCACGATATGGCACAAAGCCGATATCAATCACGATGAGGCACAGAGCCGATCATCAATCCACATGAGGCTCGTAGCCATCACTAAACCACGTACATAAATGTACACCCTGTCCTTCAATACTCATATCCCAATCCCTATGCATATGTCAGTATCATGGCCAAATAACAGTAAAATTCCAATGAGCATACATTACATGCTTACCACAATTCCACACATATACCATGGTAAAATAATATCATAAAACTGACCTGGTTAACCGAATACCCACCATGGGTAGCCACCATCTCAGCCATTATTTCCGGCTATCATACACATATTATACGTATACATATATATATTCATAGCAACACACAAACAACAGGAGATCAGTGTGATAACTACACACCTTTTTCGGCACAGTCGACTAAATCCCGAAACCCAAAGCCTAAACGATTTGCACCCGAAACTTGCCAAAATCCTCCTACACAACCTTATGTTAGATTCGGCTCAACCTAAAAGAACACATGAAATGGCCTTCGGCCCCATAATAATCCTTGCTTACCTTGATCACTCCAATCCCGAAAGATCTCTACTCTACTAACTTTAACCTACAAAAATCCCGATATCACCTTTCATAGATTCGGCCATAACAAGAAAATGGAGTTAGACTTCTTGACGTTCGGTAATCAAAAGAGATAGAAGAAAACGATTAGAAGAGAACTCTTACCCACTATTGTGAAATGATTGGAGCAGATTCCAGCCTATGGTACTTTCGGCTTTGAAGAAAAGAAGTGAAGAAAAGAAATGGTTGAGAGGTTCAATAGAGGTTCGGCTAACACAAGAAATATTTTGGCTTTTGAAAGTGAATAACAAAAGGGAAGAAAAGAAAAAGAATAGGTACTCACAATTTCGGCTTTCGTCAATAGAAGAGAAAAGAAAAAGAAACAAGTTGAATGAGATGAGTGAAACACATTTTCGGCACAAAGAAAATTAAGGAAGAAAAGAAATATCAAAAGATGATCAAAAGAGAAAGAGGTGCACGAGAGGTCACTTATTTGGTTTACGGTCTCAAAAGAAAAAGAACACAAAAGTTTTCGGGAAAAGAAATCGCACAAGGAAATGCCTAAACCTCCCTATGCAAATTCGGCTACAAAAGAAAATGTGTTTGGAAAAATACAAAAAAAATGACCAAATGAGAAAAACACCTAACCACTCATCCTTACCAAAATATACCACAAAAATTTGGCCACCCCCCAATCCATAAAACCGTCCATGTTCATGGACAAAATACCATTAAAAAGTTTCCAAACCTCATCCCTTAATCCATGCCTTATGTCCCCTTATCATACCAAAAGCTTAGGATTTCATTCCTTAAGTTAACACTTGCCTTTTTCCTCTAGTCTACTATCAATAAATAAAAAAGTCCATCCTTACCATAAGTAAATTTTGACCAACACATGCCATACAAATGCAAAAATAAAAGTCACCTTATTGCCATCCATGGGATTCGAACCTAAGCCCCCCTCACACTGCTTGTGGCGTCACTTTCCAAGGCCCTAAGTGGCGCCTCCCTTGCCATTTTGCCAACTGGTTACTTGTGTCTTAACCTCCACATTAATTCCCTTAAGGCCTAGCTCCCTTAGCTCCCTTTAACTAACACTTAAAACAAAAATTTTTCCTACAGCTCGGCCCTACCCTTGACTTATATCTAGATCTTAAAACACCTTAATTAATGCACAATCAAGCCATACACATGCAAAACAATTCAAACTTAATATCCCCTATTTCAGGATGTTACAAAGAAACTGATTTCTTCACTCCTCTAGGTGATGGAATTTCAGCCAACTCCTAGCCTTGTAGATAGCTCATATCTTTTCTCCTTTTATCTTCCATATTATCAACTATAATATCTACATTATCTTATTCATAGAAATCCTCCTATTTTTGAGCCTTGTTGCCATCCACTCCACCTAACCCAAATGCCGAAAATTAGCAAACTTAAACTAAAAGAATTGGGCTCCATGAAACTTAAATTTGGGCCTCTTACTCCCTTGTGTGGCGTCACCTCCTAATATTAGGCCACAAGCCCACTTTGGTATTTTAAACACAGATACTACCTTTTAAACCCTATAATGCCCAAACAGATAATTTTAATCAAGGCCTCTACCTAAGCCTGAGCCCAATTTGGACCCCTAACACTTAGATTAACACATTAAACATATTCACCCATTAAAAGCATAGGCCCAAAAATTTAGGATGTTACAGTTCTACCCCCTTAAAGAAATTTCGTCCTCGAAATTTCCAACTAACTATTAATCATACTACCCAAGTCTCACCACTATGCTTTCGCTGCACACTCTAATAATATATAAACATTGCACGCATACGGTTTCTATACCCAAAAATATAGCATCCACACAAAACATACCCGACTTAATGCTCATCAGTCCCGCATCTTAAACACGTTCCTGACTTCCTCCAACATTCACCCAGATGACGCCTTCTGCAATATTTGCAAACCCGGAAGTTTGGACGTACCTTAACATGCTTCACCGAACGAGATTGCAACCCTAGAAAACTACAATCTCTTTTTTTCTTACAGTCCATGCACCCAAATCGAAGTGTTTCACCGATTTCTTTAACCTCCTTCAGTACCTCCCTAACTAGCTGAGTCAGCACATCAGTCCTAATACTTCCACGGCCTCGGCTGCGGCCTCTTCTTCCTCTTCTAGCTCTCATCGTTGATTCTCTAAATTAGAAATTTTATGAACTATTAATTTCTTTCACTGATTAACCACGAACAATCTTATGGAAAGTAGTTTTAAGAGTGGTTCTTTCGAATTCGAACCTATCTACAGTTTCAGTCTCAAGTTTATCTCCTAATTCTAGAAACCACATACATTCATCGCATAAGGGTTTTTTTTTCATCATTTCTCTTCCCGGGGGTATTTCCGTAGTTTTGTCCTATAGGGTATTTTCCAAAATAAAGTATCTTGGTGATTTTCTTTGAATTAGAAGTACTTTGGGTACATTTTTTTTTCTTATAAAGCAAGGGTATTTTGGAAAACAAGTTTTTCTTTTTATTTTTAAACGTGGATATTTTGGTAATTTCCTCAAAATGGGGTATCTTGTTTTTTTTCGAAAAAGAGATATTTTGATGTTGTTTGTTGTTCTTTTTTTTTTGTAAAGCACGAGTACCTTAGAAAATTTAATTTTGCAAACTGGGTTACTGTTATAAATCTAGGGGTTTTTGGGTAAATTTGCAAAACATGGGTATTTTATAAAATCACGGTTGTTTTGGAAATTTTCACAAACCACGGGTATTTTGGAAATTTTGCCGATCGGAGTGTTTCGGTAGTTTTCACAAATTTGTAGTTTCACAATTCTGGAGTATTCTGGAAATTTTCACAAATCAAGTGTATTTTTGAAAATTTTACAAAACTTGGGGTTTTTTTTTTATTGTGAAATAGGGTGGCTGGTCCCTTTCGTGTTTTAATTTATAGATTTTGGCCCGTAAACAAATCCTCGTAGCTAAGGTGAACAGTCACTACGCACCAGGTAGGATTCCAGCGAAGAGGAGGTGAGTCACTAGGACTGCTTAAGTACAAGCTCTCCCTGAATCCAATCCTAGACATGCGTATGTGTAATATCCCGGGTTAGGGGGGCTATTTTGGTGTTGCAGGATATTGCATGCTTGTAGTGTGCTGTGTTGCTATTTTTATGTTCTTGGGGCTTAATTATAGCCTAGGTGTATGCCTGAGTAAATTAGGAAATTTTAGTTTTTGGGTGTTAAGTGAAGGGAGCTAGGGAAGCTGGGGTTTAAGAAAATAAATTGTGGTTTCATTGCACAAATAAAGTGTTGGCAAAGTGGCTGAGCAAGGTGCAACTTGGGAGCTAGGTGGCGTCATTTGCAAGGGAGGGGAGGTCCTGAGTTCAAGCTGCAGGATTCCCATTTTGGTTGCTTTTTGGGACGGCATGGAGAAGAGGCAGAATGCAAGTGGAATTCTACCATGGACTTGGTCAAAAAGGTGACTTGGATGGTGGAGAGCAAAAAGGGGAGTAAGACTTGGTAAACTCATTTGAAATGAGTGGTTGGGAGCTTGTGGAGGGATGTGGCCGAATATGGAGGAGTGTTGTGGGGTGTTGGCCGAATTTTTGGGTGTTGGGGAAGAGGTTGGACGGCTTTGGTAAGTGAGTGGGAAGGCTATGCCGAAATTCACTTGTGAATTTTGGTTGTTCGGTCAAGGGGTAGTAGGCTAGGATCTTCTCATTTTGTCATTGGTAAGGTCACACTTTCTTTTTCCTTTTTGTCAAAGCAAGCCGAAATTCTAAGGCATTTCTCTCATTTTCTCTTTGAAGCCAAAAGGTGCAAGCAATTAGTTGTCGAAATTGATTGGTTCCTCTCAATTTTCTTGGTAGCCGATTGTGCCTTGTTTTCTTTTTCTCTTCACTTGAGCAAACCGAAACAAGCTCTCTCCTCCTCTTACCATTTCTTTTCTTCTTTTCTCTCCTTGTTTGAAACGCTTGAGCCGAATATTCCTTCCATTAGTGACCGAATTCTTGCTTCTCTTAAACCACATCTATTTCTCTTATTTCCTAGTGGTAGCCGAATTGAAGGGTGTTGAACACCTAAAGCCGATTTTCCTTTTCTTCTTTTAAAGCCTGGCCGAAACTCTCTTCTCTCTTAATAGTTCCTTGGTGGCCGAATATCAGAAGGGTGGTGAACGTGTTGGGCTCCTAGTTGCAATCGGTTGGGGGTTGGTAAGCTTTTGGCCGGATGGTCATCTCCCTTCTCCCTTATGCTTTATTGATGTTGGTTTGTTTAAGGGCCGAATATGGTTATTCTTGGAATGGTATTAATCTCTTTGTTATAGGTCATCTGGATTTTGGATTCAATCAGGTGGAGCTTTCGTTCTTGGGTTAACCGATTGGTAAGTTGGGGGTAAGCGATTAGGTTGTTAGTGCATTCTTTTAATTTCGTTTAAATCAGGAGTTGTAAGTGATTAACCGTTCTCTTGTGAAGGGGTGACCGATTGTGGGTAGAAGTATCACTGTGGTTCGGGTTTGGTAGGAAACCAAACCAAGTGAAGGTAGGGGTTCGATATTAACCCCTTTGGTTAAGTGTTTTTGGCCGAATGTCTTAGATGCCTAACCCCTAATGTTTGGCCGATTGTAGGACCTTGTAATCGAGGGGCTTAGATCGTTCTCGTTGGATTTTAGACTCGTTTTTATCAGGTGTGTATACTAACACACTAATATTTGGTAATATTGTTAATAACCTGTATGATGACTAATGAAACAGTGGTGACTGTTGTGATACCCTCATGGGTATGATTTTGGACTCGGGTAAGTCAGTGCTACTATTATGAGTTATTGATGATCTGTATGATATCATGGTTATGGATATGTGACATGGGGTATGAAATTAGACATATTGGCATGATATGCATGATAGTATGATATGTATGATTACATGAGTTTGGCATGTTGATGGGTGATACGAGAGGAGGGAGCAGTGATATACTGTGCTGATGAGCACCAGTGCTTTGGTAGCACACTTTGTGACTTTGGGTCACCAGAGGTTTGGCACCTCCAGAGGTTTGGTACCTCAGCGTCTCGTCCCAGTGGCTCAGTACCACAGTGGGTTGGCCCCACAGATGATTATACGGGATTGACGCCAGTGTTTTGGTAACACACGATGGGTTGGCCCCATCACCAGATTTGTGACTACGGTCACCAGTGCTTTGGTAGCACATTGTATCTTTGGGACACCAGAGGTTTGGCACCTCATTGCGACTTATCCCTGTGGTTTGACCACCGTGGGTTGGCCCCACTTGAGGTATGGGATCGTCTGCTAGTGATTTGGTATCACACGATGGGTTGGCCCCATCATCATTGGATTTGTGACTTCGGTCACCAGTGCTTTGGTGGCACAATTGTGTCTTTGGGACACCAGTGCTTTGGTAGCACATTGACGGATATTGTGTCTTTGGGACACCAGTGCTTTGGGAGCACATTGTGACTATATGTCACCAGTGGTTTGGCACCACCAGTGGTTTGGTACCACACGGGGTAGAAAAGGAGATACGGATGGTTAGGATCGGGTTGCATTGATTATATTGCTATGTATGATGTGTGTTAGCATGTTGTTTTATCGGGAGTGGGAGTTACACACTGAGTCACTCGACTCACCCTCTCCTTTGACTTTTCAGGTGACTCGTAGACGCGGACTTGGAGCCGGGATGGACTCGAGGTGCTTATGCCATGCTGAATAAAGTTTTTACTCAGACTTTATATTTTTGGTACTTTAGCTTATTTACTTTCACTTGGGTTTTTATTTGGTTTGTAAAAGGCCTTTAAATTTATGCTTTAAGTTGTTTGATGTTTTAATTAGATTTTAATATGCCTTAACAAAACAAGTTGGTATGAATTTTACTAAAACTTGGAAAGATAATGATTTCAAAACTATAACGCACGGGGTTCTAAACTATACCATCGGGTATCACACTGAGTTTTTCATGATAAACAAATACAACTGGTCACAATCCAAACTTGTAATTCTTCTAAGTTTAAAAGTGTTTTATGTATCACTAAGAAATTACTGAGGTTTTAAATGGATAAACTCGTTTCAACTACAAATTCTGACTAAGTTTTCAAAATCTCTGGGTTTTAAATACATCAAGAGTTTTTCAAACAAGTCTACCCAGATCTGTTTCAAGCACACGGTGTTTCCACTCAGTTTTCAAACGGAAAATCTGAACTTCTTAGAAACGTTTTTCCCCGTAACATACCAGATTCGGACGTGGTGTTTTGTCCGGGTTTGGGGTGTTACATTTGTGGTATCAGAGCCAAGTTCAAAGGCTCGCCTGTGGGCCTGAGGCCCAAAATGGTTTTCAAAAGTCTGTTTAAATGGTTGTTTGAAAGTATGGTTTTGGAAAGGCATGGCACCGAGTCTCCGGCACCAGTTCGCCCAGGTAAGTACCCCGGACTATTCTTTGTGAATTGATTGGATGTGGTATGATTGATTATTAGCAATAGTATGCTACCTTAGAGATGGAAACTGATAGGATTCTGTGAACTTGCGAAAACAAATCCTCTTTAATATTCATAAGACTTGCTTTTTAAACAAGTGGAATAAATACTGATGCATAAAATTCTTAATCAGATACGTAGAAGGATTAGACATGAGCACTCGAGGCGGACGTGGTCGTAATGCTCGTGGTAGAGGTAGGGGTAGAATGACAGTTTCTGAGCCCGTAGGATCTGGGCAGGGTTCAGAAAATGAGATACCGGTTCCGCCACCAGCTGGAGGTGGTGAGTTCCAAGATCAGACCGGAGACGACGCAGTGTCACAGGCGATGCTGCGAGTGTTGGAAAGGGTAGCTGGGGCTAGTGGTGGTGCAGGAGTTAGGAAATCAGTTCCTGAGAGACTCCGGGCTAACGGGGCCGAATTCTTCCGAGGTGTTTCGGGTGTTGCTCCTAGCACTGCTGAATATTGGCTGGAGGCAACTGAACGGATCATGGACGATCTGGACTTGACGGCTGAAGAGAAGCTGAAGGGTATCGTATCGCTTCTCCGGGATGAGTCCTATCAATGGTGGCTCACGGTGCGAGACAGTGTGGCAGCTGAGGATTTGACATGGGACTATTTCAGGGTTGCTTATCAAAAGAAATACATCGGGGCTAGTTATATTGACTCCCAGAGAAAGGCATTTCTGAGGCTTGTTCAGGGGAGTAAATCTGTTGCTGAGTACGAGGCTGAGTTCCTGAAGCTGAGTAGGTATGCCAGGGGCATTGTAGCCACTGAGCATGAGAGGTGTGTTCGTTTCGAGGATGGTCTGCGAGACGAGTTGAGGCTGCTGATTGCTCCTCAGCAGGAGCGCGAGTTTGCTGTCTTAGTTGAGAAGGCTAAGGTAGCTGAGGGTGTTAAGGAGTCAGTAAGACAGAGCATGGACAGGAGTAGGCTTAAGAGGAGCTTTGGGTCTTCTGGTTCGTCGGGTAATCCGCAGAAGAGGGCTAGACCGAGTGGGCAGAATCAGTCTGCTAGGTTTGTTGCTGCTAGGCAGGGACCGCCGCAGTGTAATCAGTGTGGGAAATCTCATTGGGGTGGCTGTTGGACTGGAGGTAAAGGTTGCTTCGAGTGTGGTTCTCTGGAGCATCGCATTAGAGATTGTCCGCGTAGGATGGCCAGGATTCAGTCTGAGAGTCAGGGCCGTAATCAGTTCAGAGGTAATGGACCACCACTGCAGAGGGGCCGTGGTAATGGCAGAGGTGGTTATGGTTCTGGTCGGGGCCGTGGAGCACCGGGCAGAGGTGCAGGTAGTTCTGATGCTAGACAGCCGGGATTGGTGTATGCTGCGAGGCGCCGAGAGGAGGGCGACGCACCGGACGTCATAACCGGTACGTTTTTGATTTTTGGTACTCCTTATACTGCTTTAATTCATGTGGGTTCTACGCACTCTTATGTTACCAGTAGTATAGTAGAGACAATGGACTTAGACTCTGAGATATCTTCTAGGCAGATGACTGTGATTAGCCCTCTAGGTCACTCTGTAGTGGTAGACAAACTGTTTAGAGAGGTACCCCTAGAACTCCAAGGGGTAGTGTTTGCTGCTGATCTGATGGAACTGCCGTTTGGGGAGTTCGATTTGATTCTTGGGATGGATTGGTTGGTCAAGTACCAAGCGAGGTTGGATTGCGCGGCTAAGCGCATGGTTCTTAAGACGGTTGATGGTGTTGAGGTGGCTATGATAGGTAATAGGAGAGATTACTTATCAAATGTGGTATCTGCTTTGAAAGCGGAGAAGATGGTCAGGAAGGGCTGTGAAGCGTACGTGGTTCATGTGTATGCCTTGGAGGCTAAAGAGTCTGCTGTTGAGAAGGTTCGTACTATTAAGGAATTTGCTGATGTGTTTCCTGAAGAGCTTCCGGGTTTGCTGCCTGATCGAGAGGTAGAATTCGGGATTGATTTGTTACCCGGGACTGCGCCAGTGTCTATTGCTCCGTATAGGATGGCACCAAAGGAATTGGTGGAGCTTAAGGCTCAGATCCAGGAGTTATTGGATCGGGGTTTTATTAGGCCAAGTGTTTCGCCGTGGGGTGCGCCGGTTCTTTTTGTCAAGAAGAAAGATGGTACGATGCGGATGTGTATAGACTACCGCCAGTTGAACAAGCTGACGATTAAAAACAAGTATCCGTTGCCGCGGATAGATGACTTGTTTGATCAGCTGAAGGGTGCAGCGGTATTCTCTAAGATTGATCTGAGGTCTGGGTACCATCAGTTGAAGGTTAAGGAGGCTGATATCCATAAAACAGCGTTTCGGACTCGGTATGGGCACTACGAATTTCTGGTAATGCCATTCGGGTTGACTAACGCACCGGCAGCGTTTATGGATATGATGAATAGGGTGTTTCAGCAGTATCTGGATCAGTTCGTCGTGGTTTTCATAGACGACATCTTGGTGTACTCAAGGGCAGAGGAAGAGCATGATGAGCATTTGAGAGTGGTGCTACAGATTCTGAGGGAAAAGCAACTCTATGCTAAGTTTAGTAAGTGCGAGTTCTGGCTTAGAGAAGTGACGTTCTTGGGTCATGTAGTGTCAGCAGAGGGGATTCGGGTAGATCCTCGTAAGATTGAGGCTGTTTTGGATTGGAAGCCACCTAGGTCAGTGGCTGAGGTTCGTAGTTTTCTGGGTTTGGCTGGATACTACCGAAGGTTTGTTGAGGGTTTCTCGTTGATAGCAGCGCCGATGACCAAGTTGTTAAGGAAAGAGGTTCCGTTTGTTTGGACTGAGAAACAACAGGAAAGCTTCGACAAGTTAAAGAAGATTTTGACTGAGGCTCCGGTTTTAATTCAACCTGAGGCTGGTAAAGAATACACGGTCTATTGCGATGCATCACATACGGGTCTGGGTTGTGTGCTGATGCAGGAAGGTAAGGTTGTGGCTTACGCTTCTAGGCAGCTGAGGCCACATGAGGTCAACTATCCGACGCACGATTTGGAGCTAGCGGCTGTAGTTTTTGCCTTAAAGATTTGGAGGCACTACTTATACGGAGAGAGATCGATAGTCTACACGGATCATAAGAGTCTGAAGTATCTACTGACTCAGAAGGATTTGAATTTGAGGCAGCGTAGATGGGTCGAGTTGCTGAAGGATTATGACTGTTCTATTGAGTATCATCCGGGCAAGGCTAACGTGGTAGCAGACGCGTTGAGCCGTAAGGTTGTTTCGGACTTAAGAGCATTGTTTGCCCATTTGAGCTTGTATGACGACGGGAGTATTTTGGCAGAGCTACAGGTCAAGCCTACTTGGATTGAGCAGATCAGAGAGAAGCAGTTAGGGGATGAGGTTCTGAGTGCGCGAAGGTTGCAAGTGCAGAATGGTGGTTTGGAGGGTTACAGCTTGTCTAGTGATGAGGTTCTGTGTTTTCAGGGTAAGGCTTGTATGCCTAAAGATGTTGAGCTGAGGCAGAAGATTCTTCAGGACGCACATAGCAGTCCTCATGCTATGCATCCTGGAGGTAACAAGATGTATAAGGATCTGAGAGAGCAGTTTTGGTGGCCTGGGTTGAAGAAAGAGGTGACAGAGTTTGTTGGGAAGTGTCTGACTTGTCAGCAGGTCAAGGCTGAACACCAGTTGCCATCGGGTTTGCTTCAGCCTGTGAAGATTCCGCAGTGGAAGTGGGAAAGGATAACCATGGATTTTGTCAGTGGGTTACCGCTTACGCCAAGCAGGAAGGATTCAGTTTGGGTAGTGGTGGATCGTCTGACTAAATCAGCTCACTTTATTCCGGTGAGGGTTGACTACTCACTTCAGAAGCTAGCGAAGCTGTATGTTTCAGAAATAGTGAGGTTGCACGGTGTGCCAGTTTCGATAATCTCGGATAGGGATCCCAGGTTTACTTCAAGGTTCTGGAAAGCATTGCATCAGGCATTGGGTACTCGTTTGGATTTCAGCACGGCTTTTCACCCGCAGTCTGACGGACAATCAGAAAGGGTTATTCAGATCTTAGAAGACATGCTGAGAGGTTGTGTCCTGGATTTCAGAGGTAGCTGGGAGGAGTTTCTACCATTAGCTGAGTTTGCCTACAACAACAGTTACCAAGCGAGCATCAAGATGGCTCCGTATGAGGCGTTGTATGGTAGGAAGTGTCGCTCACCTACATGTTGGACAGAGTTAGGTGAACGCCAGTTGTTAGGACCTGAGTTAGTGGCTGAGACTGAGGATAAGGTTAAAGTGATTCAGGCTCGATTAAAGGAAGCTTCGGACCGGCAAAAGTCTTATGCCGATCTTAAGCGAAGAGATATAGAGTTTGCTGTTGGGGATCGAGTGTTTCTGAAGGTCTCGCCTTGGAAGAAGGTTCTGAGGTTCGGGAAGAAAGGCAAGCTAAGTCCGAGGTTTATTGGGCCGTATAAGGTTTTGAGACGAGTTGGGCCAGTAGCGTATCAGCTTGAGTTGCCAGCAGAGCTTAGTCAGATTCACGACGTTTTTCATGTTTCGATGCTTCGGAGGTATCGTTCAGATCCGTCTCATGTGGTAGCAGTGGAAGAGATCGAGGTACATCCAGACTTGACTATGGAAGAGGAACCTGTGCAGATTCTTGATCGGGATGTGAAGGTTCTGCGTAGGAAGTCTGTGCCTTTGGTTAAGGTACTTTGGCGGAATCATGGCGTAGAGGAAGCGACATGGGAACCCGAGGATACGGTGAGACAGCAATACCCGCAACTCTTTTGATCAGGTAATTTCGAGGCCGAAATTATTTTAAGGGGGGTAGAACTGTAATATCCCGGGTTAGGGGGGCTATTTTGGTGTTGCAGGATATTGCATGCTTGTAGTGTGCTGTGTTGCTATTTTTATGTTCTTGGGGCTTAATTATAGCCTAGGTGTATGCCTGAGTAAATTAGGAAATTTTAGTTTTTGGGTGTTAAGTGAAGGGAGCTAGGGAAGCTGGGGTTTAAGAAAATAAATTGTGGTTTCATTGCACAAATAAAGTGTTGGCAAAGTGGCTGAGCAAGGTGCAACTTGGGAGCTAGGTGGCGTCATTTGCAAGGGAGGGGAGGTCCTGAGTTCAAGCTGCAGGATTCCCATTTTGGTTGCTTTTTGGGACGGCATGGAGAAGAGGCAGAATGCAAGTGGAATTCTACCATGGACTTGGTCAAAAAGGTGACTTGGATGGTGGAGAGCAAAAAGGTGAGTAAGACTTGGTAAACTCATTTGAAATGAGTGGTTGGGAGCTTGTGGAGGGATGTGGCCGAATATGGAGGAGTGTTGTGGGGTGTTGGCCGAATTTTTGGGTGTTGGGGAAGAGGTTGGACGGCTTTGGTAAGTGAGTGGGAAGGCTATGCCGAAATTCACTTGTGAATTTTGGTTGTTCGGTCAAGGGGTAGTAGGCTAGGATCTTCTCATTTTGTCATTGGTAAGGTCACACTTTCTTTTTCCTTTTTGTCAAAGCAAGCCGAAATTCTAAGGCATTTCTCTCATTTTCTCTTTGAAGCCAAAAGGTGCAAGCAATTAGTTGTCGAAATTGATTGGTTCCTCTCAATTTTCTTGGTAGCCGATTGTGCCTTGTTTTCTTTTTCTCTTCACTTGAGCAAACCGAAACAAGCTCTCTCCTCCTCTTACCATTTCTTTTCTTCTTTTCTCTCCTTGTTTGAAACGCTTGAGCCGAATATTCCTTCCATTAGTGACCGAATTCTTGCTTCTCTTAAACCACATCTATTTCTCTTATTTCCTAGTGGTAGCCGAATTGAAGGGTGTTGAACACCTAAAGCCGATTTTCCTTTTCTTCTTTTAAAGCCTGGCCGAAACTCTCTTCTCTCTTAATAGTTCCTTGGTGGCCGAATATCAGAAGGGTGGTGAACGTGTTGGGCTCCTAGTTGCAATCGGTTGGGGGTTGGTAAGCTTTTGGCCGGATGGTCATCTCCCTTCTCCCTTATGCTTTATTGATGTTGGTTTGTTTAAGGGCCGAATATGGTTATTCTTGGAATGGTATTAATCTCTTTGTTATAGGTCATCTGGATTTTGGATTCAATCAGGTGGAGCTTTCGTTCTTGGGTTAACCGATTGGTAAGTTGGGGGTAAGCGATTAGGTTGTTAGTGCATTCTTTTAATTTCGTTTAAATCAGGAGTTGTAAGTGATTAACCGTTCTCTTGTGAAGGGGTGACCGATTGTGGGTAGAAGTATCACTGTGGTTCGGGTTTGGTAGGAAACCAAACCAAGTGAAGGTAGGGGTTCGATATTAACCCCTTTGGTTAAGTGTTTTTGGCCGAATGTCTTAGATGCCTAACCCCTAATGTTTGGCCGATTGTAGGACCTTGTAATCGAGGGGCTTAGATCGTTCTCGTTGGATTTTAGACTCGTTTTTATCAGGTG
Organism: Gossypium australe; assembly: GCA_005393395.2. Classification (NCBI taxonomy): domain Eukaryota; kingdom Viridiplantae; phylum Streptophyta; class Magnoliopsida; order Malvales; family Malvaceae; genus Gossypium; species Gossypium australe. The sequence continues at coordinate 70,298,189 of CM016625.1, forward strand.
TGTATACTAACACACTAATATTTGGTAATATTGTTAATAACCTGTATGATGACTAATGAAACAGTGGTGACTGTTGTGATACCCTCATGGGTATGATTTTGGACTCGGGTAAGTCAGTGCTACTATTATGAGTTATTGATGATCTGTATGATATCATGGTTATGGATATGTGACATGGGGTATGAAATTAGACATATTGGCATGATATGCATGATAGTATGATATGTATGATTACATGAGTTTGGCATGTTGATGGGTGATACGAGAGGAGGGAGCAGTGATATACTGTGCTGACGAGCACCAGTGCTTTGGTAGCACACTTTGTGACATTGGGTCACCAGAGGTTTGGCACCTCCAGAGGTTTGGTACCTCAGCGTCTCGTCCCAGTGGCTCAGTACCACAGTGGGTTGGCCCCACAGATGATTATACGGGATTGACGCCAGTGTTTTGGTAACACACGATGGGTTGGCCCCATCACCAGATTTGTGACTACGGTCACCAGTGCTTTGGTAGCACATTGTGTCTTTGGGACACCAGAGGTTTGGCACCTCATTGCGACTTGTCCCTGTGGTTTGACCACCGTGGGTTGGCCCCACTTGAGGTATGGGATCGTCTGCTAGTGATTTGGTATCACACGATGGGTTGGCCCCATCATCATTGGATTTGTGACTTCGGTCACCAGTGCTTTGGTGGCACAATTGTGTCTTTGGGACACCAGTGCTTTGGTAGCACATTGACGGATATTGTGTCTTTGGGACACCAGTGCTTTGGGAGCACATTGTGACTATATGTCACCAGTGGTTTGGCACCACCAGTGGTTTGGTACCACACGGGGTAGAAAAGGAGATACGGATGGTTAGGATCGGGTTGCATTGATTATATTGCTATGTATGATGTGTGTTAGCATGTTGTTTTATCGGGAGTGGGAGTTACACACTGAGTCACTCGACTCACCCTCTCCTTTGACTTTTCAGGTGACTCGTAGACGCGGACTTGGAGCCGGGATGGACTCGAGGTGCTTATGCCATGCTGAATAAAGTTTTTACTCAGACTTTATATTTTTGGTACTTTAGCTTATTTACTTTCACTTGGGTTTTTATTTGGTTTGTAAAAGGCCTTTAAATTTATGCTTTAAGTTGTTTGATGTTTTAATTAGATTTTAATATGCCTTAACAAAACAAGTTGGTATGAATTTTACTAAAACTTGGAAAGATAATGATTTCAAAACTATAACGCACGGGGTTCTAAACTATACCATCGGGTATCACACTGAGTTTTTCATGATAAACAAATACAACTGGTCACAATCCAAACTTGTAATTCTTCTAAGTTTAAAAGTGTTTTATGTATCACTAAGAAATTACTGAGGTTTTAAATGGTTAAACTCGTTTCAACTACAAATTCTGACTAAGTTTTCAAAATCTCCGGGTTTTAAATACATCAAGAGTTTTTCAAACAAGTCTACCCAGATCTGTTTCAAGCACACGGTGTTTCCACTCAGTTTTCAAACGGAAAATCTGAACTTCTTAGAAACGTTTTTCCCCGTAACATACCAGATTCGGACGTGGTGTTTTGTCCGGGTTTGGGGTGTTACAGTATGCCTGTTTCCACACCCTAACCCCGCGACTCATTCACGGGTTTGTTTAGTTGGATTAAGTCTTATGGAATTGAAGAGTTGTTTAACTAGGCCTAAAGTCCATTAATACTATTATACTAGTCTACATCCTTAAAGCCCATCAACCCCACAAATATATCACATCAAGAGTTAGAATACTTACCTGCGTGGATCGGGTGCCGGTAGACTCGAAGGCCATATCTTCTTCCGGAAATTTTTTTTTTTTCAAATTCACATCAACTTTACAAAACATTACTAGGCCCATTAGATGTTAAGGCTTGGACTCATGATAATATAAATGTATTATATATATTAGATGTTTTCATTAATGGCAGAATGTATATTCTATGATTGTTTTGGGTTTGTTCATAAGAGAATTGATTTGTGCGCGAATATTTGTTTAAGGAACCAAAGGTGCTTTTGTTCTTTTAATTGATATAGACCAAGTGCATTTTATATATTTATGATGTGATCATTTGAGGCTTGGTTACTTTGACTCTGTAGGTAGTGGTAAATATACTTATATGTTAGACATGATTAGACAGATTATTAATATCTCGTAAATATGAATGATGAGTTTGTTACATTAATCGGCCGAATTCATGGGGTACATATTTAGCATGTGATTAAACGATGATATGTGAGATATTAAATTCGATTAAGTCATTGTATATACAGTTAAGATGTGTTTAATTTATGCTTGACTGTTTGATGAAATAATTTGATAAAGGATCTTTAGTAATGTGATGTGAAATGATTGAGTGGATATGTTCATGTATTTAGCTATGCTAGAAATTAAGTCTAAAATGTTGTAATGTTATAATTATAGTAATGATCGCATTGTGTATGCTTGAATTGAATTGAATGTTTATTTGGAATTGAATTTAATTCGGTAATACCTCATAACCCTAATCCGGCGACGGACACGGGTTAGGAGTGTTACAGCTTAAGTGGAGGAGCAAAAGTCCCTGCCTAAGAGTAGATCTAGCATAATTAAGCGGAGTTGATCGCACGCCTAGACATAGGGTGACGAGATTTTGCCGGATTAGGGTGAAACCTAATATGGGAGTCCATAGATTGAGTTAATGCAATTCTAGGGGTTTTAATTAGAAAGAGATTTCAATTAATCAACCTAGGGTTAGACGTTAGTAGCCTCGACGGAGGTATTAATATAACTTAGGGAATCCTACGGATCAAGTCAAGTGAATACATCATCTGGTTCAGAGTTAGATAACAAGTGAAGTCTAAGTGGATTCTTCCTCGGGTATTGTCTTAATCAATTGGTTTTTCCCACAAGTATTTCCCCAATTTCGTTCTCTTTGTTTTTGCGTCTTTAGCTTAGTTGTTAGTTAATTTTAGATTAGATAAAAATTCCTTTAATTCTTAGGCTAAATAATAGAAAGATAGTTAGTATTAGTACTTCAGGTTCCTTTGGGTTCGACAATCTGGTCTTGCCACTAAACTATACTATTGTTCGATAGGTGCGCTTGCCTCAATCGTTGTCATAGTTAGTTTCTAGGCTCGATCATTCCTTTTATAAATTTTTAAGACTCTGACGCACGATCATTTATTAAATTAAATTAATTAATTTTTCTAATTAAATAATTTTCTCAACCAAATTCTAATTTCGATAAAATCATGTCAACTTTACCGTAAAAGAATCTGTGAGAAAATATATTGTAACAACATGGTTTAGACCCTAGTCAGAATAGTTGTTTCGGGACCACAAATCCGAGGTCGAAAAATATTTTAATATTATTTTTTATGTTTATAGTATGTGATTGAGCATGTGTGAAAATCCTGTGTGAAAATTTTATCGATTGTGTGTCGAATTATGAAAAAGGACTTAATCGCATAAAATGCAAAAGTTGTGTGATGATTGTTAAAGTGTTAATTTGGCATGGCTTATTAAAATGTGAGTTCTTATGTTGTTATTATTCCATAAGATAAATGGATGGACATAAAAGCCTTAAGTTAGTGGTTTTTAAATGAAATTAAAAAGGCTAAAATTGGTATTTAATATTTACGTTAATATAACTTAAATAAAACAATAAGATGGCCATTTTATCATCATCTGTGGCTGGATACTAGCAAGAAAAGAAAAGAAAAAGAGAGTTCGAGGTTTGGCACTTGAAAGCTTCAATTGGTATCTGTTTTCAAATCGGTTTGATAATTTTTACGTTTTTGTGATCGTTGCTTTATGTTCTATCAAACCCATGCTTTAAATTTAGAATTTGATGGTGATTTTGAGATATGCCATTAATGAGTGCTTGAGATTTGTGATAGTTGATGATGAAATATGAAAGATATGTGAAAGATTAACATATGTTATCTTTGAATTTTTGGTGAAATTGAGTAATTTGGGCTAAATTGTGAAAATAAGAAATTTGAGGACTAAAAAGTGAAATAAATGAAATGAGTGGGCCTGTATGGACATAGGGAGAATTCAGCTAGGCATGGGTGAAGAGAAATTTTGTGTATTTTGTGATTTTGTGAAATAAGGAGTAAAGTGTCGAAATGTGAAATGTGAGGGCTATTTTGTAAAATGCCCTAAATATGTGTGTTTGGACTAAATTGAATGAATTGGTGATTGAATGAGCTAGATTTGAATATGTATAGACCAAGAAAGGAGAGATTCGGATTCAGATCGAGGCAAAGACAAGGTACTCGATTGATCGGCTAGTTTCCGTATTTTGACGTCTGAGTTAAGTTCGGATATATTACGAGTTGTTAAATTTAAGTGTGCGTAATTGAAACTGAGACAGAGATGAATAGCATTGTGGGTGTAAAGTTATGAAAGCTTTGGCTTTATTGATTGGCACTATGTGTGCGATATTGAGATGAATTCAGTTTAAAGTACAGGCACTAAATGTGCAATGATATTCATGCTCCAGCTACGAAATTGGCACTAAGTGTGCAATTAAATCTAATGATTAACAAAGGTTGATCAGGATGTAATATCGAGCATTAAGTAGCATGAATGGTGAATAACTATGTGTTGGCTAAGGTATGTATTGAACCTTTGTGGTTGATGAATTGGTGTATGGAATTATGAATGGTTGAGTGAGTAAATTAGCTATGGATGATATGGTGTGAGTATTTGAGAGTTGATCTATGTGATGAATTAATTTTGTATATTGTATTTGATTTATTAAATTGAATGTATTATATTACGAACTTACTAAGCTTTAGAGCTTACTGTGTGATGTGTTTCTCTGTTTTACAGTGTCAATAAAGCTAGCTCGGATCCGGGGATTGTCAGTGACTCAATCACACTATTGGCTATCTATTTTGGTATTTTTGAAAGATGTATATATTTGGTATATGGCATGTATAGGCTAGTGGTTATGGTATGTATTATAATGTTTAGATCTTGCCATGTGATATGGCTTGGAAGTTGAATGTTGTTGGTTCATATATGAAGCTACGAAAATGATGAATGTGGTATGAAATAGTGAGATTGGAAATGATATATTTCCTGCTTGAATTGGTTGATGAGAATGATGGATTAAGTGTGAACTTGTGGCATGAATTACATGATGCTTGGCTTATATGATTTGAGTTGTGAAAATGGTGTTTTGGATGGATTTATTTGAGTAGGAATTGAGTATAGAAGTAAATGATGTAGTTGATGATTGTTTGGTGTATGTATTGGTATATTTTGGTTACATTTGGGGCATGAATTGGAAATGGTTTGATGTCTTTAGATGATTCTAAAGTGTGGTTGGTAATTTGGCCTAGAAAATGGCCTATAATTGCCCACACGGTTGAACACACAAGCTTGTGGCTCAACCGTGTCCTTCGTGGTTGTGTTTCAAAACAAGTCAGACTCGACCACGGGCTGGACACATGGGCGTGTGACTGGCCATGTGATGCAAATCAGTGTCGACCAAGGGGTGAGGCACACGGGCGTGTCTCAGGCCCTGTGGATAAGTCAATATGTATGCCCTGTTTTGCCACGGCTTGGACGCACGGGCGTGTCCGAGGCCGTGTGAGGCAGACTGCCTACCCACATGGGCATGTGACCTCTGTATCTTAGAAAAATGTTTGAATTTCAGAAATTTTCGTGTGTGTTCAGTTTAGTCTCGGCCCTATTCTAAAGCATGTTTAAGGTATCGTTGACCTATTTAAGGGACTATATTTATGTGAATTGCTATGTTTGGTTGTGAATGATATGAAATGTTCTGAAATGATTAGTAATGCCTCTTAACCATAATCCGGTGACAGTTACGGGTTAGGGGTGTTACATTTTATTGGTATCAGAGCTACGGTTTAGTTGATTCTAGGACTAATGTAGCGTGTGTGAGTCTAAGTATACATGCCATATATATATATTTGCGATAGTGTGATGAATCCTAACAGTTAAAAATGTGTTTTTATATAGCAAATGGATCCCGCTCGAGCAGTTGTTGATGATGTAGAGAGTAACGCACCTGCTCTTGCTCAAGGGACGGTGCCGACCACATCTAGGCCGATTAATAGTAGCCAAGAGGGAGAGGCTAAGCAAGCCTTTTTCTAAATGATGAGTGGGTGGTTTTCGGAATTCTTTCGAACGAATCCGGCTGCTCCACAACCTCCACCCCCACAAGTACCCGTTGTGCCACATGTTGTAGATTAGATCAGATTGAATAAACCTCCTGTAGATAAATTTTGAAAGTATGGGGCCGAAGAGTTTAGGGCCGCAGCTGATGATGATGCCGAGAGAGCTGAGTTTTGGCTCGAGAATACCATCCGAGTGTTTGATGAGATGTCGTTGACTCCTGATGAATGCATTAAATGTGTTGTTTCCTTGTTGAGAGACACGACATATAATTGGTTGAAAACGTTGGTATCCGTGGTTCCGAGAGAGAAAATCACCTAGGATTTCTTTCAAGCTGAATTCTGAAAGAAGTATATCAGTCAATGATTCATAGATCAGAAACATAAAGAGTTTCTAGAGATGAAACAAGGTTGCATGTCCGTTACTGAGTACGAATGGGAGTTTGTGAGATTGAGTCAGTATGCACGTGAATGTGTTTCGACTGAAGCTACTATGTGCAAACGTTTCATTGAAGGGCTAAATGAAGACATTAAATTGTTGGTTGGAATACTTGACATAAATGAATTTGTTGTATTAATTGAAAGAGTCTGCAAAGCCAAGGAGCTTAGCAAAGAAAAGAAGAAAGCATATTCTGAGGGTAGAGATGAAAGAAAAAGATTGATGAGTATGTCGTCTCAACCTTCGACGAAGAGATTTAGAGATGCAAGCAATCATTCGAATGCTTCGTTTGGACATTTGGGTAGAGATCGTACAAGACAAAGTGTTGGTCTAAGAAATCAAATTCTGACCGAATCAAGCGTTGGAAGTGTCAAAAGCAACACGCCTGAGTGTAGACAATATGGAAGACGACACGTTGGACAATGCTGGGGCAAGTACAATAATAGAACTTGTTATAAGTGTGGATCCCGAGATCATTTCATTCGAGATTGCCCAGAGTTAGCTAAAAAAGACAATGTTCAAAGTGCGAGACTGAGTAATATGACAGCTAGGGGTAGACCTCCCAAAAACACTGGAAATGTGAGTGGTAGTCAGGAAGGGATGATGGATACAGTTGTGATATCCGAGTCGAGTGCACCTGCCCGAGCCTATGCTATACGCGCACGAGAAGAAGCGTCATCTCTAGACGTCATTATTGGTACTTTTACTCTATTTGATACTGATGTGATTGCATTCATAGATCCAGGTTCTACTCATTCCTATGTGTGTGTGAATCTAGTATTAAGTAAGACTCTACCTGTTGAGTCTACTGAATTCGTGATTAGAGAATTGAACCCCTTAGGCAAGTGTGTCTTGGTTGATAAAGTGTGCAAGAATTGTCCATTGATGTTTTGGGATATTTACTTTCCTGCTAATTTGATGATGCTATCTTTTGATGAATTTGATATCATTCTGGGTATGGATTGGATAACTTTGCATAATGCTATTGTGAATTGCAAACGAAGGAGTGTTGATTTGAGAAGTCAGATTGGTGAGATAGTTTGAATTGAATCCAGTGATTTGAATGGGTTACCGGCTATTATATCTTCGATGAAAGCTCTGAATTATGTGAAAAAGGGTTGCGAAGCTTATCTTGCATATGTAATTGATACAAAAGTGACAGGAAAGAAAGTTGAATATGAGCCTGTGGTTTGTGAATTCCTTGATGTGTTTCCTAAAGAACTATCGGGATTACTTCCAATACGAGAAGTTGAATTTGGTATTGATTTAGTGTCGGGAACGACTCCTATCTCAATAGCTCCATATAGAATGGCACCGACAGAATTGAAAGAGTTGAAGTCTCAGTTGCAAGAGTTGATAGATAAAGGATTTGCACGACCGAGTTTCTCGCCCTAGGGTGCTCCTGTATTGTTTATGAAAAAAGAAAGATGACACTATGAGGATTTGTATTGATTACCGACAGTTGAACAAAGTGACGATAAAGAATAAGTATCCCCTGCCACGTATTAATAATTTGTTTGATTAGCTGAAAGGAGCTACAGTGTTTTCTAAGATAGATTTGAGATCAGGCTACTATCAGTTGAGAGTTAAAGAATCAGATGTATCGAAAACTACTTTTAAAATGAGGTACGGACATTATGAATTCTTAGTTATGCCTTTTGGACTAACGAATGCTCCTGCAGTATTTATGGACTTGATGAAATGGATATTCAGACCGTATTTGGATCATTTTGTTGTGGTGTTCATTGATGATATTCTGATTTACTCATGTGATGAGACGCAACATGCCGAGCATTTGAGAATTGTGTTACAGACTCTATGTGAGAAATAATTGTATGCAAAGTTTAGCAAATGTCAGTTTTGGTTGTGTGAAGTTGGTTTTCTGGGGCATATTGTATCAGCTGCGGGAATACGAGTTGATTCGAGTAAGATCTCAGCTATCTTAGAATGGAAGCCTCCGAGGAATTTTTCTAAAGTCTGTAGTTTTCTGGGACTAGCGGGATACTATAGACGGTTTGTGAAAGGCTTCTCGATGATTGTGACTCCGTTGACAAAGTTGCTACAGAAAGATGTTAAATTCAAATGGTTAGAAAAGTGCCAGTAGAGTTTTGAATATTTGAAAACATTGTTGACAGAGGCGCCAGTGTTAGTTCAACCGAAATCAGGTAAAGAATTTATAGTATACAGTGATGCATTGTTGAATGGTTTGGGCTGTGTGCTGATGCAAGAGGGTAAAGTTATAGCTTATGCCTCGAGACAGTTAAAGCCGCATGAAAAGAATTACCCGATGCACGATTTTGAGTTAGCCGCGATTGTATTTGCATTAAAGATTTGGCGTCACTACCTATTTGGTGAGAAATGTCATATTTATACTGATCATAAGAGTTTGAAATATCTGATGACTCAGAAAGAATTGAATTTGAGACAGCGGTGATGGTTAGAATTGTTAAAAAACTATGAATTAGTAATTGATTATCATCCGGGTAAAGCTAATGTTGTTGCTGATGCTTTGAGCCGAAAGTCTATATGTGCTTTGTGAGCAGTGAGTACTCAGATGGATCTATGTGATGATGATTTGATTTTGGATGAGTTAAAAGTTAGACCGATGTTTATACGTCAGATTTGTGATGCCCAGAAAAGTGATGATGAGAGGATAGCAAAACGAGCTCAATATGATTTGAATTCTGATTCAAAATTTCGAGTTGATAGTGATGATTGTTTGAGATTCATAGATCGGATTTGTGTTCCGAGGAATTCGAAGTTAATTCAGTTGATTTTGAATGAAGCTCACAATCCCCGAGAGTACAAAAATGTATAACAATTTGAGACAATTTTATTGGTGGCATGGTATCAAACGAGATATCTCAAAATTTGTCTCGAGATGTTTGGTTTGTCAACAAGTTAAAGCTAAACATCAGGTTCCATCCTATTTGTTACAACGGATTATGATTCCTGAGTGGAATGGGAGAGAATTACGATGGACTTTGTGTCGGGACTACCTCTAACTTCGAGAAAGAAACATGCAATCTGGGTGATAGTTGATAGATTGACAAAATCAGCTCATTTTGTTCCGGTGATAATAGATTATTCACTTGATAGGTTAGCTGAATTGTATATCTCTGAGATTGTGAGATTGCACGGGGTGGCACTATCCATTGTATCTGACAAAGATCCGAGATTTACCTCGCGGTTTTGGAAGAACTTGCAAGAGGCATTAGGCACAAAGTTACATTTCAATACTGCATTTCATCTGCAAACTGATGGACAATCCGAGCGGATCATTCAAATTCTTGAGGATATGTTGAGATGCTGCATTCTTGAGTTTGAAAATACGTGGGAAAAGCATTTACCGTTGATTGAGTTTGCGTACAATAACAGTTTTCAATCTAGTATCAAAATGGCACCATATGAGGCACTTTACGGTCGAAAATGCCAAACTCCATTGTATTGGAATGAGCTGAGTGAGAATACCATTCACGGGGTTGATTTGATAAAAGAAATAGAACAAAAAGTAAAAGTGATCCGTGACAGCTTGAAAGCAACGTCAGATCGTCAGAAGTCTTATGCAGACTTGAAACGGAAAGATATTGAATTTGAGGTTGGTAACAAAGTGTTTTTGAAAGTGTCTCTGTAGAAGAAAATAGTTCGATTTAGCCGAAAAGGCAAGCTGAGTTTGAGGTTCATCAGGTCATATGAGATCATTGAACGAATTGGGCCGGTTGCTTATAGATTGCTGTTGCCACCTGAATTAGAGAAAATTCATGATGTGTTCCACGTATCGATGCTTCGACGATATAGAACTGATTCATCGCATGTGATTGCTCCTACTGAGGTTGAGATTCAGTCAGATTTATCGTATAACGAAGAACCGATTCGAATATTAACATGTGAGATCAAAGAGTTGAGAAATAAGAATATTTCTTTAGAGAAAGTGTTGTGGCACAAACGCGGAGTTGAAGAGGCCACGTGGGAGCCTGAAGATGTTATGAGAGAGCAATATCCAAACCTATTCACTGGTAAGATTTTCGGGGACAAAATCCATAAGGGGGGAGTTGTAATAGCCCAGTTTAAACCCTAATCAGAATAGTGGTTTCAGGACCACAAATCCGAGGTCAGAAAAGTATTTTAATATTATTTTTTATGTTTACAATATGTGATTGAGCATATGTGAAAATCCTGTGTGAAAATTTTATCGATTGTGTGCCAAATTATGAAAAATAACTTAATCGCATAAAACGCAAAAGCTATGTGCTGATTGTTAAAGTGTTAATTTGGCATGGCTTATTAAAATGTGAGTCCTTATGTTGTTATTATTCCATAAGATAAATGGATGGACATAAAAGCCTTAAGTTAGTTGTTTTTAAATGAAATTAAAAAGGCTAAAATTTGTATTTAATATTTACGTTAATATAACTTAAATAAAACGAAAAAGATGGCCATTTTATCATCATCCTTGGCCGAATACTAGCAAGAAAAGAAAAGAAAAAGAGATTTAAGGGTTTGGCACTTGAAAGCTTCAATTGGTATGTGTTTTCAACTCAGTTTTTGATAATTTTTACGTTTTTGTGATCGTTGCTTTGTGTTCTATCAAACCCATGCTTTATTTTTAGAATCTGATGGTGATTTTGAGATACACCATTGATGAGTGCTTGAGCTTTGTGATACTTGATGATGAAATATGAAAGATATGCGAAAGGTTAACATATGTTGTCTTTGAATTTTTGGTGAAATTGAGTAATTTGGGCTAAATTGTGAAAATAAAAAATTAGAGGACTAAAAAGTGAAATAAATGAAATGTGCGGGCTTGTATGGACATAGGGAGAATTCGGCTAGGCATGGGTGAAGAGAAATTTTGTGTATTTTGTGATTTTGTGAAATAGGGACTAAAGTGTCGAAATGTGAAAATGTGAGGGCTATTTTGTAAAATGGCCTAAATATATGTGTTTGGACTAAATTGAATGAATTGGTGATTGAATGAGCTAAATTTGAGTATGTATAGACCAAGAAAGGAGAGATTCGGATCGAGATCAAGGCAAAGACAAGGTACTCGATTGATCGGCTAGTTTCGGTATTTCGATGTCCGAGATAAGTTCGGATATATTACGATTTGTTAAATTTACATTTATGAGCTATGAAATGAAAAAATATGTGAATGAATATATGGTTATTGAATTAGAAATATATATATATATATATATATATATATATATGAAATTGAGAAATGTGGCACTAAGTGTGCGTAATTGAAATGAGACAGAGATGACTAGCACTGTGTGTGCAAAGTTATGGAAGCTTCGGCTTTATTGATTGGCACTGTGTGTGCAATACCTAGATGAATTTGGTTTAAAGTACAGGAACTAAGTGTGCGATTAAATCGAATGATTAACAAAGGTTGATTAGGATGTAATATCGAGAATTAAGTAGCATGAATGGTGAATAACTATGTGTTGGCTAAGGTATGTATTGAACCTTTGTGGTTGATGAATTGGTGTATGGAATTATGAATGGTTGAGTGAGTAAATTAGCTATGGATGATATGATGTGAGTATTTGAGAGTTGATCTATGTGATGAATTAATTTTGTATATTGTATTTGATTTATTAAATTGATTGTATTATATTACGAACTTACTAAGCTTTAGAGCATACTGTGTGATGTGTTTCTCTATTTTACAGTGTTAGTAAAGCTAGCTCGGATCCGGGGATCATCAGCGACTCAATCAACTATCGGCTATCTATTTTGGTATTTTTGAAAGATGTATATATTTGGTATATGGCATGTATAGGCTAGTGGTTATGGTATGTATTATAATGTTTGGATCTTGCCATGTGATATGGCTTGAAGTTGAATGTTGTTGGTTCATATATGAAGCTATGAAAATGATGAATGTGGTATGAAATAGTGAGATTGGAAATGGTATATTTCATGCTTGAATTGGTTGATGAGAATGATGGGTTAAGTGTGAACTTGTAGCATGAATTACATGATGCTTGGCTTATATGATTTGAGTTGTGAAAATGGTGTTTTGGATGGATTTATTTGAGTAGGAATTGAGTATGGAAGTAAATGATGTAGTTGATGATTGTTTGGTGTATGTATTGGTATATTTTGGTTGCATTTGGGGCATGAATTAGTAATGGTTTGATGTCTATAGATGATTCCAAAGTGTGGTTGGTAATTTGGCCTTGAAAATGGCCTATAATTGCCCACACGGTTGAACACATGGGCGTGTGGCTCGACCGTGTCCTTCAAGGTTGTGTTTTAAAACAAGTCAGACTCGACCATGAGCTGGACACACGGGCATGTGACTGGCTGTGTGATGCAAGCCAGTGTCAGCCACGAGTGAGGCACAAGGGCGTGTCTTAGGGCATGTGGATAAGTCAGTATGTATGCCCTGTTTTGCCACGGCTTGGATGCACGGGTGTGTGACCTTTGTATCTTAGAAAAATGTTTGAATTTTAGTCATGTGTGTTCGGTTTAGTCTCGGCCCTATTCTAAAGCATGTTTAAGGTCTCGCTGGCCTATTTAAGGGACTATATTTTTGTGAATTGCTATGTTTGGTTGTGAATGATATGAAATGTTCCGAAATGATTAGTAATGCCTCTTAACCCTAATCCGACGACGGTTACGGGTTACAGGTGTTACATATATTTAATTTCTACATTTAATGGATTCACAATGACAATTAATTGAATTCCATTTTCTAACTTCATTTATTTAATTAAATAATAATTAGAAAGGATTAAATTAATTCTCAAGTCATTTCCATAGTTAGTGGGAAACCACATTCATTTTTGGTTTCAACAAGCTACCGGCGGAACCAATTAGACATATGCAATTAGCGCTCAAATGATTTATATTTAAGTTCCATCTTTTCGCCTATTAATTATAAACTTAGTTAGTTACCAAGTCATTCAACTATAGTATCATGACTGAGCTCTCCCTAAAACCATACCATTACGAAAGCTACTTGATCAGTGCTCATCCAATGATCGTGTCATAAGTGTGTTACTCTCATAGGATATCCTTAATCACTTTAGGATAAATTCGTTCTCCCAATATGATCCTATTTTGTCTCATGGTAACCCTTACATCTTTCTTCATGAAAAGTCAATTACTATCAAATAGTAATTAAGTCATTCATCACAAAGCCAAACGACTTATGGGCACGTTTACTTTTCATCTATCATGTAATGCCAATGAGAGAATATCATTTATCCATTTCTTGGGCTATGAGTTCCACTATTGTGAATGATGCTACATATTGCAAAAGTCATGTACCCAACGCACCAGCTTTCGGTTCCTTATTTATTCGAACTTAGACTTTTACTTACATAAAAAAAATACGAGTCAAGCATGCATAGTCCATCATCCACTCACGATTAAAGTATGCCACACAATGAACATCATAAGTGAATTAACCCATAAATTGATTTGGTATCTCCTCTACTTGGGTCATTTCTGATGTATTGTCAATCTAGTCAATCACATCTATTTCTCTATCTTCTAGGAGTCATCCGCTTCAATGTTCAAGACAAAACATCTCCCTGATTGGACTTGATAGACGACATATTAGTCTATTAATCAATTTGCCCATTTCCGATTAGACTAAGGACATGTTTAGGTTTCTACTAATATAAGTTTTCTTTTTGTATTACGATCTGACTACGTAATACTGCGTACTATTAGTTAAACATTAGGCAACTAGTGAGCTAATATTTGCTTTCATTTTACTTTGCATGCAAACACCATTGAGGACAATATACAAAGGGTAGTAATCCAGTTCATTAATAGTTTGGTTAAACAAATCTATTTGAAAAAATACAAGTGTACGTAGACGAAAATATTAAATTTAGGGCACTAGGTCCAATAACTACCTCCGCTACCTTAGCTTACCACAATTAAAGATTTCCCAAATTCACTAATTTGAACATTTCAAGGACGAAGTTTAACCTCTACAACACTTAAGGAGGCAAGATAGAGTCACTTCCCCTTAAGGTTTTCTACCCAAAACCTTGAGTAAGTCCTTACAAATTAGAGAAATAAAATTGAGAAAGAATTATCACCTTTAGAAGGTAGATATACAAAAATCAAGCTCTCACACAATACAAGACAACACTCGAAAGAATGAATTACAAATGAACCTACAAGTGTATGCAAGTGAAAATATGAATAACAAAGAGAATGATTGGATTTTTGCTCTTGATCTTTGTAAGCTTGTTTCTTTCGTGTTCTAAGTTTTCTTGTACTTTATTTACACCTCTCTTGGATTAATTTCCATTTGATGTTGATAGAAATGGAATTAAGTAATTGGAGTCATTAATATGGGTATTAAATGCACTTGCAGGGCCAGAGGTATTTGTACCCAAGGTTTTGGGGACCAATTCCTTTGTTACAAAATATGATCGTTGAGCCACAAATACTACACATCAACTGGGAGGGGTGTGGTACCTCATCATCAAGAGTTTAGTACCCTTGTGTTAATATGCTCATGTAACAACCTGTTTTTTTCAGTGGTATCGAAAATAGTGGTTTTGAGGCCACCAAATCCGATGAATAAGTTCATAAATATTAATATTTAATATTTACGAGTCAATCATGGTTTTAAAAAGGTTTTTGATATAGCAATTTTTGTTATATAAGCGAATTATTAAGTTCAAGTGGTAAGACCCTAAGGTCAAGTGGTTTTAGAAAATGAGGTATTAGGACCTCGTTTCTATAAACCGAGCTGTAAATATTTTTATAAATATTTACAGAGTGTCATTAAGGTGGTATTAAAGTGATTAAATGGTTAATTACATAAACGAAAAGGGACTCAAATGGTAATTATACTATTTAAGAATTTAGTGGACAATTTTGGGCAATTAAAAGCATAAAATTTTGGATGATTATTAAAGGGACAAAATGGTAATTTGATAATTAAATTAAATAAAATAAAACCAAAATGTTTTGTTATCATTTTAAGGTCTTCTTCATCGAATTTGATAGAAGAAATCTCCATGGAAATTAAGCTAGGTTTGTCCATGGTTAAAGTGATGCATGTAAGTCTGTTTTAGTCCCATTTCTTTTAATTTTTATATTTTTGAGATCGTTGTAACTAGGTCCAGCTAGCTCATACCATCGATTTTGAAACTGTTAAAGATTTTGAAAGTTGTCATTGATGAACTTGGCGATTTTAGATTTTAAATGATGAATTTAAAATGTTGGTTGATATTTAAAAGAATTTTATTAAGTGATTTTTGATGAATTTTTCGATTAGGGACTAAATTATTAAATTAATAAAAGTACAATGATTTAATGTGAAATTGTTGCATAAATGGGCTGTTTTGGATACCATGAACTTTCAGATAAGCTCAATTTTGGGTAAAATTGGTTACTTTGCATGTTTTTGGCTTAGGGACTAAATTGAATAAAAGTAAAACTTTAGGGTCAATTTTGTAGAAATGTTATAAATGACTAAATTATATTAAATGAATTTTTTTATTGTATAAATTAATATCTTGAATGAAATTATTAATTTAGATTAGGATCGGTTGGAAAATCAAGAAAAGTGAAAATTATCAAAATGCCCCTGAACTTTGGTATTTCTGCAATTTAGCTAGGTAAGTGCGTATGAATTGTATTCTATATAATTTTGATTAAATTGAATGTTAATATGTGATTATATTGTCGTTAAATAAATATATATTAGTATGCAATTTACCGTATTATGAAACGACGTATGACGATTACCGAGCCTCATTTGAACCTTAGGAATTCGTAGGATACAAATGAAATTTCATTAGGGTTTACATGATTCGGGTGCTGGTCTTGAATGTCCTACCGATGGCTGAGGTCCGACATGTGTTGTAGATACTCCACAGCTCATGTGACCAACATCGTGTAGCTACGTTAAAACCCATAGCTCGTGTGAGTAGACCCATTTTCACAGCTCGTGCGAGCATACATGTGAGCATACATGTACAGGAATTGACGGATTACAATTATATGAGTTAGCACACTATGTGTGAGCTATCCTGGGTAACCAACGGTATTCTAAATGGTTTAACGGGCATTATTTAGATAAGAAACGGTAAGAGAATGATGTGTATTATGACATGTACATATATCAACATCCTTGATATGATGATACATGGAAATTATGTAAGTGGAGATGAGTAATAAAGTCAAGTGTTACATGTTGAGAATAAATGGTTATCTATGTTGAATTTATATGAAATATGTTCAAGTATGCTAACATGTGTTGTTCTTTGATGCTTAGGCATGTGCCAAGTTGAATGGTATTATGTTTACTTATAAGTTGCATTGAAATGGTAAGAGCCCAAATGGAAATGTGCTTATTTTCATGAAAGAGTGGTAAGGTTTTAATTATGAAATTTCTTATGAAATGAGTTACCATGTAGTTAATTCCCAAAAGAGTTGTGTTTAAATGCACTAGCTTGTGGCTATGGTTGATGATATGCTTATGTCTTGTGTGTTATGCATTTGAAACGGGTGTGGAAAGTTAATGAAATAGTAAGTTCATACTTGAAGTGTAAAATGATGAAAAAGGAATTGATGAGTTGAATTAAAGTTGTTATTTAAGTTAAAGAAAGTAAATGCAATGGAAAATAATGAAATGAAAATGAAAATAAGAAAATTTGAAAGACTTTAAAGTTATTTACAATCCTACTTTACTAGGGATGACATGTATATGTGATGCTGTGGATTTAGTCCGTAATAGCCCGTTTTAGGTCAAATTGGATCAGTGGTTTCAGGACCATATATCTGAGACCAAAATATTTATTTTATCATTTTATTGAAGTTTACAACATGATAGAATTATTGTGTGAAAGTTTTATAAAGAAATCTTACTATTTGAATGGTTAACTAGAGTAAAAGGACTAAATCGTGTAAAATGCAAAAGTTGCATTCTACTTGTTAAAGGTGTCAATCAACTTTGTCTTTTAAATATGATGGCCTTAAATGGTAATTAGACCATTTTAAATGTTAGTGGACCATTATGGACAACCATTAAGTGATTTTGATAGTTTTATACTAAGGTTAATTTTGGAAATTTATAAATAATGATAATATTAATAAAACAAAGTTAAAATAAAACTTCATTATCATCTTCATGCACCAAAAATAAAAAAAAGAAGAAGCTAAAATAGGGTTCTTCATTCGGCAACCTTAAATTCTTCAATTAGATCAAGAAAAGAGGAATCCGGAATTAGATCGGGGGAAAGGTAAGATTATCGAGTAATTAACACATTTCACCATTTTCATAATCGAGGTAAGTTCGTATAACTAGAATTGAACATTTAAATACTTGTAATTATTTGAAATGTATGTATAAATTCAGTAATTGATATACTTGGAACACGAATGCCTATTTGATATAAACTGATGGTTACCGAGTCTTGTTTGAACCGTACGAATTCGTAGGATACAAGTGACATGTCACTAGGGTTACCGTTTTGGTCAAGCTTCTGCATTTGTTGCGGACTCACCACAACTTGTATGAGCTTACCGATATATCAGCTCGTAATAGCTTACTGTTTTCAACTCGTTAGAGTTTACCGTTTCAGCTCAATAGAGCTAGTTGTCCATCAGCTCAGGAGGATCTGATAATGAATTGACGGATTACTAATGTATATCACCCGAGTATCCTTTGAAGTTCTAATGGGTTCAACGGTCATAAATATTGTTTATACAGATGAGTATTGTTATTGAATAAGTTATTGATTATATGATTGAGAGTGAAGTATTGAATATGATGTATATGATATATGAATTTGGTATGATACAATGTATTGAGTATTGAATTGAGAGATGGATAATTTCATGTATTTATATGACTAACTTGTTGATGAATGCTTGTCTTAGGCATTTGGAGATTGAATTGAGTTTACCTTATTTATTGTTTTGATATTTTAAAATTTGTAAGTCTAATTCTAAATTATACGGGCTTACTAAGCTATAAAGTTTACTTTGTTTCATTTATGTGTATTATAGAGGTTCGATAGCTCACTCGGTTCGAATAAAGTTAGAGCTACGCATCACACTATCCAGTTGTCGATTGGTACTTATGAATTTGTGGATATATGTAAATATGGCATGTATAGGCTAGTTTTAAGATGATAGTTATGGTTACTTTAACTAGTAATTTTGGTACATGTTATGCTATAATTTTAAGCCATGTGATTTGGCTCAATTTGGTATAATATTTTGGTTGTGCTTAAGTATTCAAATATGGTATGTTTTGGCTAGTAATATATGGAATGAAAATATGCAAATGTTATATTGATATGTGGTTAGTATGTGAATGGAAAATACATGTTTTTTATTAGGCATTTCAATGCTATGTTGAAATGGTATAAAATGTGTATAAAATGTCATGGATTGGCTGCCAATTGAGTTGTGAAGTGTAGTAATTTATGCTTGTATATGCATGTAAAAATAGGGTGGAAAAATGGCTTTATAAATGGCCTATAAAAGTAGGGTGGCAAAATGGCTTTATAAATGGTCTATTTTGTCCACACGAGCAGAGACACAGGCGTGTGTCTCAGCCGTGTGCAACACACGGTTATGTTGCATGGACGTGTCTCTCCTAGTGTTGGAATTATATTGAAGTCAGTATGCTCTACACGGTCTCACACATGGGCGTGTGACTGGCCGTGTGGTACAAGTCAGTATAACCTAAATGGCACACGGCCTAGCACACAGCCGTGTGACTTGGCCGTGTTGCATAAGTTAGTATACCCTATAGGTTTAGCACGGCCTAGTACATGGCCTGGTACACGGGCATGTATGGCCATTTCGAAAGGCACACGGGTTGGCCTTGTGACCCAAGTTAGTATGTATGCCCTATTTCCACACGGCCTGAGACACGGGAGTGTCTAGGTACCACAACCTTTGCCAAAAGGGTTTGATACCCTTAAGGCAACAGGCATACTACCTCTTGGGTACCGTACCTTTTTAGCCAATATACCACACCTAATGTAACAACCCAAACCCGGCCCAAACACTATGACCGAATTTGGTTTGCTACGGAGAAAACATTTGGAAAACGTTTCGAAAATCCCTTTAAGTCGAATTATCTTTTTGATGAGAGATGGTTATTTTGTTTAAAACATTTGAGGTGTATAAAACCCATACTTAGATTTATTTTGAAAATATTTATTAAATCGAGTTATTATATATATTTTAAGATGTACCCGAGGGCACTAAAAATGTTTTTGCTTTGGTTTAGAAAAACGTGTGAACTTATTATTACCATAATTAAATAGTTTAAACAAATATTCAAAGTAGGTAACAAAAAAATAATAAAAGGAGTTATTGGAGGCCTTATTACAACCCAATTAAAATCTAACCAAAAAAAAAAATAAAATAGACTAAAATTGAAAGTTCATTTAAATCAAATGTCCACTGCATGGCCACCTCGAGTCCATCCGGTCCACATCTGCAATCTACATGTCACCTGAAAAATATAAAGGAGAAGGTGAGTCACCAAGACTCAGTATGTAACCCTTTCCCCCGGTTTAAAGCCACATCATACACAAATTATAACAATTAACATGCATCAAATCGTATACCCAACCTAACCATCCGTATCACCTTTCTCTACCCCGTGTGGTACCAAACCACTGGTGGTGCCAAACCACTGGTGACTTAAAGTCACAGATGTGATGCCAAATCACTGGAGGTACCAAACCTCTGGTGCCCGAAGACACAAATCGATTGATGGGGCCAACCCATCGTGTGATGCCAAATCACTGGCGTCGATCCCGTATTATCATCTGTGGGGCCAACCCACTGTGGTGCTAAGCCAATGGGACAAGACGCTATGAGGTGCCAAACCTCTGGAGGTACCAAACCTCTGGTGACCGTAGTCACAGTGTGTTACCAAAACACTGGTGTCCGTCGACACAATATCTCTGCCCCCTCCTCTCATCAACCCATATCAAGCAGTTATAAACAAGGTTTATGTCAACATACATTTATCACATGTATCGAATAAGCCATGCTTCCCAAAAGCATTATAATCACACTCATATTAACAGGTACTTACCTGAATCGTCACTTATACCAATACGGTATTAAATCCAATGCTACATAAATCAGAGTTAGCATTCACAACATTTAGCACAGTTAATAAGTCATAAAGTGTGTATGTACACACCTGTCAACACGAGAAGTCTAAATCCCGAAAAGAGAAGTCGGCCACCCTAGGTCCACTTGCCCCTATATTCGGCTATATGAGAGTTAGTATCATGGCCTATTCGGCCCAAACCAAATGGAGAAGGGTTCCTTGTGAACCCGAAACCTTACCTATCACCCCTTGAGTACCCACTTCGGTACTTGATATGCGATTCTTGCTTCACTCCTACATTCGGCCATCACTAGAGTTATTAGCCTTTGGCTTAACGAATAATAAATAAATATAGATCCTTACCAAAATCACTTGACAGGGAATGGGCTTGGATCGTATACCTTAAGATCCTGGCACCTAAACAGAATCGATCCATCACTGATTAGCCACTGAAATAATTCGGCTTTTCCCTTTAATCAAGTCGACAGAGAGAAGGGGTATGGGAGAGGAGTTTCGACATGCTTACCCTTGCTTTAATATTCGGCCAAGACTTCAAAATATGGAGGAGGAAAATTCGGTTATGTCTAGGGAGTAGGTTCGGCTAGAGAGAGTTTAACAGGGAGAAAAGGGGATTTCGGCAAAGGGTAAGGTGTAGGTTTGGCTAAGGTTGATTTCAATATTGATCAAGGCTTGCTCTTGAGTGGAAAAAGGGAATGAAGAAGAAGTATGGGAGGAGTTTCGGCCAAGGTCTTGAGAGAATAGAAAAAAAAAAAGAAAACAAAGAGGGAAAAGATTAGGAATTTCGGCTAATAGCTAAAAAAGAAAACAAGGTGGTAGGTTGAGGTTTTTATAGGCATTCGGCACCCCCCCTTAAGCTTGCCGTCCACTCCTTTCAACAAGGAGTTCAAACTCTAGCCAACTCCCCAATTCACTCCTAGCCACCTATTTGAATTAACTCAAATTAATTTGAATTAATCCAAATAATCAATTAATAATCCCTTAATATCCAAATAATATCCCTATTTATCCTTTATTATCTAATTATCTAAATAATCAATAAAAAGAGTTTAAAGAGAGAAAAACTCTCCCTCCCTATGCCGTCCATATCAAGGTGCAAAAAGGGGATTTTCGTGACTCGATACAAGGCTCTCCCTTATCCCTTGTGGCGTCACATGTAGCTCCTAAGTGGCCCTCCTTTTGCCACTTATCCTAGGCTCATTTTATGACAATAAATCCCTTATTTATTCTTGTAACCCCTACCTGCTAAGGCTCCTTACCTTTAAAGTTCCCAAATAAAATTTTCTACTAAACTGAGCCTACTCAAGACCTTTAATTAAGCCTTATTATTCCATAAATGATACCATAGTAATTCAAACACAAGGAAAAACATTTAATCACAAATAGCCCCGATTTTAGGATGCTACAGTTCTACCCCCTTAAAAAGAATTTCGTCCTCGAAATTACCTGATCAGAAGAGGTGGGGGTATTGCTGCCGTATCACATCCTCGGGTTCCCACGTAGCTTCCTCTGCACCATGGTTCTGCCATAGCACTTTCACTAAGGGCACTGACTTCCTACGTAGAATCTTCACATCTCTATCTAAGATCTGAACCGGTTCTTCTTCAAAGGACAAATCCGAGTTTATCTCAATTTCTGCCACAGGCACTACGTGCGAAGGATCTGATCGATATCGCCTAAGCATTGATATGTGAAAAACGTCGTGAATCTGCCTCAACTCTGCCGACAGCTCGAGGTGATAAGCTACCGGTCCTACTCGCTTCAACACCGTATATGGGCCAATGAACCTTGGGCTTAGCTTTCCTTTTCGCCCAAATCTCAACACCTTTTTCCAAGGTGACACCTTCAGGAAGACCTTGTCTCCTACATCATACTCCATTTCTTTGCGCTTCAAATCAGCATAAGACTTCTGTCTATGACGCTTCCTTAAGACGAGCCCGAATCACCTTAACTTTGTCCTCAGTTTCTGTAACCAACTCCGGACCCAAGACTTGTCTTTCACCTAACTCCGTCCAACATGTAGGAGTACGGCATTTCCGTCCATACAATGCTTCGTATGGTGCCATCTGGATACTCGCTTGGTAACTATTGTTGTAGGCAAATTCCGCTAATGGTAGAAATTCTTCCCAACTACCTTGGAATTCCAAGACACAACCCCTCAGCATATCCTCTAAAATCTGTATGACCCTTTCTGACTGCCCGTCTGACTGCGGATGGAAAGCTGTACTGAAATCCAATCGCGTACCCAAAGCTTGATGCAACGCTTTCCAAAACCTCGACGTGAACCTTGGATCCCTATCTGAGATAATTGATACTGGCACACCATGCAATCTGACTATCTCAGCCACATACAACTTTGCTAGCTTCTGGAGTGAGTAATCCATTCTCACCGGTACGAAGTGAGCTGACTTAGTCAAACGGTCCACAATTACCCAAACTGCATCCTTCTTGCTGGGCGTAAGGGGTAGCCCACTGACGAAATCCATAGTGATCCGCTCCCATTTCCACTGAGGAATCTTTACTGGTTGAAGTAGTCCCGATGGCAACTGGTGCTCAGCCTTGACCTGCTGACATGTTAGACACTTTCCCACGAACTCAGTCACCTCACGTTTCAAGCCCGGCCACCAAAACTGTTTCCGTAAATCTCTATACATTTTGCTACCTCCAGGATGCATAGCGTATGGGCTGCTATGTGCATCTTGGAGAATTCTTTGTCTCAGTTCTAAATCTCTCAGTATACAGGGCCGTCCTTGAAAACATAACACACCATCATTAGTCAAACAATACCCTTCCAAGCCACCATCTTGCACTTGCTCCCTCTTTGCATTTAATCCCTCATCGACAACCTGCTTTCCCTTAATCTCCTCGATCCAAGTTGGCCTAATTTGAAGCTCTGCCAAAAGGCTCCCATCGTCGTATAGACTGAGACGAGCAAACATCGCCCTTAAGTCCGTCACGACCTCCCGGCTCAACGCGTCAGCCACCACGTTAGCCTTACCCGGATGATACTCGATTGAACAGTCGTAGTCCTTCAACAGTTCAATCCATCGGCGCTGCCTTAAGTTCAAATCCTTCTGAGTCAAGAGATACCTCAGACTTTTGTGATCCGTATAAACTATTGACTTCTCCCCATAAAGGTAATGTCTCCATATCTTCAAAGCGAAGACTACTGCCGCCAACTCCAAGTCGTGCGTTGGATAGTTTACCTCGTGCGGTCGTAACTGACGGGATGCATAAGCCACTACCTTCCCTTCCTGCATCAACACACATCCCAACCCAGTGTGGGATGCATCACAATAAACCGTGAACATCTTTCCTGCCTCAGGCTGTACTAAAACCGGAGCTTCCGTCAGAATCTTTCTCAGCTTATCGAAACTTTCTTACTGCTTTTCCGCCCAAACGAATGGTACTCCCTTCCTTAATAACTTAGTTAATGGTGCTGCGATTAATGAGAATCCTTCCACAAACCTTCGGTAGTACCCTGCCAGACCCAGAAAGCTTCGAATTTTGGCCACTGACCTAGGCGGTTTCCAATCCAACACTGCTTCAATCTTACGGGGATCCACTCTAATCCCTTCTGCTGACACTACGTGACCCAAGAAAGCCACTTCCCTCAGCCAAAATTCGCACTTACTGAATTTGGCATATAACTGCTTTTCCCTCAGTACTTGCAGAACTATTCACAAATGCTTGTCATGCTCCTCCTCCGTCTTTGAGTAAACCAATATGTCGTCGATGAACACCACGACGAATTGATCCAAGTACGGCTGAAACACCCTATTCATTAAGTCCATGAATGTCGCCGGTGCATTGGTCAACCCGAATGGCATCACTAGGAACTCGTAATGCCCATACCGAGTTCGGAATGCCGTCTTGTGAACATCAACCTCCTTCACCTTTAACTGATGATAACCCGACCTAAGGTCAATCTTTGAGAATACCGACACACCCTTCAGTTGGTCAAACAAGTCATCACCTTTAACTTGTTTAACTGACGGTAGTCGATGCACATTCGCATAGAACCGTCCTTCTTCTTGACAAACAACACCGGTGCTCCCCATGGAGATATACTAGGTCGGATAAACCCTCTATCCAAGAGTTCCTGAATTTGAGCCTTCAGCTCCACCAATTCCTTTGGTGCCATTCGATACGGTGCTATAGATACAGGTGCCGTTCCAGGTAGCAAATCTATACCGAATTCGACTTCCCGATCCTAAGGGAAACCCGGAAGTTCTTCTGGGAATACATCCGCGAATTCCCCTACTGTTCGGACCTTTCCAACCGCTAACTCCTTAGCCTCCAAGGCACAAATTCGAACTATAAACGCCTCACACCCTTTTCTGACCATCTTTACGGCCTTCAAAGCTGACACCACATTAGACAGGTAATTTCTTCGATTACCGATCATGACCACTTCATCCCCTTCGGCCATTTTAAGAACCATGCGCTTAGCAGCGCAATCCAACCGCGCCTGTTACTTAACCAACCAATCCATCCCGACGATCAAATCGAACTCCCCAAACGGTAGTTCCATCAGATCAGCTACAAACACGACCCCTTGGAGTTCTAGGGGTACATCCTTATAAAGCTTGTTCACAACTACAGAATGGCCTAAAAGGCTAATTACAGTCATCTTCCTAGCAGCAGTCTCAAAGTCTAGGTTCAAAGTCTCTACCACACTACTAGCTACGTATGAATGCGTCGAACCCACATCAATTAATGCAACATAAGGAAGACCGAAAATTAGAAACGTACTGGTTATTACATCCGGTGCGTCACCCTCCTCGCGACGTCTTGCCTCATAGACTAAGCCCGGCTGCCTTACCTTTGTATTGCCTGCGCCTCTGCCCTGAGTTCTGCGACCACGATTAGCACCATGGCCCCCTCTACCATTACCACGACCTTTTTGTGGTCCCATACTTCTATCCTGAGTACGGTTCTGCCCCTCTGACTGATTCTGAGCTCGCTTCCGGGGACAATCCCTCACACAGTGATCCAAAGACCCACATTCAAAACAGCCCCTCTCACCGGTCCAACAACCTCCCCAATGGGACTTCCCACAGCGATTGCACTGAGCCGGTCTCTGATTAGCAGTCGTGGGCCTTGCTGCCTGATTTGGCCCACTTTGTCTAGCCTTTTTCTGGACATTACCACCTGACCCAGATGACCCAAAGCCTCTCTTCTGCTTGATCCTATCGTAGTTTTGCCTCACAGACTCTTTGATCCCCTCGGCTACCTTAGCCTTTTCCACTAGAGATGAAAACTCACGAACTTGCTGCGGAGCAATCAGCAGCCTCAACTCATCTCTAAGTCCATCCTCGAAGCGGACATAGCGCTCATGTTCGGTAGCCACGATGCCTCTAGCATATCTACTCCGCCTTAGGAACTCCGCTTCATATTCCGATACTGACTTAGTTCCTTGCACTAATCCCAGAAAAGCCTTTCTCTGCGCGTCAGTGTAGCTGGTACCCACATACTTTTTCTGGAACGCAGCCTTAAAGTAATCCCACGTAAGATCATCTGCCGTGGCCCCATCTCGGACAGTGAGCCACCACTGATACGCTTCATCCTTCAGAAGCGACACGGCTCCTTTCAGCTTCTCCTCATTAGACAAGTCAAGATCGTCCATGATCCTTTCTGTAGATTCTAACCAGTATTCTGCTGAACTAGGTGCCACTCCCAACACGCCCCGGAATACCTCAGCTCCGTTGGACCGAATTCGCTCGGGAACAGATTTTCGAGCTCCCAGATTTCCGCCAGCCCCAGCCACCAACTCGAGAACTCGCAACACAGCTTGCGATACTGCCTCACCCCTTGTCTAATCCTGCTCCTCAGCTCCAAAAGCTGGAGGTGGTGGTGGCGGTGGTACCTCATTTTCAGAACCTTGACCCGACCTGACGGGTTCAGATACGGTCACTCTTCCCCTACCACGTCCACGTCGGCCACGTCCTCTAGAACTCATTCTATCTAACGCGCTTTTAATCTGATTAAGAAAAAATTTTATGGATTAGTAAGTTGTTCCACTTGATTATCCGCGAAGAATTTTATGAAAAGTTCATTAGGGATTCCTTCGATCAACAATGTTTTAAGTCTTCTACCCTAGTTCACACAAGAGGGCACATCCATTCCCTAATACTTTCCATACTTATTCACTCTTTGGACACTTCTGTCCCGTTTCTATCCCAGGGGTATTTTCGTCTTTTTCCTACAGGGGTATTTTTGTAATTAAAAACTGAGAGATTTCAAACTTTAATAAAGCAGGTCGCTTTGAAATTCCCAAAACTGGAGAGTATTTCTGAAAATTTGTAAAATTTGAAGTTATGGCATCATTTTAGAAATTAGGGGCATTTTGGTAATTTTTGTCAATCGGGGGTATTTTTGTAATTTCAAATCCAAAGTATTTTGTTGGGGATTTGCAAAGTAGAGTTTTTGAATATTTATAAAACAAGGAAGTTTTTGGGCAAAACCATTGAATTGATATTTTATGAACCAAGGGCATTTTAGTAATTTTACCCCTAAGGGCATTTTTGTAATTTTTGCAAATCAAATTTTTCGGGGAAAACATTGTAAAAATGGTTGTTCTTATGGTTGAAAGAGTAATTTCTAAAAGTTTTGAAACCAAGTTTTGTTGTTTCCTTCTTTTCGAAAACATGGCTAGGTCCCTTTCGGGTTTTAGTCGTTATGTTTAGCCTATGACCGAGCCCTCTTGGTCAGGGTGAACCAAAGCTACGCACCAGGCAGGATTCGAGTGGAGAGGAGGTGAGTCACATGGACTGCTTAAATACCAAGCTCCCACCGAACCTTTCTAGACATGCGCACAGAGGTTGCCACACCACTGAGCCCTTTGAGTTAGGGTGAACCGAAGCTACGCACCAGGTAGGATTCCTGCGAAGAGGTGGTGGGTCACTAGGATTGCTTAAATACCAGGCTCTCTCGGATCCAATCCTAGACATGCGTACAGGGGTTACCACACCCTAGCTCAATGACTTAGCCATAGGTTGGTTGAGTTCATTAAGTCTTATGTTCTGTTTGTGTGTTTGAGTAGTCTAATCCTAGGGTTCAAATCCTATAAGACTATTCTACATTCCATGCTTCCTACCCTTCTATAGACAATAATTCATACAAAAGTTAGAAACACTTACCTGGGCGGATTGGTGCCGGAGACTCGGGCCATGCCGTTCAAAAACCCAAAAACATTTCAAATTCTTTAATAAGGCCTACTAATTATAAAACAAAACCTTTTTGGGCCTTGGGCCCCCACAGTCGAGCTTTGAACTGGGCTCTGATACCAATTTTGTAACAACCCAAACCCGGCCCAAACACTATGACCGAATTTGGTTTGCTACGGAGAAAACATTTGGAAAACGTTTCGAAAATCCCTTTAAGTCGAATTATCTTTTTGATGAGAGATGGTTATTTTGTTTAAAACATTTGAGGTGTATAAAACCCATACTTAGATTTATTTTGAAAATATTTATTAAATCGAGTTATTATATATATTTTAAGATGTACCCGAGGGCACTAAAAACGTTTTTGCTTTGGTTTAGAAAAACGTGTGAACTTATTATTACCATAATTAAATAGTTTAAACAAATATTCAAAGCAGGTAACAAAAAAATAATAAAAGGAGTTATTGGAGGCCTTATTACAACCCAATTAAAATCTAACCAACAATAAAATAAAATAGACTAAAATTGAAAGTTCATTTAAATCAAATGTCCACTGCATGGCCACCTCGAGCCCATCCGGTCCACATCCGGAATCTACATGTCACCTGAAAAATATAAAGGAGAAGGTGAGTCACCAAGACTCAGTATGTAACCCTTTCCCCCAGTTTAAAGCCACATCATACACAAATTATAACAATTAACATGCATCAAATCGTATACCCAACCTAACCATCCGTATCACCTTTCTCTACCCCGTGTGGTACCAAACCACTGGTGGTGCCAAACCACTGGTGACTTAAAGTCACAGATGTGATGCCAAATCACTGGAGGTACCAAACCTCTGGTGCCCGAAGACACAAATCGATTGATGGGGCCAACCCATCGTGTGATGCCAAATCACTAGCGTCGATCCCGTATTATCATCTGTGGGGCCAACCCACTGTGGTGCTAAGCCAATGGGACAAGACGCTATGAGGTGCCAAACCTCTGGAGGTACCAAACCTCTGGTGACCGTAGTCACAGTGTGTTACCAAAACACTGGTGTCCGTCGACACAATATCTCTGCCCCCTCCTCTCATCAACCCATATCAAGCAGTTATAAACAAGGTTTATGTCAACATACATTTATCACATGTATCGAATAAGCCATGCTTCCCAAAAGCATTATAATCACACTCATATTAACAGGTACTTACCTGAATCGTCACTTATACCAATACGGTATTAAATCCAATGCTACATAAATCAGAGTTAGCATTCACAACATTTAGCACAGTTAATAAGTCATAAAGTGTGTATGTACACACCTGTCACCACGAGAAGTCTAAATCCCGAAAAGAGAAGTCGGCCACCCTAGGTCCACTTGCCCCTATATTCGGCTATATGAGAGTTAGTATCATGGCCTATTCGGCCCAAACCAAATGGAGAAGGGTTCCTTGTGAACCCGAAACCTTACCTATCACCCCTTGAGTACCCACTTCGGTACTTGATATGCGATTCTTGCTTCACTCCTACATTCGGCCATCACTAGAGTTATTAGCCTTCGGCTTAACGAATAATAAATAAATATAGATCCTTACCAAAATCACTTGACAGGGAATAGGCTTGGATCGTATACCTTAAGATCCCGGCACCTAAACAGAATCGATCCATCACTGATTAGCCACTGAAATAATTCGGCTTTTCCCTTTAATCAAGTCGACAGAGAGAAGGGGTATGGGAGAGGAGTTTCGACATGCTTACCCTTGCTTTAATATTCGGCCAAGACTTCAAAATATGGAGGAGGAAAATTCAGTTATGTCTAGGGAGTAGGTTCGGCTAGAGAGAGTTTAACAGGGAGAAAAGGGGATTTCGGCAAAGGGTAAGGTGTAGGTTTGGCTAAGGTTGATTTCAATATTGATCAAGGCTTGCTCTTGAGTGGAAAAAGGGAATGAAGAAGAAGTATGGGAGGAGTTTCGGCCAAGGTCTTGAGAGAATAGAAAAAAAAAAAAAAAAAGAAAACAAAGAGGGAAAAGATTAGGAATTTCGGCTAATAGCTAAAAAAGAAAACAAGGTGGTAGGTTGAGGTTTTTATAGGCATTCGGCACCCCCCCTTAAGCTTGCCGTCCATTCCTTTCAACAAGGAGTTCAAACTCTAGCCAACTCCCCAATTCACTCCTAGCCACCTATTTGAATTAACTCAAATTAATTTGAATTAATCCAAATAATCAATTAATAATCCCTTAATATCCAAATAATATCCCTATTTATCCTTTATTATCTAATTATCTAAATAATCAATAAAAAGAGTTTAAAGAGAGAAAAACTCTCCCTCCCTATGCCGTCCATATCAAGGTGCAAAAAGGGGATTTTCGTGACTCGATACAAGGCTCTCCCTTATCCCTTGTGGCGTCACATGTAGCTCCTAAGTGGCCCTCCTTTTGCCACTTATCCTAGGCTCATTTTATGACAATAAATCCCTTATTTATTCTTGTAACCCCTACCTGCTAAGGCTCCTTACCTTTAAAGTTCCCAAATAAAATTTTCTACTAAACTGAGCCTACTCAAGACCTTTAATTAAGCCTTATTATTCCATAAATGATACCATAGTAATTCAAACACAAGGAAAAACATTTAATCACAAATAGCCCCGATTTTAGGATGTTACACCTAACTTGGGTGTTTGTTGAGAAATTATTTTTCAACTAAAAATGAAACTTGAAAATAATTTTAAAAACTTTGTTTTACTAAAATTGATTTAGATTGGGTTTATTATATCAAAACATTAGAAAAGTCAAACTTAACAATCTCCCCCTTTTTGATATAACAAAACTTAGAAAATTTCCTTTTAAGAACTCCTCCTTAATCAAAGATTTTTTTCAATTTGTGACCCTCCCTTTTTAAAGCACTATTTGAATACAATATGAACAAATTAAAATTTGAAGGATTTTCCTTTTTGAAAGCTAATTTGAAATCCAATATAAGTTTTGATGCTTGGAAAAATTGAAAAAAAAAAAACATTTGTGTAATATAATTTTGATTTGAATTTGAATGTTCAATGTACACATTTTTAATTCTTTTTCTCTCATATATAAAAAATTAGAAAATCAAAAGAGTGATCCATTTTAAAGAAACAAATGAACACAAAGCATACTATCAAGATGCAATTAAAGTAAAGCATTGAACATGACTTATAATAATAGTTAAAACATAATAAAACATTCAAAGAATGGTAATGATCATGCAAGATAAAATATCCAAATGAAAGTCATGAAAACATCATCCAAATCAAGCAGAAAATATCCAAAATAGCTAATTCATAAAGTATGCCAACCAAAAGAAAAGACTAAGGCTTCCAACACAAGAAATCCAACCATAACAAAGTAGTGAAAAACAAGCATAATCACAATAAAATCAATTTTTCATGATAGGTGGATGAGATGAAGGATGAAAACAAGTCATCAATGTTGTCATATGCTCTTCTAGAGTGGACATCCACCCCTCAAAAGAAGCAAAAAAGGAGTTGAAGAGAGCATCAAAGTGTGCAGAGATGGTGTCCAAGAGAGTACCAAAATGGGAATGAATGTCATTAAGTGACTCAAAAAAAGTGAATGTGCAAGGTGAGGTAGGAGTTGTATTCTAGGGAGTGTCATCATTCGTAGCCTTATCCTCCTCGTCCTCAAGATGTTTTTCTTATGCACCGACTTGTTGGAGACCACTTTGTGATGGACCGACTTGTGAGCTACTTTGAACCTTGGGAGGCTTGACCTATGAACTATCGATAAGAGAATCGTCGCAACTTCGAGGAGTCGTGCCATTAACGAAACTCGATATGGGAGGATCTAGATCAATAGCAACACAGATACTAATCTCCTAGAAATTGAGAGAGAGAAGGATACCATACTTAAAGGAGAATTTGCTCGTGTAAGGCTTTTTAAAGGTTTAATCTAAGCTTGGTTTTGACACAATGGATAAGCCAATAATTTGTTAGATGGATTGTGGCATGTTTTGTGGGTGGGTTGATTTTTCAAGCATTTATCAATTGAAGAAAGTGACCATGTAGTTCAAGGGGATCGGCATTGTCCCCAAATGTCCTAAGAGATAATGGGAAGTCGCCATTAATTTATCAATTACAAGAATTTGAGGTACCCAGAGGGGTAGAAATGGTGTCAATATCAATCTCAATCTCGGTTCCCATAAGGTAGGAAGCTATTTTCATTACCATATAGCAAGTGTAATCATGGACAAGTTTAGCATATGAGTAAAAAGCTCAAATGAGATTGTCGTGACAAATGCAACTATAAGATAACACATTCATCCAACCTCATCGTCGCAAAACCAAGTAAGAATAGGAAATTTTTGGTTGATAGTTCCACATAAGTCTCTACTGACCCCAATTCAAACTCCTTTCCATTTAATAACAAGCCACTAAGCAACATTATGAAAGCTCGTACCAAAAACCCAAATGTTCCTTCAACATCTACACAGAGGAACAAAAGAATGAAACAAGTCTGTGTGCTTAAACAATTGCCTAATGCTATAGAAAATAAGTTGAGAAGCAAAAGTTGTTTTGGGATCCAAGCCACTCCAAAACATACTCAAAACTAATTCTCAAAGGGTTCATCCATGAGTAGAATTTTGATTAAAATAGTTTTGGATTTCATGGAATCGATCAAATACTCTACAATGTTGGACTTTCTGGATCTGTGTACTATGTCTAGGCATTATTAGACAGGTTATGTACGAGGTCCATGCAAACTTGAACAAGAGGATCACCGTTGAAAACCATCCTTTCTACCATAAGGTTCTTGTTCGAGGAAGTCTTTATAATTTTGGCCCTGAACAAATTCGAAAGGTGTTAAATTGTTATACTACAAATTTGGTCGAACTTGATGAATCCTTGGACCAAACAACAACAATACTCATTGACAACCTACATTCAACCTAGCCAGTAAGAGGTACTCTTCATGTCTCCTCCCTTTCAACTGTTTATGCCACAATTTTTCCATTGCTACTAGAAATTTGCTACCTAATAGCCAATGAGATAGGATGACTAAGAGAATGATTGTCCTATTAAAGAAACTCATGGACATGATTGAGTTCAACTTTTGTCAACTCATTTTTTATAAGATTACCAAACATGTTGAGAAGCTATGTACCATGTAGTTGTTGCCTCACCCCTCTTTGATATTCCAAATTTCAATCTCCCAATATCTGAGAATTGTGAAAGCAAAAAAATAAACGGAGAAGCTTATCTCTGAACTTAAGTTTTCCTACAAATGGGTTGAATGGAAACATGTGTTGAATGAGCAAGAAGAGGTTTCTAAACCTGAGTTAAAAAAGGCTGCTAAAGGACAAGCTCCACTAAGGAAGTGCCTACTACCGCAGAGATTATTTCCATTATCAGAGGTATAAGGGAAAGAGCCATTGCCAATATTTGAGCCTCAATAGGGATCTATAAGAGATATGGCGACAGGCTACGTGTTGAGTCCAAAGCAATGAGGATAAAAATTGAGAAGAAAAAAAGCTCTATTGGTCGATCTTCTTGCTCATGATGATAAGGAATAATTTCACATTTTGCTAAACAAAAAGTGGGAGAAGAAAGTGAATGTTCATAATTTTTTAACTTTTTTTAGTTACTAGATAATTGTAGTAATTTTGATGCTTGATGTTGATGCTTTATTTTGGTACTTGTTGATGATGATACATTTTGATTCTACTATGAACTACTTTTACTTTAATGCATTATTTCATTACTTAATTAGTTTGCTTAGTTATTGTAACAGTCTGATTTTGGCCCTAATCGGAACGATGGTTTCGGGACCCCAAATCTGAGTTAGAAAAATATTTTTATATTATATTTGATATCTATGATATATGTTTGAGCATGTGCTAAAATATCGTGGGTTAATTTGTCTGTTTGTGTGTTTAATTTAAGGAAAATTGCATAAGTGGTAAAAGTAGCCTTATTGCTTGATTGGGTGGTTAAATTAATGTGTCTTTATATAGGGAGGACTAATGTTGAAAATTGTCCATTTTTAATGGATAGTGGACGGCAACATGCAACTTTTTATAATGTAATTATATGTTTATATTATATGTTATGTTTAAAAAATATTATATTATATTAAAAACATATTATAATAAAAACATAATAGAGAAAGTGCATGTTCATCTTTTATTTCCTCTTGTTATCACCGAAACTAAATAGAAAAGAAAAGAGAAAAACCTTCAAGGGTTTCGGCACTTCTCGAGCTTGATTAAGGTATGATTCGGTTTTAGTTTTTGATAATTTTTACGTTTTTGAGATCGTTGCTTAGTGTTTTAGTAAGCCCATGTTTAAATTTTGAAATTTGATGTGCATTTCGTGAGTTGCCATTGAAGGGAGTTGGTTGTTTTTGTTGTTTAATGACGTTATATTAATTATATGTGTTAGATTAACAAGTTTAATCTTTGAATATTTGATGAAATGGAGTAATTAGGGTTAAATTGTGAAAATTGAAATTTGAAGGATCAAAATGTGAAATAAATGGAATGTATGAGTTTGTATAAGAGTATTGAATATTCGGACCTTAAGGAGTGTGTGCAAATTTTGAGTATTTTGTGTTTTGTGCAATAGGGATTAAATTGTAAAAATTATAAATGTCAGGGGTAAAATGGTAATTTGTATAATTATGTGTTTTTGGATTAAATTGAATGAAAATATATTTGAATGAGCTTAATTTGGAATTATTTAGATCAAGAACAAAAAGAAACGAGATTGGATCGGGGAAAGGCGAAGTTGAACGAATAGTCGGGAAACCCTAATCCTTCGATTTCCGAGGTAAGTTTTTAAGCAATTGGGTTGAATTGAATTTTATTTTATAACAAAGTATATATGTTAAATAAAAGTAAGTATGCTAAATTAATTAAGGCCGAATGTGGCATTAGATATAGTATATGTTAGCCGAATATAAGGTTAATATATATTTACATATATGCTTTGATGTGTTAAGATAAATGAGTACTTATAGACTGAGAGGTAGTTAGATATGGATCTTGTAATAGAAAATGGTTGTATTTGAATATGTGATTAGATGTGATTACTGATTATGACCGAATGTGTTGGAAATTCATAGGAAGAATTGGTTGGTTTGAACATATGCATCTATGAATGATCATGTGAGTAAAAATGTGATTATATGTTTATATGGAAGAGGAATGATCGGGCTAATGCACTAAGTGTGCGAAATCGGTCGTAATGCACTAAGTGTGCGAATTATAAAGTACCGAGCACTAAGTGTGCAAAATCGGTCGATATGCACTAAGTTTGCGAATAAAATGTCCGAGCGCTAAGTGTGCGAAACCGGCTAAAGTGCACTAAGTGTACGATCAACTTTAATCTCAAAAGTTTGAATTCGGTAAGTTGATACTATGAAATTTTACTATTCGAATTCAATTATATAAGTAAAGTGTTATTCGAATGGAATGTTATATTTGTTTTAAGTATAATTTTAAATGATTGAGTTGGTATGAAATAGACCTTACTAGAGTAATTGAAATGTTGTTTGGTTCACCAATGTGATTCGGTTATGTGAGATAATGTATCATGAGTACGTGTTAATGAATTGAAATTGAGTAGATGATTATGATTGAGGATGGAATTGTATTATTAAATGGGTAATGATAAATCCTTGTTTACCATTTTTGGTTTAAATCATTTTAAGTAACATTGATTATTTGCGTTAGATTGCTTAAAACTTACTAAGCTATAATAGCTTACTTGGTGTGTTTGTTTGCATTGTTCCATAGATTTTGAAGTCTAAGTTCGAGTTCGGGGATCATCGTCAGAGTCAACCACACTATCATCTACCTTTGGTACCTTTTCGTTAAGTTGAACTTTTGGAAACTATAGCATGTAAAGGCTATTTTCTCTTTAGAGTCTATTTTGTACATATTGTATATAAATGCCATGCGAATATGGCTTCTCTTCTATGCTTGGATTAACTTGTTAATGCTTGTGGTGATGTATATGTTTGTGCATTTTCGATCTTAATAATAGCATATTTTGGGATGTATGTTGCATGAATTTCAAAAAGGGGTAATTTATCTATACATTTCGAATGACCGTCTTATGATTGAAGTAGGTGCAAATTGATGTTAAATTATTTAATTGAATATGGCTTAGTCATGCTTGAATTTGGTTTTAAAATTTGAGTATGTATGGATACATTATAATCTTAACTTAGAAGTTATTTCAAATTTTATTATGCGTGTTATATTAATGAACAAGTTGAAATATGCTCATTTGTAAGTATTCGGTCATGGCATAGATTTAATTTGGAATTCATATTACATATTGGATGTATATATTTATATTCGGTTATGAGGTTTGAAATGGGGATTTTTTGTAGTGAACAATCAATTATGGTATGTATGTGATTAAATTATTATAGTATTTGATTGGTATATGTTGAATAAGAGAAATATATATATATTCGGCCATAGTATACAAATTGACCAAAGGAATAATGTTTAGCTATTTGAATGTAAGTAGTTTTAATTGATGATAATGATATCATTTGTGATATGTTCGTTAATGTTTTAATATTGGAAGAGATGTACATGTTTAATCGTGAAAGTATAGTTTGGTACGTATCAATTAATGAAGTAGTTTTTATAAGGTGCATTGACTTGTGGTTAGTAAAGTAATGCCCGTAACCCTAATTCGGTGACAGACACGGGTTAGGAGTGTTACAGTTATAATATTGGTTGGTGAGTTATTGATGCCATTCCATACTAGCATTAATGATTAATTCATTAAATTATTTCCTAAGTTTATTAAGTTCGTGGGGAAATGGTAAATAAGAGCTAAGGTTTTGTGTTGATATAACTTCCTAGTTTGTGTATGTTTTGTTCAACAAATTTTCAAAAGGGGAGAATGTTAGAAATTATGAAACTGGAAACTGTGTGCCAAGGAAGTGCCCACTTCCCTAACATTAGAGTTGCTTTAAGACAGATTCCGTATTTGAAGTGTTAGTAGTTTATTGAATGATTCTTATGGGTTATGCTGAGTATATGGATGATATCTAGCCCATCAAAGAAGATCATACCACTTGAGGAAACAATATTTGAAGATTGGATCAAATCAGATCCGCCCACCTTAGATCGTTGATATTGGATTGGACTGAAACTTTAATTGATTAGTTGCCAAGACGCCATGTTTACATCACCTGTTATTATTATATTTTATTCAGTTTGTGTTATTACTATTTTAATGGGATTGTGGTATTCTTATGTTAACAAGTCTTGAAATAAATTATTTAATTAAGATAACTATATAGGTTATTGTATTGAGAGCTTAAGCACTTAACCTATTCAAAAATGGAACTTTTCTTTGAGTGCAATTTGATAGTAAAATCGTTTATGTTGTGGTTTTACTTACTGTGTTCATA
Source organism: Gossypium australe (assembly GCA_005393395.2). Lineage (NCBI taxonomy): Eukaryota > Viridiplantae > Streptophyta > Magnoliopsida > Malvales > Malvaceae > Gossypium > Gossypium australe. The sequence goes on from CM016625.1 coordinate 70,335,456, forward strand.
GGGGTGAACTTATTGGTGAGAGTACCTATCTTCAAGGTGAAAAGGTGAGGACAATTCTCATATGGTGTGTGATAAGATAGATTCACTTGTTGTAATTGTTGAATAGAGTGGATATTTCTCACTAAGCTAGGCTTCGCACCCGTAAGGAAACCAAACTACGTTAACAATTCCCGTGTTATTTTTATTTACTGTTAATAGTTTGGTGCTAGAGAAATGCCCACTTCCTAGTTACTCCATCCAAACACAGCTTGTATTGCAATAATGATATTAAAACTTCAATCTTTATTAGAGCTTGCCACTAAAAGTAGCTAGTGTTATTTTCCACAATTCATTGTGGCAAATTGAGCTCTTTCCAACTGTAACACCCCTTACTCGTATCCGACGCCGGGATAGGGTACGAGCGACGCCGGGATAGGGTATGAGGCATTACCAGACTTATTCACAAGCAAACACCACATACTTAACATCTCAAACCATGCAATTTCCCTATACTCATAAAAACATCATCATATGTATATATATACCTAACCAATATTAGCCAATATCAAATGGCCATTTACAAAATGAATTATCAACTATTGAAGGCAACACATATGGCCAAATCAATTATAACACATAACAAAAAGACCAAGTCCCTATACATGCCATAACTCAAAATGTTAAATTCATTGGTACCCAAAATGATATGTTGATAGTGTGAGTGAATCTCTAATAGTCTTCGAATCCCAAGCTAGCTTGGTGACACTATAAGAAAAGGGAAAAGAAAAGGGGAGTAAGCTTTAAAGCTTAGTAAGTTCCTATGCAAATAATAGGCATTATAACACACATTTAGCACATAATTAACATGATGTAAATTAACATAAATGCCATTATAATCTCATAGTCAAACTTATTCAGTCACAAACTTACAGAGGGTTCATCACATATCGAGCTCATTAAGCATGAGTCTTATGTACATACCTGTACCCAAGTGCAAAATACCAAAGTCTTTCACAACTATAACATTTCTGTCGAACTACCCGTTGAACCATTTGCAATACTAAAGGATACTCGGGACATGTCGTATTCACAGTACCATACCAATGCCATATCCCAGATATGGTCTTACATGGGATTCATATTGATGCCAATTGTAACATCCTAAAATTGGGCCTAGTAGGATTGAGCCCAATGGGCCTTAGGCATAGTGGCGTTTAAAATTTTAGAGAACGGTATTAATGCAAGTTAGACTTATTAGGTAAGTGATTTTGGAAGGTTAGAGGGCTTCTAGGAAGTCCCGGGATCAAATTTAGGCTTTAGGGAAATTTTGGTTTTAGGCGGAAAACAAACCCTGGAAGTTGGCAGGTAGGCTTTAAGAATAAAAAGTGGAGGAAAATGACACAAGTGGAGTGTGTGGTGTAGTGGCAAAGTGACGCCACTTAGGGAGCAAGGGGGTGACGCCACAAGGAAGGAAGGAGGTCCAAGGTTCAAGTCTTGGCTTTTGCATTTTGGTTTCTTTTTGCTTGGATCTTAGAATTTGGGCCATAGTTTATATTTAGTTGCGCATGGTTTAAGACACAAGAGGAGCTTGTGGCCAAGTGGTTAGCAGCGTGGATTATGCTACAAGGGAGCCTGGGTTCGAATCTCATGAGAAGCAAGGGAGTATTTATTTTGCGGATTGGACGGCAAGAGTTTCAGTTGAATTTAAACTCTACTGGCGAAGGGATCCCACATCGGAAGTACACAAAGAATGAAGGTGAAGAGCTAACTATATAAAGAGCATCCTAGGAGGAGAGTAAACACATCTTGGAGGGCGTTTGGGCACAGGAGTGGTCGGAGCGCGGATTAACACCAGAGTCCTATCAGGTGTGTAACTCTCTCTACTCTAGCTGTAGAGCGGCAAATGCCGAAGTGCCGGTCACGGCAATAGTAGCCACACGAGCGTGCGAGCGCACGTGTGGGGCTTCGACGCGATAGTTGAGGCCATCAGTAGTATTCTGGTGGGTTGAGGCTGCTTGGGTCAAGATGGGCCGAAGTGGGCCCAATGGGCTCGTGGGCCCATATGATTAAATTGTATGATGATATAGTATATAGTGAACTAGACTAGGTGGAACTTATATACGTGGCTAGATTTGTGCTAGGTGGGCCACACGAGCGTGTGGGCTCGAATGGGCCGAAATCGGGTTTTAGGTCCAATAGTCCGGTAAGGACCGAAAATGGTAGCTAAGTCGCTTGGGCGAAATTAGGCCTTCGGAAAGGCCATTGCAGGTGCGAATTTACAAAAATACCCTTGGTGGGTAAATTACGAAAATACCCTTGGTAGGTAAAATTACTGTTATACTCTTAGAGGTTGGTTAGCTTGATTATTGTAACATCCTGAAATTGGGCCTAGTATGATTGAGCCCAATGGGCCTTAGGCGTAGTAGCGTTTAAAATTTTAGAGAACGGTATTAATGCAAGTTAGACTTATTAGGTAAGTGATTTTGGAAGGTTAGAGGACTTCTAGGAAGTCCCGGGATCAAATTTAGGCTTTAGGGAAATTTTGGTTTTAGGCGGGAAAAAAACCCTGGAAGTTGGCAGGTAGGCCTTAAGAATAAAAAGTGGGGGAAAATGACACAAGTGCAGTGTGTGGTATAGTGGCAAAGTGACGCCACATAGAGACAATGGGGTGACGCCACATAAGAGACAAGGGGGTGACGCCACAAGGAAGGAAGGAGGTCCAAGGTTCAAGTCTTGGCTTTTGCATTTTGGTTTCTTTTTACTTGGATCTTAGAATTTGGGCCATAGTTTATATTTAGTTGCGCATGGTTTAAGACACAAGAGGAGCTTGTGGCCAAGTGGTTAGCGGCGTGGATTATGTTGCAAGGGAGCCTGGGTTCGAATCTCATGAGAAGCAAGGGAGTATTTATTTTGTGGATTGGACGGCAAGAGTTTCAGTTGAATTTAAACTCTACTGGCGAAGGGATCCCACATCGAAAAGACACAAAGAAGGAAGGTGAAGAGCTAGCTATATAAAGAGCATCCTAGGAGGAGAGTAAACACATCTTGGAGGGCGTTTGGGCACAGCAGTGGTCGGAGCGCAGATTAACACCAGAGTCCTATCAGGTGTGTAACTCTCTCTACTCTAGTTGTAGAGCGGCAAATGCCGAAGTGCCAGTTACGGCAATAGTAGCCACACGAGCGTGCGAGCCACGTGTGGGGCTTCGACGCGATAGTTGAGGCCATCAGTAGTATTCTTGTGGGTTGGGCTGCTTGGGCCACGATGGGCCGAAGTGGGCCCAATGGGCCCGTGGGCCCAAATGAGTAAATTGTATGATTGTTTAGTATATGTTGAACTAGATTAGATAGAACTTATATACGTGGCTAGATTTGTGCTAGGTGGGCCACACGAGCGTGTGGGGCCAAATGGGCTGAAATCGGGTTTTAGGCCCAATAGTCCGGTAAGGACCGGAAATGGTAGCTGAGTCGCTCGGGGCAACATTAGGCCTTCGGAAAGGCCATTGTAGGTGCGAATTTATGAAAATACCCTTGGTGGGTAAATTACGAAAATACTCTTGGTAGGTAAATTTACTGTTATACTCTTAGGGGTTGGTTAGCTTGATTATGTTGTATATTATTATTCTGATTATGATGGTAATTCGTTTCATACGTTGTCTGATATGTTCGTTGCTTCAGGTATGTACGTTACATTAAAAACCTTGTCGATAGTGATTACATGCACTTGCATGAAAGCATGAGTATTTTCGATATTGCATGAAATAAACATATAGCATGTTACATACATAACTCTGTATATTGCATAGGCACAAGGGTTATAATGAAAAGGGGCAGTGTTTCGGTGGTTTTACCATAATATTTCAGTGACTCATGTCACAATATGATTCTTTCGATGACGTTGTCACATTATCCGGTGGTTATGCCACGTATTAAGGGCGATGAGCAGTTGACTGCAGCGACTGCCTTCGATGGTGTGTAGCGGATGGAAGGTCGATTTAGTAATCCCCTGGTGTGTGCGGCAGGATACGGGGGTGTGAAGCGGATGGACACTAGGTTGGGTTGGGGTTCATTTTGCATAATCATGTGTGGTATGTGGATTTATGTGGATTTGGGGCCAAGCCCATTTGTGAAAACATGTGGATTAATTGCATTGCACTCATTCTTGATATGCCATGACATTGGTCTAATATATTACTGTGGGCTTAGGCCCAAATATCGTGGTAAGGGGAATTACACGCTGAGTCTCGATAACTCACCCCGTCTTTTTAAATGTTTCAGGTAATCATTAGATCGCGGATTTGGGGAGCCGAGGCAGACTTGTGGTGGCCCTGCAATGTTTTCTCGTAAACTCGTTTCTTTTATTTGGACTTATTTTATTTGGGTTTTTGTTATGTAATCCGGCCTTTGGTATTTTATTTGGTTTTAGCTTTCAAATTTGGTTACTGCTTATTATTAAATGACCAATATGGGATTTTCCTAAAATGAGAATAAACCATTTCTTATTCAAATTTGCTTAAACTCGATTTTTCACAACAAATACAATTTTATTCAAATTAATAACAACTTTGTAAAATGGGCATTAAATGAATCGGCTTTTATAAACAAACCACAAAACGCGGAGTTTCAAAAGAATACGAACTTTTTAACGAACGCACAGTTTTTTAGACATTCCTTTCATGTGACATGCCAGATCCGGTCGTAACGTCTAGGCTGGGTTTGGGGTGTTACAATTATGTTGTATATTATTGTTCTGATTATGATGGTAATTCGTTTCATACGTTGTCTGATATGTTCATAATGATTACATTGTCATTTCATCATAATATAATGAATGTGCATGGGGATCGGGATATGATTAATGGAGGACAGGGTGTACATTTATGTACGTGGTTTGATGTTAGCCTTGAGCTACATCGTGGACTGGTGATGGCTATGTGCCTCATCGTGGATTGGTGTTGGCGATGTGCCACATCGTGGATTGATGATAGCTTCGTGCTTCATCGTGGATTGATGATGACCTTGAGTCACATTGTGGATATCGATATTTGGTCACATAGTGATCAGTGGCTAGGCCACGTTATATTTGGTCACATAGTGATCGGTGGCTAGGCCACGTTATATTTGGTCACATGGTGACCGGTGGCTATGCCACGTTATATTAACTTTGAGCAGCTTGACTGCCAAAGAGGTGTGTAGCGGTTGGAGGGTCGATTTAGTAATCGCCTGGTGTGTGTGGCAGGATACGGGGGTGTGTAGCGGATGGACACTAGGTTGGGTTGGGGTTCATTTTGCATCATAATGCATGGTATGTGGCTTGATGTGGATTTGGGGCCAAGCCCATTTGTGGAATCATGTGGATTAATTGCATTGCACTCATTCTTGATATGCCATGACATTGGGCTAATATAGTACTGTGGGCTTAGGCCCAGTTATCGTGGTAAGGGGAATTACACACTGAGTCTCGATGACTCACCCCCTCCTTTTAAATGTTTCAGGTAATCTGAAACACCCCAAACCCTGCCCACGAGCCTCAACCGGATCTGGCATGCTCCTTGAGTAAAAACACGTCAAAAGCTTGTTTGTCTTTTGGAAAACTTTGGGTGGTTTGAAGAAAAATCGATTTGTTTTGTGTCTAAATTGAAAATCATGTTGTTATATTTTATCAAAACATTATTTTCATACTTCGAAAGTTATAAGTTAAAAGGTATGCCGAATTTTTAGAGTTTAACATTAAATTGAAAATCACAGGTGCTTAGGTGTCAACACATTTGAAATTATTTTAAGAAAATTTGTTTACCCTCTTGTTTGATATTGATCGTGTCATACTAAAAATTAAAACGCATGCATAAAACAAATTAATGGTAATGGCCTTATTACAACAAAACAAAATCCGAAATAAATCAAAACTTATTATAAAAACCAAAAGAAAACAATGAGCTGAGCATGGCCACCACTAAGTCCCTGCTGACCCGGTCCAATTACTGAGGGTCACCTGCAAAATGTTAGCCCACGAATGGTGAGTCAACAGAATCAGTGTGTAGCAACCAACACAGACTCCCAAAAGATTTAGGCATATCAGATCACACATAACAAATATAGGCAATGATGCAATCCCAAACCCACCTAAATAACCATCCTTTACACATCACCCGTACCTGCCAATCACACCGTAGGGATTACTAAATCGACCCTCCATCCGCTACACACCATCGAAGGCAGTCGCTGTAGTCAACTGCACATCGCCCTTGTAATCGTGGCATAGCCACCAGATAATGTGACAGAGTCACCAGATAACAATTTGTGACATTAGTCACCAGATTCATATTATGTGACATGAGTCACCAGATAATGTGGTAAAAACCACCAGATCACTTCCCCTTTATCATTAACACCCATATGCCCATGCGTCATACAAAATATGCAGAGATCATGCAATATACCTTACCCAAATTCATAACGAATTCACATATGTGTCATATCAAATGTTAAACAACATTATTAATCAGAGTATTAAGGGTTAACGTACCTGAGTACACTGTACCATTGAATGGTACCCTTAGCCACATTTTCATATTTCCCTTAACACATGTATAATATTATTACCATTAACCTATTGGAATTAGTGTAGGGCTACACACCTGATAACCGTGAGTACAATACTATTGATATCGACACTCTCGCTAGCAGGGATAGCAGTAATCTACTTATCCCTTTCCGACGCTAGCCCACACCCCGGTGGCCAATCCCGAACAGCAGAAACCGAACGTTTCTTGAACTTAGGCACTACCCCTTTCTCCCTTCCACTGGTATTCGCATCCATCGAATAAACACTTAATCAGGAAACACGGTCAACTACATATGAGATCTTAAATGAATAAAATCTACAACTTAACACTCTTACCGAAATGGATCAGAATCTCGAAACTCCTTGTATACCACTGTCGAACTGCCCCTAAATGACCATAGTCAGATTCGGCTAACATCAATAAACAATATGGCCTTTGGCCGAATATTAAGACCCCTTTACCTTGATTGTTTAGATCCTGAAAAATGTCACTTGTCCCTGAAGATGTCGAAAACTTGTGGATATTCAAATCCCGAAATCCCCCCAATATTAGCACCGATTGAATGGCTTGTACACAAGAAAATCGACAACGCCCCCTTAGATTACTGAGAGATTTGGCCATAGGAGAAAGGTTATTCGGCTTGTGTGTCAAGTGAACAATCGGCTGGGGCTTTAACAATTGAGAGAGAGTTTCTTTGGCTCTTGATGATAAAAGAACCCGTGAGAAAGAGAAGAAAGAATGGTGGTGTCGTTCGGCTCTTACAAAAATATGGAGAGGGAGAGTGTGAGGCTTAGAAGTTTCGGCAATGGTGGAATAGGATGGATGAGAGGTTTCGGCCTTGTTGAAAAAGAGAGGGTAAGTTTTGGTTTTTAGTCAAGAGAGAAATTAACACACACTCACCCTATTTCCCGCACTTACATGACCGAAAATGACCACCAAAAGAATCCCTTGGCCGGCCAACACTCATTCCTCTATCATCCTCCTACTTTCCCTCCTATTTTCTCTCTTCAACACTCATTCAAAAAGTTTGAATGAGTCCCCTTCTCATCCACACACTTAGCCGCCCATTCAAAAAGATTTTGACCAAGTCCACTGCTTATCCATTCAGTCTCCCTGTGCCGTCCAACTCCCTTCTTGCCTGACGCAAAAACACTCCCCAAAATGCTGCTTGTGCTGCTTGAACCTAGGCCCTACACACTGCTTGCGGCGTCACTTCTTAAGGCTCTAAGTGGCGCCTCCTTGCCACTTTACCAAGCCAATTCTTATGTCCAAATTCCCCTACAAATTTGCTTAAGGCCTCATTTGCCTAGCTCCCCTTTAAGACTTAAAATCCAATATTTTCCTAAGGCATTCACCTACATTCTAAAGTTCCCGGAACTCCCAAAACACATTCAAACAACACATAGGCATGCTTCCACAAATATTTAAGCAAAAATGCACAACCCCTAAATCCCAGATATTACAGTTCTACCCCCTTAAAATAATTTCGACCTCGAAATTACCTGGCTAAAATAGGTGAGGGTATCGCTGTCGCATTGCTTCCTCCGGCTCCCAAGAAGCTTCTTCCGATCCATGATTACGCCATAATACTTTAACCAGAAGAACTAATTTCCACCGTAACACCTTCACAGCTCGCTCCAAAATCTGAATCGGCTCCTCCTTGTAGGACAAATCTGGTCTTAACTCCACCTCTTCAACTGGTACTACATGAGATGGATCTGATCGGTAACGACGTAGCATCAAAACATGGAACACATCGTGCATCTGCTTCAACTCCGAAGGCAACTCTAACTGATATGCCACTGGTCCAATTCGCTTCACAACCCGATAAGGCCCTATAAACCTGGGACTTAACTTTCCTTTGCGACCAAATCTCATTACCTTTTTCCAAGGCAGAACTTTCAGAAACACCTGATCTCCCACAGCAAACTCTATTTCCTTCCGCTTAAATCTGCGTACGACTTTTGCCTATCAGATGCTTCCTTCAACCGTGCCCGAATTACCTTAACCTTTTCTTCGGATTCTGCCACCACCTCCGGACCCAAAACTTGACGTTCCCCCAATTCTGTCCAACACATAGGAGTGCGACACTTCCGTCCATACAGCGCTTCATACGGTGCCATCCGAATATTGGCTTGATAGCTGTTATTATATGCAAATTCCGCTAAAGGCAAATATTCTTCCCAATTTCCTCTGAAGTCTATCACACATCCCCTCAACATATCCTCTAACACTTGGATTACTCGCTCAGACTGGCCGTCCGACTGCGGATGAAATGCCGTACTGAAATCTAATCTGGTGCCCAGAGCCTGATGTTGTGCTTTCTAAAATCGAGACGTAAACCTTGGATCCCTATCCGAAATAATCGACACCGACACTCCATGCAACCTCACAATTTCTGCCACATACAACTTCGTCAACTTCTGCAAAGAATAATCAACTCGCACTGGAATGAAATGTGTAGACTTCGTCAATCGATCCACTATTACCCATACCGAGTCCTTCTTAGTAGGCGTAAGGGGAAACCCACTAACGAAGTCCATGGTGATTCTCTCCCACTTCCACTGCGGAATCTTTATCGGCTGAAGCAATCCTGACGGAACTTGGTGTTCAGCCTTGACTTGCTGACACGTTAAGCACTTCCCTACAAGTTCTGTAACTTCCTGCTTAAGACCAGGCCACCAAAATTGTTCCCGTAGATCTATGTATAGCTTGCTACCTTCAGGATGCATAGCATAAGGGCTACTATGCGATTCCTAAAGAATTCTCTACCTTAACTCCTTATCCTTAGGCATACAGACCTTGCCATGAAAACACAGCACTCCTTCACTGTTAACACCATAGTCTTCCAATTCCCCATTCTGCACCTGTCGTAGCTTAGCACTTAAATCATTATCTACCAACTGACTCTCTTTCACCTCATTCAACCATGTCGGCCTGACCTGCAACTCTGCTAGCAGACTTCCATCGTCATACAAGCTAAGATGTGCAAATATCGCCCTCAGATTCGATACAACCTTTCGACTTAGGGCATCCACCACCACATTCGCCTTGCCCGGGTGATACTCTATAGAACAATCGTAGTCTTTCAGTAAATCTACCCACCTTCGCTGTCTCAGATTCAGCTCCTTCTGAGTCAGCAGATACTTAAGACTCTTGTGATCCGTGTAGATCACTGACTTTTCTCCATATAAATAATGCCTTCACACCTTAAGAGCAAAGACCACCGCTGCTAACTCTAAGTCATGCGTCGGGTAATTAACCTCATGTGGCCTTAATAGTCGGGACGCATAAGCGACTACCTTCCCGTCTTGCATTAGCACACATCCCAATCCTGTGTGAGAAGCATCACAATACACCACGAAATCCTTCCCTGCCTCAGGCTGAATCAGAATCGGAGCCTCTGTCAAAACCTTCTTAAGCCTCTCGAAACTCTCCTGCTGCTTATCTGTCCATACAAAAGGTACCTCCTTCCTTAGCAACTTAGTCAAAGGTGCAGTTATTGATGAAAACCCTTCTACGAACCTTCTATTATACCCTGCTAACCCCAAGAAACTACGAACCTCAGCTACAGACTTAGGTGGTTTCCAATCTAGCACTGCTTCAATCTTCCGAGGATCCACCCTTATCCCTTCTGCAGACACCACATGCCCTAAAAACGCCACCTCCTTTAGCCAAAATTCACACTTGCTGAATTTGGCATAAAGCTTCTTCTCCCTCAACACTTGCAGCACTATCCGGAGATGCTCATCATGTTCTTCCTCAGACTTAGAATACACCAAGATGTCGTCGATAAACACAACGACGAACTGATCCAAATAAGGTTAAAAAACTCGATTCATCATATCCATGAACGCAGCTGGGGCGTTCGTCAATCCAAACGGCATTACTAAGAACTCAAAATGCCTGTGTCTTGTCCGGAAAGCTGTCTTATGGATATCTACTTCCTTCACCTTGAGCTGATGATATCCAGATCGTAGATCTATCTTTGAAAATACTGCGGCCCCCTTAAGCTGATCGAACAAGCCGTCTATCCTTGGCAATGGATACTTGTTCTTGATGGTCAGCTTATTCAACTGTCGGTAATCTATACACATCCGCATAGTCCTGTCCTTCTTTTTCACGAATAGGACCGGTGCTCCCCATGGAGACACACTGGGTCGAATAAACCCACGATCGAGTAACTCTTGGATCTGAGCCTTGAGCTCAACCAACTCCTTTGGTGCCATTCTATACGGAGCAATTGACACAGGAGCCGTACCCGGCAGTAAGTCAATTCCGAACTCCGCCTCCCTATCCCGGGTTAACCCAGGTAGTTCCTCCGGAAAAACATCCACAAATTCCCTTACCGTTCTAACTCCACTAACTCCCTCTTCTTTTGCATCCAACGCACTAACGAAGGCTAAAAATGCCTTGCACCCCTTCCGAACCATCTTATCAGCCTTTAACGCGGAGACTACGTTAGACAAATAGTTTCTCCTTTCTCCTATCATAATTACCTCCTCATCCTCCGGGGTCCTCAACTCCATTCGCTTAGCTGCGCAATCCAACTTAGCCCGATGTTCCACTAGCCAATCATGCCAAGAATGAGATCAAAATCTCCGAAAGGTAGTTCCATCAAATTAGCAGGAAATACCACTCCCTGAATCTCTAGGGGTACCTTCCGAAATAACCTATTCACCACTACTGTGTGACCTAACGAGCTCACTACAGTCATCTCCCTATTAGACAGTTCAAATACTACACCTAGCGTTCCAACTACTCTACATGCAACATAAGAGTGGGTCGAGCCAACATCAATTAAAGCAAAGTAAGGCTTGTCAGCTATAAGGAACATACCGGTTATGACGTCCGGTGCGTCACCATCCTCCCTTCGGCGAACTGCATACACCAGACCCGGCTGTCTTGCCTCTGTATTACCAACACCTCTGCCCGGTGTTCCTCGTCCTTTTCCAGAACCATTACCTTTGCCAATCGGACCACGACCCCGCTGTGGTTGCTGTCCACCCCTTCCAGCCTGATTAAAACCTTGACTTGTTGGTCAGCTTCCGTCTGTTTTCATAGGACAGTCCCTAATCATGTGATCCTTGGACCCACACTTGAAACATCCCCCTGTCTTCTTCCAACACTCTCCTAGGTGCATCTTTCCACACTGAACACAAGTACGGTACTGTCCTCCCGTAACAACCTGCTGACCTCGCAGCCCATCAACTCGATGCCTCTTTTGAACATTCCCGGATGACCCTGATGATCCAAAACCTCTCTTCTGCCTATGCCTATCCGTGTTCTGTCTCACAAATTCCTTAACCCCTTCAGCTACCTTAGCCTTCTCTACCAACACGGTAAACTCCCGCTCCTGCTGTGGAGCTATCAACAATCTCAGGTCATCCCTTAGTCCGTCCTCAAACCGGACACATCGTTCATGCTCCGTAGCCACGATACCTCGAGCATACCGGCTCAACCTTAAGAATTTCGCCTCGTACTCCGCTACGGACTTACTCCCATGAACCAGCCTCAGAAATGCCTTCCTCTGCGCATCAATATAGCTAGTCCCAACATACTTCTTCTGATACGCCGCCTTGAAATACTCCCAAGTGAGATCCTCCACTATAGCACTATCCCGAACTGTGAGCCACCATTGGTATGACTCATCGCGAAGTAACGACACCACCCCTTTCAGTTTCTCCTCAGCAGTCAGATCCAGCTCGTCCATGATTCGCTCCATCGCCTCCAACCAATACTCAGTCGTATTGGGCGCCACACCGGATACACCACGGAATACCTCAGCTCTATTGGCTCGGAGTCGCTCGGGTACAGATTTCCGAGCTCCCATACCTCCACCTGCTCCAGCCACCCTCTCCAGAACCCGCAACATCGCCTGTGATACTGCATCATCCCCCGTCTGATCCTGATGCTCAACACCAGCAGCTGGTGGTGGTGGTGGTACCTCATTCTCGGACCCTTGACCAGACCTAATGGGTTTCGATACGGCCATTCTGCCTCTACCACGCCCTCGCACATTACGACCACGTCCCCTAGAACTTATGTCTACAATCGCGATCTACTCTGCTTTAAAAAGTTTTATGCATTAGTTCTTGTTCCACTGTTTACCCACGAATAAATTTTATGAAAAGAAGTTTAGTAGTAGTTCTTTCGATCATTTCAGGGTTTTCGTTTCAAGTCTTCTATCCTAATTCAGAGAAACACATTCATTCAATAGTACCTACTACACACATTCACCACTCGAACATTTTTGTCCGTTCCAATCCCAGGGGTATTTTCGTAATTTGTCCTATAGGGGTATTTTGATAATTTTCCAAATCAGGGTATTTTGATATTTCGCAAAATAGGGGTTTTTTATATTTTTGTAAAGAAAATCTTGGTAAAAAGGGTAATATGGCAATTTTATAAACCAAGGGTATTTTAGTAATTTTACAAACCACGGGTATTTGGGTAATTTTGTAAACCGGGAATATTTCAGAATTTTTTTTTTAAATCTAAAATAGTTTCTACAACTCAAAGGGGTAATTCGGTGATTTTAAAACTAAGGTTTTTATAAAACAGTGTAGCTAGTCCCTTTCGGGTTTTAATTATTGGATTTAGCTCGTGAACAAGTCCTCTTGGTTAGGGTGAACCGTCACTACGCACCAGGTAGGATTCGAGTGAAGAGGAGGTGAGTCACTAGGACTGCTTAAATACCAAGCTCCCACCGAATCCAATCCTAGACATGCGCACGATGGTTGCCACACCCTAACTCGGCGACCCACTCACAGGTTTGTTTGATTAGGCTTTAATTTTATGTAATTCGGTGTTGGAGTAAGCTAATCCTAGGGTTCATTAACTCATAATATACTAAGCTACGATCTCGTAATACCCACATACAAATCATACAACAGTTAGGGGTACTTACCTGGTGGACTTCGGGTCGGAGACTTAGGTGCCATGCCAGAAAACCTGCTTAACTAAAAAAATAAAGCTTTGGCCCAAAAGCCCTCAAGGCCGAGTTTTGAACCTGGCTCTGATACCAAATTGAAACACCCCAAACCTGGCCCACGAGCCTCGACCGGATCTGGCATGCTTCTTGAGTAAAAACACGTCAAAAGCTTGTTTGTCTTTTGGATAACTTTGGGTGGTTTGAAGAAAAATCGATTTGTTTTGTGTCTAAATTGAAAATCGTGTTGTTATATTTTATCAAAACATTATTTTCATACTTCGAAAGTTATAAGTTAAAAGGTATGCCGAATTTTTAGAGTTTAACATTAAATTGAAAATCATAGGTGCTTAGGTGTCAACACATTTGAAATTATTTTAAGAAAATTTGTTTACCCTCTTGTTTGATATTGATCGTGTCATACTAAAAATTAAAACGCATGCATAAAACAAATTAATGGTAATGGCCATATTACAACAAAACAAAATCCGAAATAAATCAAAACTTATTATAAAAACCAAAAGAAAACAATGAGCTGAGCATGGCCACCACTAAGTCCCTGCTGACCCGGTCCAATTACTGAGCGTCACCTGCAAAATGTTAGCCCACGAAGGGTGAGTCAACAGACTCAGTGTGTAGCAACCAACACAGACTCTCAAAAGATTTAGGCATATCAGATCACACATAACAAATATAGGCAATGATGCAATCCCAAACCCACCTAAATAACTATCCTCTACACATCACCCGTACCTACCAATCACACCGTGGGGATTACTAAATCGACCCTCCATCCGCTACACACCATCGAAGGCAGTTGCTGCAGTCAACTGCACATCGCCCTTATAATCATGGCATAGCCACCAGATAATGTGACAGAGTCACCAGATAACAATTTGTGACATTAGTCACCAGATTCATATTATGTGACATGAGTCACCAGATAATGTGGTAAAAACCACCAGATCACTTCCCCTTTATCATTAACACCCATATGCCCATGCGTCATACAAAATATGCAGAGATCATGCAATATACCTTACCGAAATTCATAACGAATTCACACATGTGTCATATCAAATGTTAAACAACATTATTAATCAGAGTATTAAGGGTTAACGTACCTAAGTACACTGTACCATTGAATGGTACCCTTAGCCACATTTTCATATTTCCCTTAACACATGTATAATATTATTACCATTAATCTATTGGAATTAGTGTAGGGCTACACACCTGATAACCGTGACTACAATACTATTGATATCGACACTCTCGCTAGCAGGGATAGCAGTAATCTGCTTATCCCTTTCCGACGCTGGCCCACACCCCGGTGGCCAATCCCGAACAGCAGAAACTGAACGTTTCTTGAACTTAGGGGTAGGCACTACCCCTTTCTCCCTTCCACTGGTATTCGCATCCATCGAATCAACACTTAATCAGGAAACACGGTCAACTACATATGAGATCTTAAATGAATAAAATCTACAACTTAACACTCTTACTGAAATGGATCAGAATCCCGAAACTCCTTGTATACCACTGTCGAACTACCCCTAAATGACCATAATCAGATTCGGCTAACATCAATAAACAATATGGCCTTTGGCCGAATATTAAGACCCCCTTACCTTTATTGTCTAGATCCCGAAAAATGTCACTTGTCCCTGAAGATATCGAAAACTTGTGGATATTCAAATCCCAAAATCCCCCCAATATTAGCACCGATTGAATGGCTTGTATCCAAGAAAATCGACAACGCCCCCTTAGATTACTGAGAGATTCGGCCACAAGAGAAAGGTTATTCGGCTTGTGTGTCAAGTGAACAATCGGCTGGGGCTTTAACAATTGAGAGAGAGTTTCTTTGGCTCTTGATGATAAAAGAACCCGTGAGAAAGAGAAGAAAGAATGGTGGTGTAGTTTGGCTCTTACAAAAATATGGAGAGGGAGAGTGTGAGGCTTAGAAGTTTCGGCAATGGTGGAATAGGATGGATGAGTGGTTTCGGCCTTGTTGAAAAAGAGAGGGTAAGTTTCGGTTTTTAGTCAAGAGAGAAATTAACACACATCACCCTATTTCCCCCACTTACATGACCGAAAATGACCACCAAAAGAATCCCTTGGCCGGCCAACACTCATCCCTCTATCATCCTCCTACTTTCCCTCCTATTTTCTCTCTTCAACACTCATTCAAAAAGTTTGAATGAGTCCCCTTCTCATCCACACACTTAGCCGCCTATTCAAAAAGATTTTGACCAAGTCCACTGCTTATCCATTCAGTCTCCCTGTGCCGTCCAACTCCCTTCTTGTCTGATGCAAAAACACTCCCCAAAATACTGCTTGTGCGGCTCGAACCTAGGCCTTACACACTGCTTGTGGCGTCACTTCTTAAGGCTCTAAGTGGTGCCTCCTTGCCACTTTACCAAGCCAATTCTTATGTCCAAATTCCCCTACAAATTTTCTTAAGGCCTCATTTGCCTAGCTCCCCTTTAAGACTTAAAATCCAATATTTCCTAAGGCATTCACCTACATTCTAAAGTTCCCGGAACTCCCAAAACACATTCAAACAACACATAGGCATGCTTCCACAAATATTTAAGCAAAAATGCACAACCCCTAAATCCCAGATATTACATAATCATTAGATCGCGGATTTGGGAGCCGAGGCAGACTTGTGGTGGCCCTGCAATGTTTTCTCGTAAACTCGTTTATTTTATTTAAACTTACTTTTAAGTTTGGGATTTTGTTATGTAATAAGGCCAATATAACTTTAGCTTGGGTATTTTATTTGGTTTAGCTTTTAATTTGATTACTACCTATTATTATTAAATGTTCAATATGGGATTTTCCTAAAGTGATAATAAACCGTTTCTTATTCAAAATTTCTTAAACTCGATTTTCACAACAAATACAATTTTATTCAAATTAGTAACAAGGAGCTAGTTGGTAAAATGGGTATTAAATGAATCGACTTTTATAAACAAACCACAAAACGCGGAGTTTCAAAAAGAATACGAACTTTTTAACGAACGCACAGTTTTTTTAGACATTCCTTTCATGTGACATGCCAGATCCGATCGTAACGTCTAGGCCGGGTTTGGGGTGTTACACCAATAGCCCAGCAATGGTCTTACACGAAGCCTCATATCGATGTCATATCCCAGATATGGTCTTACACGAAATCTCAATAACCTTAATGTCATGACATTTGTATCCTAATTATTCCTTAGGTTCAACCGGGATTTTCTCAGTTGTCAAAATTTTTTGATTACATTCAAGGAGTCGATCATAATTCATACAATATTAAAGCATTTAGAAACATAAATAAAACAATGCATTATTTACATACGAACTTACCTCGGTACAAAAATAGTACGAATGGGACTTAATCGTCAAATACTCTGTTTTCCCCCCGGTCTAGGTCCGAGCCTCGTTTCTCTTAATTATAATAAAAAATTTAACTCATTTATTATTCACATTATTGAATTCAGTCCAAAAATCATATTATGGAAAATTACATTTTTGCCCCTAAACTTTAATATATTGAAATTTTTAGCCCTATGCTCGAAAAATGAAATCTATTCAATTTCTTCAATTCCCAAGCCTAGTCGATCCTCTTTTATACTAATAGCAGTCCACTTTTTTAATTTAATCATACTTTTACACACATTTTATAATCTTTTTACAAATAGGTCCTTTTGACATTTTCATCAAAACCCACCTAGAAAAAGTTGTTTATCACACATCAAACATGCATAATCCACCATTAAACATCAAAAGTACACAAATATCCAACATGGGTCAAACCCTAAACCTTGATTATTCCTTAAATTAATGGTAGAAATAGATAGATCAAGTTACAAGGATCTAAAAAACATGAAAATCATTAAAAACGGGGCTAGAACAGACTTACAATCAAGCTTGAAAGAAGAAAAAACCCTAGCTATGGTGTTCTCCCAAGTTTCGGCCAAGGTTGAAGAAAGATGAGAAAATTTTGGCTTTATTTTCCCTTTTTATTCTTTTATTTACCAAATGACCAAAATGCCTTTCACTTAACACTTTGAAATTTTATCTCACCATGTCCATTTTTGTCGACTAACTTAACAAATGGTCTAATTACCACATAAGGACCTTCAATTTAAAATTTCTTAAAAATTAGAAACCTTTAGAATGTAGAGCTCAACTTTTGCACTTTTTACTATTTAGTCCTTTAGACTAAATAAAGTGCCCAAAAGTCAAAACTTTCAAACGAAATTTTCACGAAATCATTCTATAACACCCCTAACCTGTATCCATCGCCAGATTAGGGTTACGAGGCATTACCGATATAAAACACAACTCGAAACAGGCATTCATGGATTTCATGCTTCGTAAATCAATCACCTCAATACACACGTATATTAATTTAATAATAAATGTCTCACAGCTTACAAACCAAAGCACATTCGGCAATATCAATATGATAGTATGGGCAAACACAAAATTTAAAATATAACAATGTCATGTGCGCATTTTACCTAATCATTATTGACCATTTAAGCAAATACATAATTCAAATCATGACCTACTCAACTTGCAAATTCCTTAACCAAGCCAATCCACATATATATACTAAGCCATTCATCTCATGAACTATTCGACTAGCATATCATTCAATTTAAAATATCCAAATAGCATATTAAGCATATCAATAAATGTATGTTACACATAAACAAGCATTATTTAAGAACCAATATACCTCTTCTCTTATCACAATATATATATATATATATATGCGCATATGACCATATAAATTGAGTTGCTTTAAGTAAAATAATAACTAAAAATTTACCCAATTCGCATGCTAATTACTATACCCAATATATATATATGCATACACATAACTAATCAATTAACTACATATACATATTCGTCAACCATAATAACTTCCATGCAAAATATTTAAACTATAATTGTGATTTAGCTTCCTAATTCGAGCTTAAGTAGCCAACCATTCAAGTACAATTCATGTACATTTTAAATAAAAAAATAAAGTATATTCATTTATTACCTCACCAAAATAAAACAAATCATTAACCAAACATACATTCATTCAACGCAAGCATATATCAAAATTTGTTAACTTATAAATCATTCATGATTTCATGAATCATACATAGCAAAAAAAACTTATACCAAGTTCGAAAATGCATAATCATATTCATTACTCTAAGCCATTTTCGCATGACTCATATTTACATAAATTCACCATTCAAAATCAATTCAAAAGGGACTTAGCTTGTACATGCCATAGTTTCAAAAGTAGTACTAACTAAAAACAAAGTACCAAAGTTAGTAGATAGTGTGATAGACTCTGACGATGATTCCCGAGCTCGCACTTAGACTTCAAAATCTATAAAATAGTCAAATAAACACACACAGTAAGCTAACATAGCTTAGTAAGTTATAAGCAATACAATTTAACATTATACTAATTAAATCAATTTATAATAATCATCAACAAAACTCATGACCATAGGTATAAATCATATCACCCTTCATTTACTATCATATTTAGTAGTCTCAAGACCGAATACTCCAACATTCCTTATTAGATTTCATTTTAAACTATGAATCATTTTTTTTTTATCTCTAAACAAACTCAAAAACTAATAATCACATCTTATTTCTTTAGTTTCATATGCAAATATCACTTACCGCATTAGTACTAAATTTCCAAACCATCCTGAATCACCTACCTGATCATTTCATTTTGTTGATCACATTTCACAAATCGGTATCCTTGGAGGATTCGTAAACCCGCACACTTAGTGTAAAGCCAATCGCACACTTAGTGCCATTATATTATATTCTGCACACTTAGTGCCATTATATTATATTCTGCACACTTAGTGCCAAATGACCGATTTCGCACACACAGTGCTCGGTATTTAGATCCGCACACTTAGTACTTTACTTGAAACTGTTATTCACTTCAATAAACACATATATACATATACATTCAATTTAGCTTATTACATCTATATTCCAACATCACATTCGGTTATACTAATAATATACTAATATACATCACATTCAATCAATTTCATCTCTTAAATCAATATCTCACATAGCTATCATTATCATATATGTATATATCTCATTCAACTAAATTCACCTTCCATCAATTATTACATTCAGCATTACCATATAGTCCATATTTATTTATCTCTATTAAGTACATACATCATTATAGATAGAAATTTGATTCAATCCAATTGCTTAAAATCTTACCTCGAGTATCGACGGACATTGTTTTTCCGACTATTCATTATTTTCTCCTTTCCCCGATCCAATCCCGATCCTTTTCGTTCTTGATCTAAATCAATTTCAAATTAAATTCATTCAACATATTTTCATTCAATTTATTCCAAAAACACATAATCGAGCAAATTACACCTTTACCCCTGACATTTACAATTTTTTTCAATTTAGTCCCTATGCATAAAACATAATTACACAAAATTTGGCTACACTTCCTTAGGGCCGAATATTCCTTGTATTATTACAAGCTCATACATTTCATTTATTTCACATTTTAGACTCTCAAATTTTTTTTTTGCAATTTAATCCAAATCACTCAATTTCATCAAAAATTCAAGAACAAAACTTGTTAATCTAACACTTATAATCAATATTTCATCATCAAACTACAAAAGCAACAAGCTTTCTTCAATGGCAATTCACAAAATACATAACCAATTCAAAAATTCAAGCATGGGCTAGCTAAACCACATAGCAACAATCTCAAAAACGTAAAAATTATAAAAAACCAAACTCAAATCACTTACATATTGAGCTTGCAAAGGGCCGAATGTTTCTAAGCTTTCTTCCTCTCTTTTTCTTTCTTATTTTTGGCACCAAGAAGATGAACACTCCACTATCTTATTTCTTTTATTTTTATTATATTTAACATATATTAAGATATAACATAAAAACATAAAGTATAATAAAAGTTTCAATTCACTATTACATGCAAATCATGACCGGCCACTATGTCCATTTCATGGTCAATTTGCTATATTAAACCTCCAATTTATAAAGACATCATCCATTCATTACTTACACATTTATTCACCAAATTTTCTTTTTATGCGATTAAGTCCTTTTTCACAATTAAGCACCAAAACGATCAAATTTTAATACGAAAATTTCACACACACTAATTCACACACAATGAGCACAGAAAATAGTATTAAAATATTTTTTTGACTCGGATTCGTGGTCCCAAAACCACCGTTCCGATTAGGGTCAAAAATTGGGCTGTTACACATTCCGTAAAATTGTAAACCATAAAAATATAATAAAACTGAATCGTACTATGTTGGATTTGTGGTCCCAAAACAACTGTTCCGACTAGGCCCAAAATTGGGTTGTTACAACTCTCCCCCTTAGGGATTTTCGTCCCCGAAAATCTGACCAGAGAATAGGTTTGGGTATTGTTTTAGCATAGCTTCCTCAGGTTCCCACGTGGCCTCTTCCACACCATGTCATTGCCACAAAACTTTCACTAGGGCTATACTTTTATTTCTCAACTGTTTAACTTCCCGAGCAAAAATCTTGATCGGTTCTTCACCATAAGTCATATCAGGTTGAATCTCAACCTCTGTCAGAGAAATCACATGTGAAGGGTCTGATCGATAATGTCGCAACATAGACACATGAAACACATTATGGATCCTTTCCAACTCTATCGGTAAAGCTAACCGATATGCCACTGGCCCTATTCTTTCAATAACTTCATATGGCCCAATAAAACGTGGACTCAACTTGCCTTTACGGCCAAATCTTAGAATCTTCTTCCACGGAAATACTTTCAAAAAGACTTTGCCATCAACCTAAAATTCGATTTCTTTTCTTTTCAAGTCTGCATATGACTTTTGTTGATCTAAAGCGGCTTTCAAGCAATCTCAGATTACCTTTACTTTTTCTTTAGTTTCCGCAACCAAGTCAACCCCGTGAATCTATTTCTCACTGAGCTCGGTCCAATACAAAGGTGTTCAGCGCTTGCAGCCATACAATGCCTCATAAGGCGCCATCTTTATCCTTGACTGAAAACTGTTGTTATATGCAAATTCGATCAATGGTAGACATTTCTTCCAACTACATTAGAATTCCAGAACACAACATCGGAGCATATCTTCAAGAATCTGAATCGGTCTTTCAGACTGACCATCGGTTTGCGGATGAAATGTGGTACTAAAATTTAACTGCGTACCCAAAGCCTCTTGTAACTTTTTCCAAAATCTCGAAGTAAACCTCAGATATCTATCCAAAATAATAGAAACAGGCACCCCGTGCAATCTCACAATCACAAAAATGTACAATTCAGCTAACTTATCCAGTGAGTAGTCAGTATGTACCGGTATAAGATGAGTTGATTTAGTCAATCTGTCAACCACAACCCATACGACATCTTTCTTTTCCAGAGTCAAAGGCAATCCGGTTATAAAATCCATCGTAATCTTGTCCCATTTCCATTCGGGTACGATCACTGGTTGAAGTAAACCCGAAGGCACTTGGTGTTCGTCTTTTACTTGTTGACAAATCAAACATCTTAAAACAAACTCTGAAATATCTCATTTCATACCTGGCCACCAGTACAATGTCTTCAAATCGTTATACATTTTCGTACTACCCGGATGCACAGACAAGCAACCGTTATGTGCTTCACAAAGAATTTTCAGAATAAGTTCATCATCTTTCGATACACATATTCTACCTTGGAACATCAAACAACCATCGGGTCCGATATGAAAATTTGAATCACTGCCCGATTCGCACTAAGCTCTCTTAGCTTGCAAATCACTATCACATTTCTGAGCTTCACAAATCTGTTGAAGGAACAATGGTCTAACTTTCAACTCGGCTAGAATCGAACCAATACTGGACAAAGTCAACCGTGTATTCATCACTCTCAAAGAAAACAAAGATTTCCTACTCAAGGCATCTGCGACCACATTCGCTTTACCCGGGTGATAGTCAATCACCAACTCATAGTCTTTCAGTAACTCAAGCCATCTCTGTTGCCGTAAGTTCAAATCTTTTTGAGTCATCAAGTACTTCAAGCTCTTATGATCAGTAAAAACATGACATTTCTCACCGTACAGATGTTGTCTCCAAATTTTCAAGGCAAACACAATAGCAGCTAATTCCAAATCATGCGTCGGATCATTCTTCTCGTGCAATTTCAACTATCTCGAGGCATAAGCTATTATTTTTCCCTCCTACATCAACACACATCCCAATCCATTTAGTGACGCGTCACTATAAATTACAAATTATTTTCCCGGTTCAGGTTGTATTAAAACTGCTACCTTAGTCAATACTGCCTTCAAACTCTCAAAACTTTGCTAACATTTTTCCGACCATTCAAATTTAACATCTTTTTGCAACAACTTGGCCATTGGAGTAGCAATCATTGAAACTCCTTTGACAAAACGTCAGTAATAACCGGCTAAGCCCAAAAAAGCTTCTAACTTCAATACATTCCTTTGCGGTTTCCAATCAACAATTGTTGAAATCTTACGCGGATCAACCCGAATACCATCACCTGAGACAATATGTTCTAAAAACCTGACTTCTTAGAGCCAAAACTCACTTTTACTGAACTTAGCATACAACTTCTTACCTCTCAAAGTCTACAAAATAGTTATCAAGTGTTCGGCATGCTCAGACTCATCACGAGAATAAATCAAAATATCATCAATAAACACAACCACAAACTTGTCCAAATACGGTCTAAAGATTCGATTCAGTAGGTCCATAAAAACTGCAGGAGCATTCGTTAAACCAAAAGGCATAACAAGAAATTCATATTGTCCGTGCCTTGTTCTGAAAGCAATTTTCAGCACATCCTACTCTTTTACTCTCAACTGATAGTAACCAGATCTCAAATCTATCTTCAAGAACACTATCGCTCCTTTCAGTTGGTTAAATAAATCATCAGTCCTCGGCAAAAGATACTTGTTCTTAATGGTTACCTTATTGAGCTGTCGATAATCTATACAAAGTCTCATTGTACCATCCTGAAATTGGGCCTAGTAGGATTGAGCCCAATGGGCCTTAGGCGTAGTAACGTTTAAAATTTTAGAGAACGGTATTAATGCAAGTTAGACTTATTAGGTAAGTGATTTTGGAAGGTTAGAGGGCTTCTATGAAGTCCCGGGATCAAACTTTGGATTTAGGGAAATTTTGGTTTTAGGCGGAAAAAACCCTGGAAGTTGGCAGGTAGGCCTTAAGAATAAAATATGGAGAAAATGACACAAGTGGAGTGTGTGGTGTAGTGGCAAAGTGACGCCACATAAGAGACAAGGGGGTGACGCCACAAGGAAGGAAGGAGGTCCAAGGTTCAAGTCTTGGCTTTTGCATTTTGGTTTCTTTTTACTTGAATCTTAGAATTTGGCTATAGATTTATATTTAGTTACGCATGGTTTAAGGCACAAGAGGAGCTTGTGGGCAAGTGGTTAGCGACATGGATTATGCTACAAGGAGCCTGGGTTCGAATCTCGTGAGAAAGGAGTATTTATTTTGCGGATTGGACGGCAAGAGTTTCAGTTGAATTTAAACTCTACTTACGAAGGGATCCCACATCGAAAAGACACAAAGAATGAAGGTGAAGAGCTAGCTATATAAAGAGCATCCTAGGAGGAGAGTAAACACATCTTGGAGGGCGTTTGGGCACAGGAGTGGTCGCAGCGCGGTTTAACACCAGAGTCCTATCAGGTGTGTAACTCTCTCTACTCTAGTTGTAGAGCGGCAAATGCCAAAGTGCCGATCACGGCAATAGTAGCCACACGAGCGTGCGAGCGCACGTGTGGGGCTTCGACGCGATAGTTGAGGCCATCAGTAGTATTCTTGTGGGTTGGGCTGCTTGGGCCATGATGGGCCAAAGGGGGCCCAATGGGCCCGTGGGGCCATATGATTAAATTGTATGATGATATAGTATATAGTGAACTAGACTAGGTGGAACTTATATACGTGGCTAGATTTGTGCTAGGTGGGCCACACAAGCGTGTGGGCCCGAATGGGCCGAAATCGGGGTTTAGGCCCAATAGTCCGGTAAGGACCAAAAATGGTAGCTGAGTCGCTAGTGGCGACATTGGGCCTTCGGAAAGGCCATTTCAGGTACGAAATTACTGAAATACCCTTAGTGGGTAAATTACCAAAATACCCCTGAAAGGTAAATTACGAAAATGCCCTTGGTAGGTAAAAATTACTGTTATACCCTTTAGAGGTTGATTAGCTTGGTTATATCGTATTTGTTGTTCTGATTATGATGGTCATACATTTCATGCGTTATCTTTGATATATGATTTGCATACTTGGCATACTGCATACACGAATTATTATGACTGATGAACATGGCATGGACATGGGTATGATGAGAGGAGGGGGAAGATTGATATCCGTGACTTTGGGTCACCAGTGGTTTGGCACCACCAGTGGTTTGGTACCACAGTTAATTTCGTGACTTTGGGTCACCAGAGGTTTGGCACCTCATAGCGACTCGTCCCAGTGGCTTAGCACCACAGTGGGTTGGCCCCACAGTTGATATATCAGGATTGTCGCCAGTGATTTGGTATCACAATGTGGGTTGGCCCCATACTTGGATTATTGATATTCGTGACTTTGGGTCACCAGAGGTTTGGCACCTCATAGCGACTCGTCCCAGTGGCTTAGCACCACAGTGGGTTGGCCCCACATTTGACATAACGGGATTGTCGCCAGTGATTTGGTATCACAACGTGGGTTGGCCCCACAGATGGATTATTCGTGACTTTGGGTCACCAGTGGTTTGGCACCACATTATTATTGGATATCAGTGACTTTGGGTCACCAGTGGTTTGACACCACCAGTGGTTTGGTACCACACGGGGTAGATCTGGGAGTTTCGGATGGATAGGTTGGATGGGTTGCATGACATGCATATTTGCATATGAATTTGTGTACGAGCTTAACATCTTTTGGATGGGGATTTACACACTGAGTCTCGGTGACTCACCCCTTAGTTAATTTTGCAGGTAATCGTTAGATCGCGGATTTGGGAGCCGAGGCAGACTTGTGGTGGCTATACAATATTTTTCTCGTAAACTCGTTCTCTTAGTTAAACTTATTTGTAACTGGGATTTTGTTATGTAATAGGGCCACTTTAACTGTATTTTTGGTATTTTATTTGGTTTAGATTTTGATTTGTTTACTACTTATTATTAAATGATCAATATGGGATTTTCCTAAAATGATAATAAACCGTTTCTTATTCAAAATTACTTAAACTCGATTTTTCACAACAACTATAAAGAATACGAGCTTTTTAATGAACGCACAATTTTTAGACATTCCTTTCATGTGACATGCCAGATCCAGTCGTAACGTTTAGGCTGGGTTTGGGGTGTTACAATTATGGTATCAGAGCCTAGGTTCAAAAACTCGGCTGTGGGTTTGGGTTCAAAAATGTTTTCAAAGGATGGTTTGGAAAATGATTTAGAAAAATATATATCTGTTTTCTGGAAGTATGGCACCCGAGTCTCTGGCACCAAATCCGTAAGTTTCCTTTTTACTATATTCTATTATATGTTGAATGATTGTATTTATTCTACGATGTGTGGATGTGATGCTTGAATATAGGAGTTGTATGTATGTGGGAAAAATATCTGTTTGCTCCGGTGTTAGATAGTTGGTTATGTGAAGGGGTTCCAAGATTTAGTTAGAAAGGGTATTAGTGTTATTAGAATCAGAGTGCGCAGCGTGGGCATAGTGTTGTAAGTTAGGATGTACGACTGTTAGTTAGTTGGAAATTTCGAGGACGAAATTTCTTTAAGGAGGGTAGATTTGTAACATCCTGAAATTGGGCCTAGTAGGATTGAGCCCAATGGGCCTTAGGCGTAGTAGCATTTAAAATTTTAGAGAACGGTATTAATGCAAGTTAGACTTATTAGGTAAGTGATTTTGGAAGGTTAGAGGGCTTCTATGAAGTCCCGGGATCAAACTTTGGATTTAGGGAAATTTTGGTTTTAGGCGAAAAAAACCCTGGAAGTTGGCAGGTAGGCCTTAAGAATAAAATATGGAGAAAATGACACAAGTGGAGTGTGTGGTGTAGTGGCAAAGTGACGCCACATAAGAGACAAGGGGGTGACGCCACAAGGAAGGAAGGAGGTCCAAGGTTCAAGTCTTGGCTTTTGCATTTTGGTTTCTTTTTACTTGGATCTTAGAATTTGGCTATAGATTTATATTTAGTTGCGCATGGTTTAAGACACAAGAGGAGCTTGTGGGCAAGTGGTTAGCAACGTGGATTATGCTACAAGGAGCCTGGGTTCAAATCTCGTGAGAAGCAAAGGAGTATTTATTTTGCGGATTGGACGGCAAGAGTTTCAGTTGAATTTAAACTCTACTTACGAAGGGATCCCACATCGAAAAGACACAAAGAATGAAGGTGAAGAGCTAGCTATATAAAGAGCATCCTAGGAGGAGAGTAAACACATCTTGGAGGGCGTTTGGGCACAGGAGTGGTCGCAGCGCGGTTTAACACCAGAGTCCTATCAGGTGTGTAACTCTCTCTACTCTAGTTGTAGAGCGGCAAATGCCGAAGTGCCGATCACGGCAATAGTAACCACACGAGCGTGCGAGCGCACGTGTGGGGCTTCGACGTGATAGTTGAGGCCATCAGTAGTATTCTTGTGGGTTGGGCTGCTTGGGCCATGATGGGCCGAAGTGGGCCCAATGGGCCCGTGGGGCCATATGATTAAATTGTATGATGATATAGTATATAGTGAACTAGACTAGGTGGAACTTATATACGTGGCTAGATTTGTGCTAGGTGGGCCACACAAGCGTGGGGCCCGAATGGGCCGAAATCGAGTTTTAGGCCCAATAGTCCGGTAAGGACCAAAAATGGTAGCTGAGTCGCTAGTGGCGACATTGGGCCTTCGGAAAGGCCATTTTAGGTACGAAATTACTGAAATACCCTTAGTGGGTAAATTACCAAAATTCCCCTGAAAGGTAAATTACGAAAATGCCCTTGGTAGGTAAAAATTACTGTTATACCCTTTAGAGGTTGATTAGCTTGGTTATATCGTATTTGTTGTTCTGATTCTGATGGTCATACATTTCATGCGTTATCTTTGATATATGATTTGCATACTTGGCATACTGCATACACGAATTATTATGACTGATGAACATGGCATGGACATGGGTATGATGAGAGGAGGGGGAAGATTGATATCCGTGACTTTGGGTCACCAGTGGTTTGGCACCACCAGTGGTTTGGTACCACAGTTAATTTCGTGACTTTGGGTCACCAGAGGTTTGGCACCTCATAGCGACTCGTCCCAGTGGCTTAGCACCACAGTGGGTTGGCCCCACAGTTGATATATCGGGATTGTCGCCAGTGATTTGGTATCACAATGTGGGTTGGCCCCACACTTGGATTATTGATATTCGTGACTTTGGGTCACCAGAGGTTTGGCACCTCATAGCGACTCGTCCCATTGGCTTAGCACCACAGTGGGTTGGCCCCACATTTGACATAACGGGATTGTCGCCAGTGATTTGGTATCACAACGTGGGTTGGCCCCACAGATTGATTATTCGTGACTTTGGGTCACCAGTGATTTGGCACCACCAGTGGTTTGGTACCACACGGGGTAGATCTGGGAGTTTCGGATGGATAGGTTGGATGGGTTGCATGACATGCATATTTGCATATGAATTTGTGTACGAGCTTAACATCTTTTGGATGGGGATTTACACACTGAGTCTCGGTGACTCACCCCTTAGTTAATTTTGCAGGTAATCGTTAGATCGCGGATTTGGGAGCCGAGGCAGACTTGTGGTGGCCATACAATATTTTTCTCGTAAACTCGTTCTCTTAGTTAAACTTATTTGTAACTGGGATTTTGTTATGTAATAGGGCCACTTTAACTGTATTTTTGGTATTTTATTTGGTTTAGATTTTGATTTGTTTACTACTTATTATTAAATGATCAATATGGGATTTTCCTAAAATGATAATAAACCGTTTCTTATTCAAAATTACTTAAACTCGATTTTCACAACGACTATAAAGAATACGAGCTTTTTAATGAACGCACAATTTTTAGACATTCCTTTCATGTGACATGCCAGATCCAGTCGTAACGTTTAGGCCGGGTTTGGGGTGTTACACTCATAGACCCATATTTCTTCTTTATGAACAATACTGAAGCACCCCAGGGAGAATAACTTGGTCTCACAAAACCCTTATCTATTAAATCTTGCAACTGAGTCTTTAACTCTTTCAATTCGGTTGGAGCCATTCTATACGGAGCAATAGATATCGGTGAGGTCCCTGGTACTAAGTCAATACCAAACTCAACTTCTCTAACTGGTGGTAACCCAGGCAATTCTTCTAGGAACACATCCGGATATTCACAAACTATCGACACTGATTCAATTTTCAATTCAGACTCTTTTGTATTTAACACATAAGCAAGATAAGCTTCACAACCTTTCCTTACATATCTTTGGGCAGACATCGAAGAAATTACAACTAGTAACCTAGTTCATCTTGAATCAATCTGAAGAATTTCACCATTTTCACATTTCAGTTCAATAATCTTTCTTTTACAGTTCACTACAGCATCATGCAATGTCAACCAATCCATGCACAAAATAACATCGAATTCATCAAATGGAAACAGCATTAAATCCGCTAGAAAATAGTGACCTCAGATCATTAATAGACACTTGTTGCAAACTCTATCAACTAGTACATGTTTTCCGAAGGGGTTTGACACTCTAATCACAAACTCAGTAAATTCAACAGGCAAGTTCTTACTAGTTACCAATTTCACACAAACATAAGAATGAGTCGATCCAGGATTAATCAATGTAGCTACATTAGTACTACAGAGAGAAAAGGTACCAGTGATAACATCGGGAGATGTCGCTTCTTTGCAAGCACGGATGGCATAGGCTCTGGTAGGTGCTCGAGCTTCGGATCTCACGGTTGTATCTTTCATCACACCTTTACTACTAGCTCTATTTCCCGTATTTCTCAGTGGCCTCCCCCTATTAGTAGTATTATTCGGCTTTGCACTTTGAAATTTCTCTTTCTCAGCCATTTTAGGGCAATCTCGGATAAAATGCTCTTGAGAACCACACTTGAAACAAGCCCGGTCATTCACCCTACACTCACCGGGATGTCTTCTTCCATAATGTTGACATTCGGATCTGTTAACCTACATTACCCACACTTGCATTGAAGTAGCCTGAGACATAAAACTTGAATGTTGCTTCCCATGATCTCGATGTGAATACCCCGCTGAAACATTCGAACGAGAACACATTTGTTTAGATTTCTTGGACTGAGACGAAAATGACTTACTCATAGGTCTTTTCCTCAAATCCCTAGCTTCAAGATCATCTTTCCTCTTCTCTTTATTGAACTCTTTGGCCTTACGAGCCTGTTCAACCAACACAACAAATTCTTTTAGCTCTAAGATCCCAACTAACACACGAATATCCTCATTCAAACCATCCTCGAATCTCTTGCACATAATAGCCGCGGTGGAAACACACTCCCGAGCATATTTACTAAGTCTGACGAATTCTCATTCATATTCGGTAAGTGACATACCGCCTTGCTTTAACTCAAGAAATTCCTTACGTTTCTGATCGATGAATCGCTGACTAATATATTTCTTCCGGAACTCCTCCTGAAAGAATTCCCATGTAACCCTCTCTCTTGGTACATCTAATACCAATGTATTCCACTAGTAATATGTAGAATCCCTCATAAGTGAGATGGCACACTTTAAACATTCATCCAGTGTGCAAGACAACTGTTCAAACACTCAGATGGAGTTTTTGAGGCAGAACTCGGCTCTTTCGGGATCATAATCAACATTCGCTCTAAAATCTTTGACCCCATGTTTTTTGATCTTATCAACCGGGGGTTTATTCATTCTTACAAACTCCATATCTTGTGGAGCTACAGGAACCGGTCGAGGAATAGGTGGGGGTGGAGGAGGTTGGGCATTTGGACTTGTTCGAACAAATTCCATATACCATTCATTCATCATGTAGAGAAAGGCTTCCCTAGCCTCTTCTCATTGACCAACCGTAGTGGGTCTACTATCAGACAGCGCTGCCCCTTGAGCGGGAGCCGACATATTACTTTCAACATCATCATCCATAGCTCAATCGGGATCCATTATGAAAACACAATTTAAAATTGCCAGGAGTCATCACACTATCACAGTTCATTTATGGCATGTATAGCTAGACTCTTACACACGCTACGTTAGTCTGAGAATCGACTTAATTGTAGCTCTGATACCATTAAATGTAACACCCCTTACCCGTATCCGACGCCAGGATAGGGTACGAGGCATTACCGGACTTATTCACAAGCAAATACCACATACTTAACATCTCAAACCATGCAATTTCCCCACACTCATGAAAACATCATCATATGTATATATATACCTAACCAATATTAGCCAATATCAAATGGCCATTTATAAAATGAATTATCAACTATTGAAGCCAACACATATGGCCAAATCAATTACAACACATAACAAAAAGACCAAGTCCCTATACATGCCATAACTCAAAATGTTAAATTCATTGGTACCCAAAATGATATGTTGATAGTGTGAGTGAATCTCTGACAGTCTTCGATCCCCGAGCTAGCTTGTTGACACTATAAGACAAGGGAAAAGAAAAAAGGAGTAAGCTTTAAAGCTTAGTAAGTTCCTATGCAAATAATAGGCATTATAACACACATTTAACACATAATTAACATGATGTAAATTAACATAAATATCATTATAATCTCATAGTCAAACTTACTCAATTACAAACTTACCGAGGGTTCATCACATATCGAGCTCATTAAGCATGAGTCTTATGTACATACCTGTACCCAAGTGCAACATACCAAAGTCTTTCACAACTTTAACATTTCTGTCGAACTACCCGTTGAACCACTTGGAATACTAAAGGATACTCGGGACATCTTGCATTCACAGTACCATACCAATGCCATATCCCAGATATGGTCTTACATGGGATCTCATATTGATGCCAATGGCCCAGATATGGTCTTACACGAAGTCTCATATTGATGCCATATCCCAGATATGGTCTTACACGAAATCTCAATAACCCTAATGTCATGACATTTGTATCCTAACTATTCCTAAGGTTCAACAGGGATTTTCTCGCTTGTCGAACTTTGTCGATTACGTTCAAGAAATTAATTATACTTCATACAATATTAAAGCATTTAGAAACATAAATAAAATAATACATTATTTACATACGAACTTACCTCGGTACAAAAATAATAGGAATGGGACCTAATCATCAAATACTTTATTTTTCCCCCGATCTAGGTCCGAACCTAGTTTCTTTTGATCTATAATAGCAAATTTAACTCAATTATTATTCAAATTATTCAATTCAGTCTAAAAATCACATTATGGCAAAATTATATTTTTGCCCCTAAACTTTGACATATTTACATTTTTGCCCCTAGGCTCGAAAAATGAAATCTGTTCAATTTGTTCGATTCCCAAGCCTAGCCAATCCTCTTTTATACTTATAGCAGTCCACATTTTTCATTTAATCACACTTTTACACACATTTTACAATCTTTTTACAAATAGGTCCTTTTGACATTTTCATTAAAATCCACCCAGCAAAAGTCGTTTATCACACATCAAACATGCATAATCCACCATTATACATCAAAATACATAAATATCCAACATGGGTCAAACCCTAGACTGTAACAGCCCGATTTTGACCCTAATCGGAACAGTGGTTTTGGGACCACAAATTCGAGTCCAAAAAATATTTTAAAATTATTTTCTGTCTTTATTATGTGTGAATTTTATTGTGTGAAATTTTTATGTTTTAATTCATCGTTTGAGTGCCTGATTTAATAAAAGGGTTTAATCGTGTAAAATGAAAATTTAATGGTTAAATTCGAAGGGGTTGAATAGTGCTTGTTCTTTTAAATTGGAGGTTTTATGTTCTAATTAAGCCAATAATAATGGTAGTGGATGACACTAAGGTTAATATATAGTTTTTATATGTTAATTATAAAAGTTAACTTAATAAAAAAACATAATATAATGTAAATATAATAAAACAAAACATTAAAGAAATCCATACTCATTTTTTAGTGCCAAAACTAAGGAAAAGAAAAATAAATAAGAGAGCTAGGGTATTCGACCATTGTTGAGCTAAATTAAGGTAAGTATTTTACTCGGTTTTCGATAATTTTTACGTTTTTGAAATCGTTGCTAAGTTATCTTCAAAGCCCATGTCTTAATTTTTGAATTTGATGATGATTTTGTGTTTTTCCATTGATGAGTTTATGAGTTTTATGATGTTTGATGATGAATTATGAAATATATGTGTTAGATTAACATGTTTTGTCTTTGAATTTTTTATGAATTTGAGTAATTTAGACTAAATTGTGAAAATAATATTTTGAGGGACTAAAATGTGAAAAAAATGAAATATATGGACTTGTATGGAGCTTGTGAGTATTCAGCCTAAGCATAGTATATGAAAATTTTGTGTATTTTGTGTTTTATGCAATAGGAACTAAATTGCAAAAAGTGTAAAATGTCAAGGGCAAAATGGTAATTTGTCCATTATGTGTTTTTGGATGAATTTGATTAAATATTTAATTAAATAAGTTTAATTTATATTAATTTAGATCAAGAAAATAGAAAATCGAATTTGGATCGGGGGAAAACTAAAGTTGTTGACTAGTCGTTCCGTTTCGGTTTTTCATCGTCCGAGGTAAGTTATAAGGCAAATAGACGTACTTAATCATAATTAAATGTGAATTATATATACTGAATTGAAATATGTAAATTTTATATATATATATATATATATATATATATATATTAGTCGAATGTGAATAAGCTTGACAGGAATGTTTGTGAATTCGTTTCGACCAAGTTATGACGTCCGAAAGCCCCGTATAAACCTTATGAATAGATAGGATACATATGTCATGACATAGGGTTTTCAATATTTGTTATCGTGTAAGACCACGTCTGGGACGTTGGCATCGACTTGTGTTTACGTGTAAGATCATGTCTGGGACATTGGCATTGTAACACCCCACACTCGGCCTAGAAGTTAGGCTCGAATCTGGTGTGTCACATTGAAGTGTTTTTCGAAAACCATGTTTTCGTTGGAAACTCTCTTCTTAATATTTAGAAACTTCTTGCCATTTAAAACTTGTGTAAAGCCTCAGCTTGCGTTTGTTTATTTTCAA
Source organism: Gossypium australe (assembly GCA_005393395.2). Taxonomy (NCBI): domain Eukaryota; kingdom Viridiplantae; phylum Streptophyta; class Magnoliopsida; order Malvales; family Malvaceae; genus Gossypium; species Gossypium australe. The sequence continues at coordinate 70,369,261 of CM016625.1, forward strand.
AACGGAGTTCATTAAAAAAGGTTGTTCACTTTTAAAACATTATTGATTTCCTTCAAAATCTCCTTCTACTGCAGAAGCTTTTTTTTTTAAAAAACGTTGCGGAAATGTGATAACCGAAAACAATTGTTGTAACATAGTGTTTTGAAAACAATAATCATTTTAGAAAAACCGCGATTTACTTCTGACAGATATAAATTAAAATATAACCAAACCTAAAATTTAAAGTCCGAAAACTTTAAGAGGCCTTATTACAAACCAAACCAAAATAAAGTACTTATGAATATCTTAATAGAAAAACAGAAGCAGTTGTGTGGCCATCTCCGAGTCCCTCACAGCTCTGATCTGTCTAACGCTGGGGATTACCTGCACAGTTAAAAACGAGGTGAGTTTAAGAAAACTCAGTGTGTAATCCCTTTATTAGAGTAACAGTCAGTATACAAAAACAGTCTGGGCCGAAGCCCTTTAACAGTAATAGTACAGTCCAGTTCAGAGCATACGTGGGCCAACACCCACTACAATATCATTTAGGTCACAGCCCATAACAGAATCAATTGGGCCCAACCTAAACCAATACAGAACAAGTGGCCCTAAGCCCTGTACAATGACAAATCTTGTAACAGCTCGATTTAGGGGCTAGTCGAAACAGTGATTTCAGGGTCACTAATCCGAGGTTAGAATAAATTATTTTTATGTTATTTTACGAGTCAGAGCATGATTATATAAGTGCGTGAAAAATTTTGGTGCTTTAATTTTAGCGATTTCTTGCTTAATCGCGAAAAATGACTAAATCGCATAAAGTGTGAAAGTTCCATCTTATAAGCTAAAGGTGTTCAATAGCTAAAGAACATTAATTGGAGGTCTTTAAAGTGTGATTAGACCCCCAAGAAATAGAGTGGCCGGTCATAGGAGACAAACATTGTCAAATTGGTCAAAGTTATTGATATTAGGTGGACTAAATTGGTGTTTTATATTAAAATAAAGAAAAAGAAGATATCATCTTTTTCTCTCTTATTCTCCACCGAAAATTGGTAGCAAACTAAGCGGTTTGAGAGCTCAAATTTTTAGCAAGCTTCTCTCTTTGCTAGTAAGTATTCCAGTGATCATTTCTTGATAAAATTGTACTTTTGGGACCCCTAAAGCTTAAGCTTTCTAAAGAGGGGACTATCTTTGTAACATCCAGGAAAGGGCCTATGCATTTTCGGTTTAATTGTACGAAGTGACATGTTTTATGTACTAGGAATAAATTTCGAACATTTCTGGAAACCTGGAAATGAATGGAAATGATTTGGAAATGAACATTTTTGGAAACCTGAAAATGTATAGAAATGTTAAGTTTAAAAATGGAAAGTGAACATTTTTGGAAACTAGGAAATGTAAGGAAATGATTTGGAAATGATTCAAAAGAGGAAAGTGAACATTTCTGGAAACTTGGAAATGTAAGGAAATGTAAAGTTTACAGAGCCGAACGAAAATTTTTGGAAACTTAGAAATGACTTAGAAATGTCGAGTTTTAAAGTTTAAAATAGGAAATTAGGGCAAGGAGGCCTTAAAAGAAAAAGTTGGAGAAATTTGACACACAAACAGGCTTGGAAAAGTGGCCTGAAGATGCCACTTAGGGCCTCTGGAAATGGCGCCACATGCAAGGGTGTTGGGCCTGAGTTCGAGTCACTTGGGAAGCAAATAAATGAGGTTTTATTTTGGCTTCCAGAAGGCTGAGGTGGACGGCACATGCTTCTAGAAAAGGAGGTGTTTTATTTTCATAAATATGTGATTAATATGGTAATAAATAAAGGATTTTTATTTGGATTATTTGAAGAGATAATAAAGGATTTTTATTAGGATTATTTGAAGAGATAAGAAAGGATTAAACTCTTTTATTTATCATATTAAAAAGATAAAGTTATCAGATAGAGGAGTGGTGGCCAAGTAAGGGACTCCTTAGTTGATAATTTTGCCTATAAAAGGAAGGAAGGAGGGCTACTCATCAGTTTGTTTCTTTCTCTGCTCTGCCAAAAATTTCCAGGCAAACTCTCTCTGTCGAATTTTCTTCTTCTCATTTCTTCTTCTTTTCTCTTCTACTGTCAAGCCGAAACCTTTTTGATTCCTGTTTAAGTCTCCATAGCCGAATCTCTGTGGCTTTAAGGGTGCCGTCAATTGTGGTGATAAGGTAAGGATAATGCATTTTTGTTGTTTATTCTTTGTCAACCAAGATTTGGGAACTGATTCTTTTGGTTGTCTTTTAGCCGAATAATAAGGGAGGAATTCCGGGATTTTAGATCTAAGGATTTAAGGGATTTCAACATCTCCATAGCCAAGGGTTACTTTTCGGGATTTGAAATCACAAGGTATGTGTTTAAGATATTCGGCCAAGGCTATTTTAAATATTTAGATTTATTATCAGAAGCCGAAAACTAACCTGTGGAGTAATATAGTGTTTAGTCGAATTCACAAGGGAGGAATACAAAGATCTGACCCTTGATTCTTAAAATCAATTCAGTTACAAGGTAAGTAATACAAATCCTAGTTGTATTTGGAAAAAATGGCCGAATGGTCTTTTAAATAGTAAGTGATTAACTTATGTAGGATTTGAGATCTAAATCTGCAATCGGTTCTCTTCAGGATTTTCGAGGACTTCATTAAGCGAATCAGGTGTGTACTCCACACTACTTTGTAATATGAATTAGGGTTGCATGTATTAAAATATATGTTAATGGAAATATGAGCATGGCTAAGGTACCATGTTATGGTATTAAGTACTCAGGTACGTTTCCTACTTCTACTAGGAATATGAAATATGTTATTCATAACATGAGAATATGATAAGAATGTGAACTATGGTATATTATGCATATTAATGTTTATGGGGCATATGGTTGTATATTGAAAGGGGAAGTGAAAAGTGGTGATTTAAGACCACAGTAATCTGAAAAGTGGTGACTTACGACCACAGTAATCTGAAAAGTGGTGATCTAAGACCACAATAATCTGAAAAGTGGTTTCCTAAAACCACAGATGCGGAGCCTTAAGCCCGCAAATTGGTGTGTAGCGGAAGGAGGGTCGACTTAGTAGTCCCCACGGTATGTTTGGCAGGTACGGGGGTGTGTAGCGGATGGACAATTAGGTTTGGGTTTGGGAATGCATCATAACTTGTATTTTATGAATGAATGTATTGTATGCCTGATTCTATCACGATTTAGTGCCACGTACACATTGAGTCTGGTTGACTCACCCCGTTGGGGAAATATTTTTTTCAGGTGATGAGCAGTAGTGGACCAGGTCGGCAGGAGCTAAAGGTGGCGATGCATCGCAAGGAGAAATTTAAAGACTTGGGCTTTTATTTTACTCAGTACTTAAATTTTATTTTTGGGTTTTGATTGATGTAATAAGGCCATAAGGCCAAGTTGGTTTTCTTTATTTCTGTTTACTTTGAATTATTATGTTACAATTTATTTTTGATTAAGTTAAAGAAAATTTATTTCTTTTAAAATAAAACCTAAATTGTTTTGTCACCTAAATTAAATTGGATTTCCAAATAAAATAAATGGGTTTCCAATCTAAGCCCAACCCAAAACGATATTTTTTTTTGAAAATTACACAAATTTTCTCTAAGTAACAAAGAACTTTGAAATCGGTATACTTTAGGAACATACCAGATCCGGTTCAGGCTCGTGGGCCGGGTTTGGGGTGTTTCAGTTTGGTATCAGAGCCCAGTTTTAAACTCTCAGCCTGTGGGCTAAGGCCCAAAACGTCTTCAAAGCGAGCCAAATGATTTTCCTTGAAATTAAACAGGTTTTCTGGCATGGCACCTAAGTCTCCGACCCGCAGTCCACCAGGTAAGTACCCCTAACTATTTGGGTGATTATGTGAATTATGTTGTGAATATTAGAAGGGTAGAAAAGGCATGGAACGTAGAATAGTATGATAGGAACTTGAACCCTAGGATTAGACTACTCAAACACAAAACACATAAGACTTAATGCACTAAACAAACCTATGGCTAGGTCACTGAGCTAGGGTGTGGTAACCCTGTACGCATGTCTAGGATTGGATCCGGAAGAGCCTGGTATTTAAGCAGTCCTAGTGACTCACCTCCTCTTCGCAGGAATCCTACCTGGTGCGTAGCTTCGGTTCACCCTAACCAAGAGGACTTATTCATGGGCTAAACCTTTAACTAAAACCCGAAAGGGAATTAGCCGTGTTTCCATAAAAACCCTAGTTTTAAAACTCTTAAAATCACCCTCTTAATTTGTGAAAACTATCTCTATAAAAAAAAAGAAAAAAAATCCGAAAAATTTCTGATTTATGAAAATTACAAAAAATACCCCTAGTTGTAAAATTACAAAACTGCCCTTGGGATTTGAAAATTACCATATTACCCCGATTTCAATAAAACTCCCTTATTTAAAAGTATCCCAAACCTCTATTTAGCAAAAGTCCAAAATACTCCGATTTGGAAAAAAATTACGAAATTGCCCCTGACTTACAAAATTACCAAAATGACCCTGATTTTCAAAATTTCTGCAACATCACCGATTTGGAAAACAAATTCTCAAAAAGAACCCTCAAGTTTTGCAAATTTTGAAATACCCTTGATTATTAAGATTTACAAATTTACCCTGGTTTATTACCAAAATACCCCCGAGCTCCAAAATTATCGAAATACCCCCGAATTTCAAAATTTTCCAAAATACCCCGGGAATTCAAAAATTCCAAAATACTTTTTGACAAAATCACCAAGGAACTTTTTCTTTTGAAAAAAATTACGAAAATACCCCTGTAGGGCAAATTACGAAAATACCCCTGGGTAGTGGAAAAACAACAACAATGAAAACTACAACATTTCTCTGAATGAACGGAAGTTCATAATTGTTTGATTGATGAATGTATGAATAGACTGTGTGCCTGTATGAATACGAAAGAACCACTCCTAAAACTCTTGTCATAAAACTTCTTCGCGAGTAAATAGGTGGAACAAAAGTACTAATTCATAAAACTTGTAATCAGATTAAATCGCGACGTTAGAAATAAGTTCTAGGGGACGTGAACTTAGAGATTGTGCCTAGAAAGTATGACGGTTCTACTAAGATCAGAGTGCGCAGCGTAAGCATAGTGCGGTGAGAAGGATTGTACGACCGTTAATAAGTAATTTCGAGGACGAAATTATTTTTAAGGAGGGTAGAACTGTAACATCCTGGAAAGGGCCTATGCATTTTCGGTTTAATTGTACGAAGTGACATGTTTTATGTACTAGGAATAAATTTCGATTATTTTTGGAAACCTGGAAATGAATGGAAATGATTTGGAAATGAACATTTTTGGAAACCTGAAAATGTATAGAAATGTTAAGTTTAAAAATGGAAAGTGAACATTTTTGGAAACTAGGAAATGTAAGGAAATGATTTGGAAATGATTCAAAAGAGGAAAGTGAACATTTCTGGAAACTTGGAAATGTAAGGAAATGTAAAGTTTACAGAGCCGAACGAAAATTTTTGGAAACTTAGAAATGACTTAGAAATGTCAAGTTTTAAAGTTTAAAATAGGAAATTAGGGCAAGGAGGCCTTAAAAGAAAAAGTTGGAGAAATTTGACACACAAACAGGCTTGGAAAAGTGGCCTGAAGATGCCACTTAGGGCCTCTGGAAATGGCGCCACATGCAAGGGTGTTGGGCCTGAGTTCGAGTCACTTGGGAAGCAAATAAATGAGGTTTTATTTTGGCTTCCAGAAGGCTGAGGTGGACGGCACATGCTTCTAGAAAAGGAGGTGTTTTATTTTCATAAATATGTGATTAATAAGGTGATAAATAAAGGATTTTTATTTGGATTATTTGAAGAGATAATAAAGGATTTTTATTTGGATTATTTGAAGAGATAATAAAGGATTAAACTCTTTTATTTATCATATTAAAAAGATAAAGTTATCAGATAGAGGAGTGGTGGCCAAGTAAGGGACTCCTTAGCTGATAATTTTGCTTATAAAAGGAAGGAAGGAGGGCTACTCATCAGTTTGTTTCTTTCTCTACTCTGCCAAAAATTTCCTGGCAAACTCTCTCTGCCAAATTTTCTTCTTTTCTTTTCTTCTTCTTTTCTCTTCTACCGTCAAGCCGAAACCTTTTTGATTCCTGTTTAAGTCTCCATAGCCGAATCTCTGTGGCTTTAAGGGTGCCGTCAATTGTGGTGATAAGGCAAGGATAATGGATTTTTGTTATTTATTCTCTGTCAACCAAGATTTGGGAACTGATTCTTTTGGTTATCTTTTGGCCGAATAATAAGGGAGGAATTCCGGGATTTCAGATCTAAGGATTTAAGGGATTTCAACATCTCCATAGCCAAGGGTTACTTTTCGGGATTTGAAATCACAAGGTATGTGTTTAAGATATTCGGCCAAGGCTATTTTAAATATTTAGATTTATTATCAGAAGCTGAAAACTAACCTGTGGAGTAATATAGTGTTTAGCCGAATTCACAAGGGAGGAATACAAAGATCCGGCCCTTGATTCTTAAAATCAATTCAGTTACAAGGTAAGTAATACAAATCCTAGTTGTATTTGGAAAAATGGCCGAATGGTCTTTTAAATAGTAAGTGATTAACTTATATAGGATTTGAGATCTAAATCTGTAATCGGTTCTCTTCGGGATTTTCGAGGACTTCATTAAGCGAATCAGGTGTGTACTCCACACTACTTTGTAATATGAATTAGGGTTGCATGTATTAAAATATATGTTAATGGAAATATGAGCATGGCTAAGGTACCATTATGGTATTAAGTACTCAGGTACGTTTCCTACTTCTACTAGGAATATGAAATATGTTATTCATAACATGAGAATATGATAAGAATGTGAACTATGGTATATTATGCATATTAATGTTTATGGGGCAAATGGTTGTATATTGAAAGGGGAAGTGAAAAGTGGTGATTTAAGACCACAGTAATCTAAAAAGTGGTGACTTACGACCACAGTAATCTGAAAAGTGGTGATCTAAGACCACAGTAATCTGAAAAGTGGTTTCCTAAAACCACAGATGCGGAGCCTTAAGCCCGCAAATTGGTGTGTAGCGGAAGGAGGGTCGACTTAGTAGTCCCCACGGTGTGTTTGGCAGGTACGGGGGTGTGTAGCGGATGGACAATTAGGTTTGGGTTTGGGAATGCATCATAATTTGTATTTTATGAATGAATGTATTGTATGCCTGATTCTATTACGATTTAGTGCAACACACACATTGAGTCTGGTTGACTCACCCCGTTGGGGAAATACTTTTTTCAGGTGATGAGCAGTAGTGGACCGGGTCGGCAGGAGCTAAAGGTGGCGATGCATCGCAAGGAGAAATTTAAAGACTTGGGCTTTTATTTTACTCAGTACTTAAATTTTATTTTTGGGTTTTGATTGATGTAATAAGGCCATAAGGCCAAGTTGGTTTTCTTTATTTCTGTTTACTTTGAATTATTATGTTACAATTTATTTTTGATTAAGTTAAAGAAAATTTATTTCTTTTAAAATAAAACCTAAATTGTTTTGTCACCTAAATTAAATTGGATTTCCAAATAAAATAAATGGGTTTCCAATCTAAGCCCAACCCAAAACGATATTTTTTTTGAAAATTACACAAATTTTCTCTAAGTAACAAAGAACTTTGAAATCGGTATACTTTAGGAACATACCAGATCCGGTTCAGGCTTGTGGGCCGGGTTTGGGGTGTTTCAATCTTGCAATATGATGAAAAGTTTATGGTTTTTCCATGAGAGCTTTTATGTTTTTTGCTGCATTTTTATGGAAGAAAATAAGTCATAGTTGTTAGATAAACAACTTTTGTAAGAGGTGTTATCATGAAAACACCTAAATGGACCTTATTGTAAAGGTTATAAAGTTTGTAGTAAATGTATGAAATGTTGAGTTTTGATAATAGTTATACGAGAAATAAATATTCACCTAGGCTTGTTGAAGGTAGAAATTTGAGTAGAATTGATTTTCGAGCCTAAGGGTAAAATGGTCATTTTGCCAAAGTTTAAGGGCAAAATAGTAATTTTGCCAAAGCATGATTTCTTTAAAATGCTTTTATTAATGTGATGATTGAAACGAGCTAATTTGCTATTATAGAGTAAGAAGAACCAAGAACTAATCTCGATCGGGGAAAGAATAAAGTCTCAGACTAGGTCGACGATCTAGCTTATTTTGAAATCGAGGTAAGTTTATATGTGATAAATTCAACATTTATGTTATCACGTTTGAGAATGTTTGGTATTATATTGATTCATGATGTTCTACTAAATTGAGTAGATGATGTTGAATGAGTAAGTTGAGATGTGGAAGTCCTAGTGGACTATAATGAATATGAAAATGCTATCATCGAGACGTGAATGGATAAGGATCCCGTGTAAGACCATGTCCGGGACATGGCCTCGGCACCGAACTTAGATTCCGTATAAGACCATCTAGGATATGGCTTCGGTATTGAATATGAGAATCGTATAAAACCGTATCCGGGATATGGCATCGGCAAACAGAGGTGACCCCATGTAAGACCACATCTGGGATGTGGCTTTGGCTTTGTACTTATATTAATGACGATGAATATGTGTCCTTGAGTATCCCTAGTGATTAATGGGATAAATATATGAGCTTGGAAATAGAAATGAGATTAGTACTAAATTTAAGTGAATGAGTGAATACAGGTACTCGTGAATGATTCATGAAGAAATATTTACGACATATGACATGGTATGTGCTAAACAAGGGCAAGTATCAGTAAGTGTGGAAAGAAGCCTATAACCTTGTGTATGGTCAATTAATGTCATGGATGGATCTTATCATGAGCTTATTGTTGCTATTTATTTCCATGCAAACTTACTAAGCTTTATGCTTACCCCTTTTCATTGCCCTTTTTCCTTGTAGTATTGTAAGTTAACTCGAGAAGTTGCGGACGTCAGAGTTGGAGATCACACTATCGTCCACTTTTGGTATAGACAAAATTAGTTTTATTTTGAATGTGGCATATATAGGACTTGAGTATTTTGTTATGTCATATTGGTAAGCCAAATGTGTTGGCTACAAAAGTTGTTCCAATTCATTTTGTAAATGGTCTTTAAAGTTGGGCCAATACTTGGCTAATTATTGTGTTTAATGAAGATGAATTTCATTAAGTGTATGCTTTTGTGGATGTCTTGATTCTTTTTGAGTTCTTAGAGGTATCATTTGGTCATCTTATACTGAAATGTTCTGGTATGAGTGTGATTTCTTGATAGGGTGGCAAATGGCTTAGTAGATAGCCCTCTAGTTGTCCACACGGGTGGACACATGGGTGTGTGTCTAGGCCGTGTGTGAAACAAGGTCAACCCCATGCGTGTGTCAATCGGTCGTGTGTCCCCTTGCATGCTAGGCTCACAAGTCAGTATGCTCAGAAGTAAACACACGGGCAGAGACACGACCGTGTGGCTCAACAATGTGAGAGGCACGGCCAAGGATAGGGGCGTGTACCCAAGTCGTGTAAAGTCTGCACTTTAACTGTGGAATTTAATTCGACACACCGTCTAAGGACACGGGCGTGTGCCTTGACCGTGTGACCATAGTGAGGTGATGACGTCATAAACAGAATGCCAAGGTTTTGGCACATGGGCTGAAACACGAGTGTGTCGAGGCCGTGTGAGGGACATGGGCCAGGAACACGGGCATTGGCTCGACCATGTGAAATAAGTCAGTGTCGACCACGGGTGAGGGACATGGGCGTGTGTGACCACACGGCTTGCCCACACGGGCGTGTCCCATTTCACACGAGTGTGTGGCCCATGTTTAGGTAAAATTTTTCTAAGTGTGTAAAAGTTCCAATTCTTTTTCGAAACCTTCCAGAAGTATGATTAGGGCCTTGTAGGCCCATTATAATGAGGTTAGATATGAGAATGGGAAAGTTTATTTTGGAATGGATTTTGATAACCTAAAGTGGTATGAACATGTGAGTCAAGTACGGTAACGCCTCGAACTCGATTCTAGCATAGAATATGGGTAAGGGGTGTTACAAATCTCATAAACAGATATGCAACAGTATGAGGATGCATCCCACCCCGATCCATCCAACACACCACCCGTACCAACCCTACACTCCAAGCTTAGCACCAGTTGCGGCACTAAGTCAACAGAACGGCTCGACGCCGAGAACAGAACGGCTAGAAGCCATAAACAGAATGGTTATAAACCATAATTAGGATGGCACACAGCTATCTGTAATTGTAATAAGTTTGGCACATAGCCATTAGCTATGATAATATAATCGGCACACAGTCACGGGTAATCATGATCGACACGGAGTCATCAATATATATGTTAGGCACATAGCCACGGGTAAATACGATTGGCACAAAGCCATAATCAAGATGGCACAGAGCCATATTTAGGTTGGCACAGAGCCATAATCAGATTACGTGACTTTAAGCCGTCCGTCGGTCCACAATCGTCTCATGCGACCTGTGCGACCTTAACAAATCAATTCTGGATCCACAGTCGTCTCATGTGACCCGTGTGACCCTATCCAAACTTCCTCCGTATCAATGTCCCAACCCCATGCAATACGTCGTGTATGTCATGCTCAATCATTACACGTGTATGCAAAATGGCCATACTCAGTAACAGTCATTTACACACTTATTAAAAGCATATAAGTCACACGACCACAGTCAAGTCAGTTAAAACACAGTCATACGATCACAGTCAAATCAGTCAAATTCATAGTCTAAGTCAGTCATTTACCCACAAGGGCAAAATAGTCATTTAACCCTATAAGGGTATTTCGGTAATCCTACCCTACATGGGTATTTCGATAATTTTACAAATCGAGGGTATTTTGATAATTTCACAAATCGAGGGTATTTTAGTAATTTCACAAATTGAGGGTATTTCGGCAATTTCAAAAATCGAGGGTATTTTAGTAATTTCACAATCTGAGGGTATTTCAGTAATTTTACAAATCGAGGGTATTTTAGTAATTTCATAATTTGAGGGTATTTCAGTAATTTTACAAATCGAGGGTATTTCAGTAATTTCAAAAATCAAGGGTATTTTGGTTATTTTACAAATTGGGGGTATTTTGATAATTTCACAATCCGAGGGTATTTCGATAATTTTACAAATCGAGGGTATTACGATAATTTCACAATCTGAGGGTATTTCGGTAATTTTACAAATTAGGGGTATTTCGATAATTTCACAAATTGAGGGTATTTTAGTAATTTCACAATCTGAGGGTATTTCGATAATTTTACAAACCGGGGGTGTTTCGGTAATTTAACAATCTGAGGGTATTTCAGTAATTTTATAAATTAGGAGTATTTCAGTAATTTTACAAATCGGGGGTATTTCGGTAATTTCACAAGTTGAGGGTATTTTGGTAATTTTACAAATCGAGGGTATTCTGGTAATTTCACAAGTTGGGGGTATTTCGATAATTTTCGCAAATCAGGGTCTCAGCGACCCAACAGAAGGTCCACCATCGCCTCAAGCGACTTAAGTAACTTAGATAGTCACAATGGTGTAAATGGGCCTAAGGCTTATTACTCGGCCCACACACTCGTGTGGCCCAATTAGCCCAAAAATAACTTCGGCTATACGAACAGCACAGTTCAAACCAATAGAAACCATATAACATACATTTTATCCGTGTGGGGCCCACCAGCCCAGTGGGCCCACCAGCCCAGTGGGCCCACACGGCCCATCGAGGCCTATAACAGCCTCTACAGTCCTACGCCTAAGATTTGTAGGCTTGAATCATCACACGTGCGATCGCAAACTCGTGTGGCATCAACCATCGTATTTCGGCTTTTCGGCTTTTGCCGATCTATAGTCCAATCAGTGTGGAATACACACTTTCGGCTTTTCAGCCGATCATCAATAGAGCACAATGTTACACACCTGATTGTGAACACTCGCGCACTGCCTTCGAGCGCCAACCTATAATCAATCACAACACATGATTACATGCATACCAACAAAACATAACCAGCCTTAATCAACCAAACCTCATCAGTCAAACCACAATCACCTACATTGCTTGAACCAATGGATACTTGCAACTAAACTGCTGATTAAAAGCGATTACCCACTTCTTGATTAGTATCTACACAGGAAACGTGCCACCCATTAACAAAACTTGCATACCCAAAGGCTTGAAACAAAACACATTGTCCAACCAAGTCTCAAAACTAGAGATAGGGAGAAATGGCATTCGGTTTTAAACAGAACCAAAGAGTGAGGTCTCTTAAATAAAAAAAGAAATTAAAGAAATAGAGCAAGACTCGATCATACTTAAAATTACTAGAGAACCGTTGTCAAGCCAAAACGAGATGAATAGGTGAGGAGAAAGAGAATTGGTCAAAAACCTATGGCCAGAACTGAGGTAAATAATAGAGATGAAAAGAAGAGCAACAATTGGTCAACACAAAACCCAAGCTACAAGATATGATATTCGGCCAACAGATTCAAGGTACTTAGGTGTAAGAAAGAAAAGAGTATCCGTCTTAGGAGAAGAAAAGGGGAATAATTGATTCAGCAAGGAAAAGAAAGGGAAAATAAAGGTATAGTCGGTTTAGAAATATGAAAGGAGAAAGATAGAGATTCGACCAACCCAGTGGAAAGAAAAGAAAGAAATGAGAAGCCGAAAGAAAGGAAAGATTCAGCAAATTTAAGAAAGGAGAAATCGACCACTCATAGAATACCCAAAATGCAATATTCAGCCACCAGAAAAGAAAATGAGAGAAAAACGGTGCTAAAGGCTACCCCAAAAACACAATTCAGCACATCAAAAGAACTTGAAGAGCACAAAACCAAATGCTGAAGGCCAAACAAAGCAAAACGTAAGCACCTAAAACCTTCTAGCTGAATTTACACATACCAGCACTCCCATTCGGCTACAACTTCTCCCTCTTTTCAAATTCCTTAAACATCTCCATAAATCCCCCCTTGATTTGCTGTATAATCTTCTCCCAACAACTCAAGACCAATTCAAACTTTCTCTCCAGCAGTCTTTCACTCGAATTCCACCACCTCGTAGCAAAGGAGTAAAATAAATACTCCTTTGTGCACAAGGTGACTCGAACCAAAGATCCCTTGCCATCATAATGACACCACCACCACTAGACCACAAGGCCATCTTGTGTCACATTTTATCCCAAATATTAATAAAGCCTTCCTGCCGATATCCAGGTTCATTCAAGAACAACCAAAAATTCTGCACACGTTATGACTTGAACCTCAGACCACATGCATACTCCTAACGCTTCCTTGCCACTAGATCACAAGCTTCCCTGTGTTAGCTAATGCTAAGTTCACTTAAGGGAAAAACTCAATCTTTTGCTAAAGCCTAGATTGGAACTCAAGACCTCCCAAATGCCCCTAATCACCCTAAAGCACATAGCCTGCATGCCCCACATGAAAGTGTAAAATTTTTCTCGCACAACTAAAATCCAATTGCTCCTATGCCCAATGCCTATTTCTTCTAGGCCCAAAATTTCGGGGCGTTACAGGCATCGTATTTGATTTGTGTAAGACCCTGTCTGGGACAGTGGCATCGATATGTGATTACATGTAAGACCGCGTCTGGGACATTGGAATTGTACGAGCTTCTAACTATCCGCGTATCCTTTTTATTTCCGAATGGTTCATCGGGCAACGATAAGTGTGATCGAATGTGTAAATTGAGCTAAAATGATCAGGAATGAATGAGTTTATTTCATACTTGAAATAGGGTAAGTAAGCTACTTGATATTTATTGTAAGTCTTGTATGAAGTAAAGGAAGAACGTATGTGAACATGGTATGTGTATTTGGCTTAATAAATAAATGATAAGAAAATTGTGGAATTGATTCTTAAATATGTGTATATCTGGCCATGTATATTTGGCCACCTAAGTAATATATGTACATGATGTTATATTATGAATATTGAGTTTGTGCATATGGATGTATGTATATTTGGTTATATAATGACATTTTGGTTTTGAAAGTTGAATGATAATTTGTTATTTTAAATATATGAGCATTCGGCTAAAGTAGCATTTGTGTATGAAAATGTATTATTTATGTAATTTATAAGTTTGAGACTAATTGTGGTAATGAAAATATAACTTGGTTTAGTTTAAATGAGTTGATTATATCATTAAATTGCTTATTTTCTTATGACTTACTAGGCTTAAATAGCTTACTATGTGTGTGTTCCTGTATACCTTTGTTTTATAGATTTTGGAGTCAAGTTACGAGCTCGGGGATCGTCAGCAAAGCCTATCACACTATCAACTGTTTCTTTCGGTATTTTACTAAGTTGAATTTGAGCTTATGGCATGTATAGTCTAGTTAAAAAGATTGATTTTGGGATATCTAATATAAAGCCATATGAAGATGGCTTGATTATATGTTTAAGTTGGTTTTATATATTATTAGTTTTATGCTTGATGTGTTTGGTTTTAGTAATTCGGTCATGGCATATTTAAATGTGAAAATTAGATTAGATTAATGATAAAGGATATGTGCACTTTAGTAATCGGTCACGATATTTTACTTGAGTTTTTATATATCTTTACATGTATATATATGCACTTATATTATGGTTGATATGTATATGTGCATGGCTATATAGATTTGTAGTTATTTATAAGTTTATAAATATATATAAACAAATTGTGTTAACCGAATAGATAAAGAAATGAAATGAGTTTTATTTATAACCGAATGCTTGTATTTAATTTGTGTTAACATGTAAAACATATGAATTTCATATAAGCTAATATTTTAATGCCGCATAAATGAATAAAAATGTAGTAATGAAATTTTTATCTCAATTGATGTATAATTTATACATGCGCAAGTCTTTTATAAAATATATTTAATAACCATTATTGGAGTTGATGATTTGTTATATGGTCTGTATGTGTATAACTTGTTTTATATATATTACGTACGACCATATTGAAATGATGTTAAGGCCGCATATGTGATTGGATATTAAGTTGTATACATATTGGTTTGAATGGTTTCATTATGTACATATACAGAAGTTATGAGATGAAATGTTTGATACTTAGCTAATGTAAATATGTATTGATATATGTGCTAATCATGAAAAGTGAGGACATATGCTTGAATATGATTTACTTATGATAATGTCATTAATGTGATGAATATAGGGAATCGAATATTGAAAGTATTAAATATGTGAGCGTAGCTTTGATGTATACAAGTTTGATTCGAATTTGGTAATTATGAAATATGTTCAATTGAGTTTTGATATATGTTTGAATTGATTTGGTTGAAACTTAGAAATGTGTTTATTTGTGATACATGATTAGTAATGTGTGAATGATTTAAATTGAAATTATGATTCATGTATTCGAATTTAAAATAAGTGAATTTTGGATATTCAAGTTTGATAATGTTATAATTGTATCGTTATTCTTTGGTGTATGAAAGGTGATAAATGATTGTGTTGAACTGTGTTTTGAATGGTAATGCCTTGTAACCCTAATTCGACGACGGATATGGGTTAGGAGTGTTACATTTGATTGGTATCAGAGCTATAGTTTAGTCAATTCTAGGACTAACATAGCGCGTGTAAGTCTAGCAATACATGCCATAATTTTATACTGCGATAGTATGATGACTTCTGACATCTGAAAATATGTTTTCGTATAGTAATGGATCTCGATCGAGCCGTAGCCGATGATGTCAAAAGTATAGCGCCTACCTCCGCGTAAGGGACAGCACCGGTGGAATCTCGACCAATTTCGAGTAACCAGGAGGGAGAGGCTAGACAAGCCTTTTACCAAATGATGAACGACTGGTTTACTCAATATATCCAGACTAATCCGACTGCACAGCAACCTCCACCTCTGACTAATCCATCTTCGATACCTGTTATACCTCAAGTATGTGATCTGTTGAGATTGCTTAAGCCTCCTATTGATAAAATTAGAAAACATGGAGCTAAAGAATTCAGAGCTACTGATGATGATGATGCTGAGCGAGCTGAATTGTGGCTCAATAATACTATTCAAGTGTTTGATGAGTTATCTTGCACCCCTGATGAGTGCTTAAAATGTGCCATATCTTTGCTACGAGACACTGCATATCACTGGTGGAATACACTAGTATCAATGGTTCCGAGAGAGCGAGTGACCTGGGAATTCTTTCAGACTGAGTTTCGTAAGAAATACATCAGCCAGAGATTAATTGATCAGAAACGCAAAAAATTTCTTGAGTTGAACCAGGGTCGGATGACTGTGACAAAGTATGAGCGAAAATTTGTGAGACTCAGTCGGTACACCCGATAGTGTGTATTGACTGAGGCTATAATGTGTAAAAGATTTGAAGATGGGCTGAACAAAGACATTAAACTGTTAGTTGGCATACTTGAGATAAAAGAGTTTGTGGTATTTGTTGAGCGAGCTTGCAAAGCTAAAGAGCTTGGGAAAGAGAAAAGAAAAGCTGACTCTGAAGCTAGAGATGCATGTAAGAGACCATTCAGTAAGTCATTCCAATCGACATCAAAGAAGTTCCGAGATGATGCTAGCTGTTCAAAGGCTACAACGGGTTATTCTAGACGTGATCGGGATAGACCACCTGTGAGCTCGAGAGCTACCTCAGTAGCTAGTGTGGGTAATGTCAGATCAAATAAACCCTAGCGTGAACATTATGGTAAACGACACCCCGACAGTTGCAGATTGCATGATCGAGCCTGTTTTAAATGTGGATTGCGGGATCATTTCATTCATGAGTGCCCAGAGTTAGAGGATCAAAATCTGGTACAGAATACGAGATCAGGTAACACTGCAGCTAGAGATAGACCACCCAAAAACACGAGTAATGTGAGTGGCAGTCAGAAAGGTACCAAAGATACAGCTGTTAGATTTGAGGCTCGCGCACCTGCCAGAGCCTATGCTATTCGTGCACATGAGGAGGCCTCATCCCCGGATGTTATTACTAGTATTTTCACTCTCTATAATACTAGTGTTGTTGCATTGATTGATCCTGGTTCGACTCATTCTTATGTGTGTGAGACTTTAGTATTCAGTAAGACTTTGCTTGTTGAGTCTACTGAGTTTGTGATTAAAGTATCAAACCCTTTAGGCCGGTGTGTCTTGGTTGATAAAGTGTGAAATAATTGTTCGTTGATGATTTAATATTCATGTTTTCCGGCTAATTTGATGTTGTTGCCATTCAATGAGTTTGATATAATTCTGGGTATAGATTGGCTAACTCTGCATGATGTTACTGTGAACTGCAAACGAAAGACTACTGATTTACGATGCCAGAATGATGAGATTATTCGGATTGAGTATAATGATCTAAATGGTTTACCGGCAGTGATATCTTCAATGTTACCTTAGAAATATGTGAGAAAGGGTTGTGAAGCTTACTTTGCTTATGTGCTCGACTCTAAAGTGACCGAAAAGAAGATTGAATCAGTACCTGTTGTGTGTAAGTATTCTGATGTGTTTCTTGAAGAATTACCGGGTTTTCCATTGATACAACAGGTAGAGTCTCGTATTGAGTTAGTACCGGGGATGACTCCGATATCGATAGCTCCGTACAGAATGGCACCTACAGGATTAAAAGAGTTGAAAGCTCAGTTGCAAGAGTTGACAAATAGAGGTTTTGCACGACCGAGTTTCTCTCCCTAGGGCGCACCAGTTTTATTTGTGAAAAAGAAAGATGGAACTATGAGAATGTGTATCGACTACAGACAGCTCAATAAAGTGACTTTAAAGAATAAGTATCCGTTGCCACGGATTGACGATCTATTCGATCAATTGAAAGGGGATACAATGTTTTCAAAAATAGATTTGAGATCAAGCTACTATCAGTTGCGAGTTAAAGACTCTGATGTGCCAAAGACAGCTTTCCAAACGAGGTACGGACATTATGAGTTTCTGGTTATGCCTTTCGTACTTACTAATGCACCTATTGTTTTAATGGATTTGATGAATCGGATCTTCAGACAGTATCTGGATCAGTTTGTAGTAGTATTCATAGATGACATTTTGATCTACTCCTGTGATGGAACTGAGCATGTCGAACATCTGACACTTGTGTTACAGACTTTGCGAGATAAACAGTTGTATGCAAAGTTCAGTAAATGTGAATTCTGGTTACGCGAAGTCAGTTTTCTGGGCCATGTTGTATCAGCATCGGGTACTCGGGTTGATCCGAGTAAAATTTTAGCTATACTTGATTGGAAACCTCCGAGAAATGTCTCTAAAGTTCGGAGTTTTCTGGGACTTGTTGGTTACTATAGACGATTTGTGAAAGGTTTGTCTATGATCACAACACCGATGACGAAGTTGTTACAGAAAGATGTTAAATTCGAGTGGTCAGAAAAGTGTCAGAAAAGTTTCGATCAGTTGAAAGCTCTTTTGATCGATGCTCCAGTGTTTGTTCAGCCAGAATCGGGTAAAGAATTTGTCATTTATAGTAATGCATCTTTGAGTGGTCTGGGTTGTGTTTTGATGCAGGAAGGCAAAGTCATAGTTTATGCCTCGAGACAGGTAAAGCCGCACGGAAAGAACTACCCGACACAGGATTCGGAATTGGTAGCTATTGTGTTTGCATTGAAGATATGGCGCCATTATCTATTCGATGAAAAATGTCACGTTTATTCTGACCATAAAAGCTTGAATTATTTGATGACTCAGAAAGATTTGAATTTGAGACAACATCGATGGTTAGAATTGTTAAAAGACTATGAGCTTGTGATTGACTATCATCCGGGAAAAGGTAATGTTGTTGCGGATGCTTTAAGTCGAAAATCATTATTTGCTTTGCGTGCAATGAATGCGCATATGGTTATATCTGATTATGGTTCGATAATAGCTGAATTAAAAGCAAGACCGTTATTTGTTCAACAAATTTGTGATGCTCAGAAAGTTGATAATGATTTGTAAGCAAAACGAACTCAATATGAATCGAATGTTGAATCTGAGTTTCGAGATGATACAAATGATTGTCTGAGGTTCAAAAATAGAATATGTGTTCCGAGAAATTCAGAGTTGATTCAGATGATTTTGAACGAAGCTTACAGTAGTCGGTTATCTGTTCACCCTGGGAGTACGAAAATGTATAATGATCTGAAACAACTTTACTGGTGGCATGGTATGAAACAAGACATCTCTGACTTTGTTTTGAAATGTTTAGTCTGTCAACAAGTAAAATCCGAGCATCAGGTACCTTCTGGGCTACTTCAGCCGATTATGATACCCAAGTGGAAATGGGACAGAGTCACAATGGATTTTGTATCTGGTTTACCGTTGACACCGAGCAAGAAAGATGCAATCTGGGTTATTGTGGATAGATTGACTAAGTCGGCTCACTTTATTCATGTTCGTACATATTATTCACTTGATAAACTGGCTGAATTATATGTTCCTCAGATTGAGATACGAGGTTCACATCGCGGTTTCGGAAGAAACTGCAAGATGCTTTAGGTACGAAACTACACTTTAGCACAGCTTTTCATCTGCAAATAGATGGTCAGTTCGAACGAATCATTCAAATACTTGAGGATATGTTGAGATGTTGCATTCTCGAGTTTGAAGGTACATGGGAACAATACTTACTTTTGATTGAATTTGCGTATAATAACAACTTTCAATCTAGTATCAAAATGGCACCTTACGAGGCTTTGTACGGTCGTAAATGTCGTATACCATTGTATTGGACTGAGCTCAGTGAAAATAAGATACATGGGGTAGATTTGATCAAAGAGACTGAACAGAAAGTGAAAGTGATTCGCGACAATCTGAAAACAACATCGAATCGTTAGATATCATATACAGATTTGAAACAATAAGATATAGAGTTTTCGATTGGAGACAAAGACTTTTTGAAGGTATCACCGTGGAGGAAAACACTCAGATTCGGTCGTAAAGGCAAATTGAGTCCGAGATTTCTTGGGCCGTATGAGATTATAGAGCTTATCGGGTCGGTTGCTTATAGACTATTGTTGCCACCTGAACTAGAAAAGATTCACAATGTATTCCATGTTTCGATGCTTCGTAGATAACGGTCCGATCCTTCAACTGTGATTAGTCCGACAGAGGTTGAGATTAAGTCCGCTATGACATATGAAGAAGAACCGATTCGTATTCTGGCTCGTCAGATTAAAGAATTGCGAAATAAGAAAATTTCTTTAATTAAGGTACTGTGGCATAAGTACGGATTTGAGGAAGCAACTTGAGTGTCAGAGGATACAATGAAAGAGCATTATCCGAACCTATTCACCGGTAAGATTTTCGGGGACGAAAATCCCTAAGGGGGGAGAGTTATAACAACGCAATTTTGACCCTAATCGGAACAGTGGTTTCGGGACCACAAAATTGAGTCTGAAAAATATTTTAAAATCATTTTCTATGTTTATTATGTGTGAATTTTCTTGTGTGAAATTTTCGTGTTTTAATTTCGTCGTTTGAGTTCCTGATTTAATAAAAGGGCTTAATCGCGTAAAATGTAAATTTAATGGTTAAATTTAAAGGGGCCGAATAGTGGTTGTTCTTTTAAATTGGAGGTTTTATATTGTAATTAAGAAAATAATAATGGTAGTGGACGGCATTAAGGTTAATATATAGTTTCTATATGTTAATTGTAAAAGTTAATATAATAAAAAAAAAGACATAATATAATGTAAATATAATAAAACAAAACATTAAAGAAAGCCATACTCATCTTTTTAGTGCCAAAACTAAGGAAAAGAAAAAGAAATAAGAGAACTAAGGTATTCGGCCACTGTTGAGCTAAATTAAGGTATATATTTTACTCAGTTTTTGATAATTTTTATGTTTTTGAGATCGTTGCTAAGTTATCTTCAAAGCCCATGTCTTAATTTTTGAATTTGGTGAAGACTTTGTGTTTTTCCATTGATGAGTTTATGAGTTTTATGATGTTTGATGTTGAATTATGAAATATATGTGTTAGATTAACATGTTTTGTCTTTGGATTTTTGATGAATTTGAGTAATTTGGACTAAATTGTGAAAATAATATTTTGAGGGACTAAAATGTGAAAAAATGAAATATATGGACTTGTATGGAGCTTGTGAATATTCGGCCTAAGCATAGTATGCAAATTTTGTGTATTTTGTGTTTTATGCAATAGGGACTAAATTGCAAAAAGTGTAAAATGTCAAGGGAAAAATGGTAATTTGCCTATTTATGTGTTTTTGGATGAATTTGATTGAATATTTAATTAAATAAGTTTAATTTATATTAATTTAGATCAAGAAAAGAGAAAATCGAATTTGGATCGGGGAAAACTAAAGTTGTCGACTAGCCGTACCGTTTCGATTTTTCATCATTCGAGGTAAGTTTATAAGCAAATAGACGTACTTAATCATAATTAAATGTGAACTATATATGCTGAATTGAAATATGTAAATTATATATATATATATATATATATATTAGTCGAATGCGAATAAGCTTGACAAGAATGTATATGAATTCGTTTCGACCGAGTTACGACGTCCAAAAGCCCCGTTTAAACCTTAGGAATAGATAGGATACATATGTCATGACTTAGGATTTCCAATATGTGTTACCGTGTAAGACCACATCTGGGACGTTAGCGTCGACTTGTGTTTACGTGTCAGACCATGTCTGGGACAGTGGCATCGATATGTGATTACATGTAAGACCACGTTTGGGACGTTGGCATTGTACAAGCTTCCGACTATCCGCGTATCCTTTTTAATTCCGAATGGTTCATCGGGCAATGATAAGTGTGATCGAATGTGCAAATTGAGCTAAAATGATCAGGTATGAATGAGTTTATTTCCTGCTTGAAATAGGGTAAGTAAGCTACTTGATATTTATTGTAAGTCTTGTACGAAGTAAAGGAAGAACGTATGTGAACATGGTAAGTGTATTTGGCTTAATGAATAAATGATAAGAAAATTGTGGAATTGATTCATAAATATGTGTATATATGACCATGTATATTCGGCCACCTAAGTAATGTATGTACATGATGTTATATTATGAATATTGAGTTTGTGCATATGGATGTATGTATATTTGGTTATATAATGACATTTTGGTTTTGAAAGTTGAATGATAATTTGTTATTTTAAATATATGAGCATTCGGCAAAAGTAGCATTTGTGTATGAAAACGTACTATTTATGTAATTTTTAAGTTTGAGACTAATTGTGGTAATGATAATATAACTTGGTTTAGTTTAAATGAGTTTATTATATCATTAAATTGTTTATTTGCTTATGACTTACTAGGCTTAAATAGCTTACTCTCTGTGTGTTCCTGTATACCTCTGTTTTATAGCTTTTAGAGTCAAGTTACGAGCTCGGGGATTGTCGGCAAAGCCTATCACACTATCATCTTTTTTCTTTTGGTATTTTACTAAGTTGAATTTGAGCTTATGGCATGTATAGTCTAGTTAAAAAGATTGATTTTGGGATATCTAATATAAAGCCATGCGAAGATCGCTTGATTATATGCTTAAGTTGGTTTTATATATTATTAGTTTTATGCTTGATGTGTTTGGTTTTAGTAATTCGATCATGTCATATTTAAATGTTGAAATTGGATTAGATTAATGATAAAGGATATGTGTGCTTTAGTAATCGATCATGATATTTTAATTGAGTTCTTATATATATTTACATGTATATATATGCACTTATATTATGGTTGATATGTATATGTGCATGGCTATATAGATTTGTAGTTATTTATAAGTTTATAAATATATATATATAAACAAATTGTGTTAATCGAATAGATAAAGAAATGAAATGGGTTTTATTTATAACTGAATGCTTGTTTTTAATTTGTGTTAACATGTAAAACATATGAATTTCATATAAGCTAATATTTTAATACCGCATAAATGAATAAAAAGGTAGTAATGAAATTTTTGTCTCAATTGATGTATAATTTGTACATGCGCATGTCTTTTATAAAATAGATTTAATATACAATTATTGGAGTTGATGATTTGTTATATGGTCTGTATGTGTATAACTTGTTTTATATATATATATTACGTACGGCCATATTGAAATGATGTTAAGGCCGCATATGTGATTGGATATTAAGTTGTATACATATTGGTTTGACTGGTTTCATTATGTACATATACAGAAGTTATGAGATGAAATGTTTGATACTTAGCTAATGTAAATATGTACTGATATATGTGCTGATCATGAAAAGTGAGGACATATGCTTGAATATGATTTACTTATGATAATGTCATTAATGTGATAGACATAGGGAATCGAATATTGAAAGTATTAAATATGTGAGCATAGCTTTGATGTATACAAGTTTGGTTCGAATTTGGTAATTATGATATATGTTCAACTGAGATTTGATATATGTTCGAATTGATTTGGTTGAAACTTTGTAATGTGCTTATTTGTGATACATGATTAGTAAGGTGTGAATGATTTAAATTGTAATTATGATTCATGTATTCGAATTTAAAATAAGTGAATTTTGGATCTTCAAGTTTGGTAATGTTATAATTGTATCGTTATTCTTTGGTGTATGAAAGGTGATAAATGATTGTGCTGAACTGTGGTTTGAACAGTAATGCCTTGTAACCCTAATCCGACAACAGATACGGGTTAGGGGTGTTACATAGACCTTGATTATTCCTTAAATTAATGGTAGAAATAGATAGATCAAGTTACAAGGATCTCAAAAACATGAAAATCATTAAAAACGGGGCTAGAACAGACTTACAATCGAGCTTAAAAGATGAAAAAACCCTAGCTATGGTGTTCTCCCAAGTTTCGGCGAAGGTTGATGACAAATGAGAAAATTTTGGCTTTATTTTCCCTTTTTATTCCTTTATTTACCAAATGACCAAAATGCCCTTCACTTAAAACTTTGAAATTTTATCTCACCATGTCCATTTTTGTCCACTAACTTATCAAATGGTCTAATTACCATCTAAGGACCTTCAATTTAAAATTTCATATATATTAGACACCTCTAGCATGTAGAATTCAACTTTTGCACTTTTTACTATTTAGCCAAACGTCAAAATTTTCGAACGAAAGTTTCACGAAATCATTCTGTGAAACTGTAGACCATAAAAATATAATAAAAATAAACTTTACTATGTCATTTTTGTGCTCCCGAAACCATTGTTCCGACTAGGCCCAAAATTGGGCTGTTACACCAACACTTAATGAACTTATATTCAAGCAATTTGATATCTTTTTATTCAGTTTATAGACTTACTATTTGTGCATTTGAATTCAATAAAATGAGTTTTTTAGTGTGTTTTTATGACTAATTAGGCCTATAAGTAAGTGAATTGCTCCGAATGTCACAACATTTAGAGGGAATGTCACAACACCCATATTCAAACCTAAAAGGGGAATATCCAGCCATCAATATTGTGATAAAAACCATTTAATGTTGCGCCAACAAACTTTAAACCTAGAGGGGGAGCATTCAGCGTCCAATGTCATGAAAACCACTCAATGTCGCGACATTGAACTTCAAACCAATAGGGCAAACATTCGATGTTCAATGTCATGACAACAGGCATAAGATGTTACGACACCGGTCAAACGAGGCCCATTCATCAACCAAGGGAGTTTTTCATCCACGCAATGATAATTAACATGTTTAGCAGCTTGTAAATGGCCTAATTTGGGCATCTAACAACAACACTATAAATATTAGCTCTTGAACATGTTAGGGGGCTCTTTTGATTTTAAAATTTCCTTTCTTCTTAGAATTAGGGTTTTCAATTTAGTTTTCTGTTCAAATTCTTTATTGTTTCAATTAAAATTCAATTTCAATTCTTTTAGTAATTTTACTTTCTTTATTAATTTCAGTTCTTTTACTAATTTTACTTTCTTTATTTTCGTTTCTACTTCAACCGAATCAAGATCAACATCCACTTAAGGGTTTCACAGACCCAAACTTCAACAAATATTTCTGGATTTAGATTTCTCTTCTCCCTTCTCTTATTTTTACATTTCATTTGAATGAGCAATTTTCGATTATGGAAAGTTGCATCTAGTATGGCTAGGAAATAAGAACCCTAGGAAGATTGGAAAACAGAAGTAGGAGTGATTGACTAAGGGTTTTGAGTTTACCACAAATTAGTTGGAATAGGTTAAGTGAGATTAAACCGTAGGATTGATGACCCTAGAAAGCAACTTAGGTAGATGAGGCCAAAAGGATAGCCTACTTAGCACCAACTTAATCTAGCTCAATTTAAGTTATCAGGTCGAAAGATAAGTAGGTTGAATCGATCAATTATTCTTGTTAAAGTTTGAAAGGTATTAACTAGGTTAATCGTTAGTTAATTTGTTAAAAGCCTAAATCTGAAGTTAATCATGAACACGGATGTGAGTTAGTTTTCTATATTAACTAGGTTAATTGTTAGTTAATTTGTTAAAAGCCTGAATCTGAAGTTAATCATGAACACGGATGTGAGTTAGTTTTCTATCTTCTTAATTTGATGGAAATTCGGATAGTTTATTTTAGCATTTATTTTTATGTTATATCGTAAATCATCTTTCTACTATTTGCTTTGTCATAATATAATCAATATGTAAGTAGTATCTTGACCTAGTAGTGTGTTAATTTTCAATTTAGTTTAAACAAGCCTCCCTTGGGTACGATCCTCGAAATACTTCCTAGTGTTTCGTTGTAACACTTTAACTATATTAGAATTTAACGTATATACTCGCAGAAATTATGCTTAATAAAATACATTTAATTCTATATTTACAAAGCCCCAGCGCAGTCGTTGCTAGGGAGGTATCGATGTTAAATTAAATTGTTACTTTCGAATGCTAATAGGATAAGTAGGAAAATTGAATGTTATAGAGATACGACTATTTTTTTAATTTTTTTCTAACAATTTATTTTGTCTACTAACTTAATTTATCTTTCTCTAATTTCAATGTATGACTTGAAGTAAGGGGACTTGATCGAGCCAAACCTGGAACCAGAACGATCCTTGAGACAAGTCAAGAGGCAGTTGTTGCAAGATTACCCTATAACAGCCTAGTTTAGACTCTAGTTGAAATAGTGGTTTCGAGACCACAAATCCGAGGTCGAAAAAATATTTTAATGTTATTTTTGGTGTTGATTAAATGTGATATAGCCTGTGTGAAAATTCTGTGTGATAATTTTATCGACTGTGTGTTGAATTATGATAAAAGGATTAAATTGCACTAAATGCAAAATTTGCATTGCTTTATGAAAAGACACCAATTTGAGATGGTTTTGAAATGGGAGGTTCTTAATAAGCAAATAGCCCACTAATAAGATGAGTGGGTGGTAATGGTCAAGAATGACCTTGCATCATATGTTATTTATATTTATTAGTAAAGGTTAAAATTGTAAAATGATAATTAAGTTATTACCTTATGAAACATAAAAGAAATAAGCATGATAATGGATTCATTCATCCATCTATCATCGAAATAAAGAAAAGAAAAAGAGAATAAGAAAACTAGGGCATTCAACTAGCAATTTACTTGATTTAAGGTATGCTTAAGCTTGATTTTTTATTATTTTTACGTTTTTGCAATCGTTACTTTGTATGCTATAAAACCCATGTTGCAATTTCAAGAACTGATGATGTTTGTGAGATGTGCCATTGATGAAATGGTGAGCTTTGTGATGTTAGTTGGTGAAATATGAAAACTTGGTGTTGTATTTGGATTTTTGGTGAAATTGAGTAATTTGGGTTGAATTGAAAAAAATGTAAATTGAGGGACTAAAATGTGAAATAAATGAAATGTGTGGGCTTGTATGAACACAAGGGAAATTCGGCTAGATTTATATGAAAAGAAATCATGTGAATTTGATGATTTTGTGAAATAGGGACTAAAGTGTCGAAATAGGCATATGTGAAGGCTATTTTGTAAAATGCCCTAAATAAGTGTGTTTGAAGTAAATTGAATGAATTTGTGAGTGAATGGATTGAATTTGAATGTGTATGACTAAGAAAGGAGAGGTTCAGATCGAGATCGAGGCAAAGACAAAGTGCTCGATTGATCGACCATATCGATATTTCGACATCCGAGGTAAGTTCGGATATAGTACAAATTGTTAATTTATGTTCTATGTGATGTGAATTGAATGAATGTCTATATAACTAAGAGATTAAAAATGCTATGTTCTGAAATGAATTAGAAGGCACTAAGTGTGCGGGATTAGAAACGGGATAGAAATGATTGACATTGTGTGTGGGAGATGGCAGGAGCTTCGGCTTAATGAATTGGCACTGTTTGTGCGATACTGATATAAGCTCGGTTTAATGTATTGGCACTAAGTGTGTGATGACAACTATGTTTGGTCTACAAATTGGCACTAAGTGTGCATCAAAGCAAGAGAATAGCAAAGGTTGATTGAAATGTAAAGTTCAGTGGTTGAGTAGCATGATTGGTGATTAACTATGTGTTGGCAAAGGTATGTATAAAACCTATGTGGTTGATGAAATTAATAGTAGATGAATGGAATGCTATGTGAGTATTGGATATGATTGGATTTGTGTAATACTGGTATATTATCTATGTGATGGATTAATGTGTATATTGATTTGATTAAATTAATTAGTTGTATTGTATGTTGAACTTACTAAGCTTTGGAAGCTTACTGTGTGATTGTTTCTCTGTTTTACAGTGTCAGTAAAGCTAGCTCCAACCCGGGAATCATCAGCATCTCTATCACACTATCGACAATCTATTTTGGTGCTTTTGGAAAGATGTATATAGATGAAATATGGCATGTATAGACTAGAAGTTATGGTATCTTTTGGGAAAATGTTTAAATCCTTGCCATGTGATTTGGCTTGAAAGTTGAATGAGGTTGAACTTATGAATGAGTTGTGAGTTTGGTATATTTCATGATTATGTAGTTGATGAAAGATGTGGTTTGAAGATGAATTTTGTTATGGATTACGTGATGCTTGAATTACATATGTTTTGAGATGTATAATTGTCACTTTAGATGGTCTTAGTTGTGATGATAATGAGCATGGAAGTAGATGGTATAATTGGTGGTTGAATAATGTATGAAATGGTAAGATTCACTGCATTTAGAAGAATAAATTGGTATTGCTTTGAGGCTTGTTGGAAGACCCAACTGTGGGTGGAAAATTGGCCTTGCAAATGGCCTATTTTGCATACATGGCCAAGAGATACGGGCGTGTGTCTCTGCCATGTGGTTTAAGGGTCATTTTTAGTAGTATCTGGACAGGTTACACGGCTAAGGCCTACGGACGTGCATGGTAGCCGTGTGACTAAGTCAGTAGCTAGCCTAGTAACACACGGATATGGCACACGGGCGTGTCTAGTGGCCGTGGGGATAAGTTAGAATGCATGCCATGTTTTGACAAGGCCTGGACACATAGGTGTGTCTAGTAGCCGTGTAAGGCACACGGCCTGATTGCACGGGTGTGTGACCTCAATAGTATTAAAGAATGTTTGAAATTATGAAAATTTTTATAAGTGTTTGGTTTAGTCCCGACTTCTTTCTAACTCAAGTATAAGGTCTCGCAGACCTAGATAAGGGACTACATGCTCGTATTTGAGTATGTTTAATTGATGATTGACTTTGCGTCGTAAAATGGATGTGAAAGGTTTCAAATGTTTTGTAACGCCTCTTAACCCTATTTCGACGATGGTTTTAGGTTAGGGGCGTTACATTTTATTGGTATCAGAGCTATTGTTTAGTCGATTATCGGACTAACGTAGCGTGTGTGAGCCTAGCTATACATGACATATATGAAATTGCGATAATTTGATGAATCCTGACAGTTATAAATGTGTTTTTATATAGTAATGGATCCCAATCGAGCAGTTACTGACCACGTAGAGAGTAACACGCCTGCTCCCGCTCAAGGGACAGCGCCAACCACATCTCGGCCGAAGATAGTGGTGAGGGAGGAGAGGCTAAGCAAGCCTTCTTCCGAATCATGAGTGAGCGGTTTTTGGAGTTTGTTCGAACGAATCTGGCTACTCCACAACCTCCACCCCCACAAGTACATGTGGTGCCACAAGTTATAGATCCGATCAGATTGAATAAACCTCCTGTGGATAAGATTCGAAAGTACGGAGCCGAAGAGTTCAGAGCCACAGTCGATGATGATGCCGAGCGAACTGAGTTTTGGCTCGAGAATACCCTTCGAGTATTTGATGAGATGTTGTTAACTCCTGATGAATGTATAAAATGTGCTATTTAGTTGTTGAGGGATACTGCGTATAACTGGTGGAAGACATTGATATCCGTAGTTCCGAGGGAGAGTGTAACAACCCAAACCCGGCCCAAACACTATGGTCGAATCTGGATCGTTACGGGGAAAATCTTTTCGAAAACCATTTTGAAACCCATTAAGCTTTGTTGAAAACTTCTCGGATTTGATTATCTTGATAAAATCATACTTAGTGTTAAATAAAAAAAATATTTAAATCAAGTTATAAAACAAATTTTAACCGGCCCGATGGCATTTAAAACATTTTTCGTTTTAAATTGGGAAAATGTGATTTGAATTCAACACTAATAATAACAGAGTTTAAAATAATATCCAACGTAAGAAAATAATAAGAATAAAGTATCAGGAGGCCTTATTACAACCAAATAAAATAAACCCAGAATAAAATTATTGAATAGAAATTAAAGTCATTTAAATTTAACTCCACTGCATGGCCACCTCGAGTCATCCTGGCTCCACATCCGCGGTCTAAGTGTCACCTGAAAATATAAAGGAGAAGGTGAGTCACCAAGACTCAGTATGTAACCCTTCCCCCCATTTTAAAATAATTTCATACACATCAGATAACAAATTAATTATGCAAATTATCATGGGCCCCAACCTAGCCAGCCATACGCCACTGTCTACCCCGTTGTGGTACCAAACCACTGGTGGTGCCAAACCACTGGTGACATATAGTCACGTTGTGCTACCAAAGCACTGGTGTCCGTAGACACGAATCGGGTGATGGGGCCAACCCATCGTGTGATACCAAATCACTGGCAGACGATCCCATATCTCAAGTGGGGCCAACCCACGGTGGTGTTAACCACAGGGACAAGTCGCTACTGAGGTGCCAAACCTCTGGAGGTACCAAACCTCTGGTGACCGTAGTCACAGTGTGTTACCAAAACACTGGTGCCCGTCGGCACGATCAATACTGCCCCCTCCACTCATCAACCCATATCAAACATTGTATAACAGATCTCATGTCATCACATATTTAATCAACATATAGTAAACAATGGCATGCTTTCCAAAAGCATTATCAACAATCTCACACTGACAGAGACTTACCGGCATCCTCGCTTGTACCATTAAGGTACTAAATCCATATCTACATAAAGCAGATATTCACACAACAGACATTCAATATGTTTTATTAATCATTACAAGTGTGTATGTACACACCTTTCACCAACGAGGAGTCTAAATCCCGAAAGAAGAATCGGCCACCCTAGCTTTATTGATCCCTATATTCGGCCAACACAAGGGTTAGTATTATGGGCCATTCGGCCAACCAAATAATTTAAAGGGGTCATACCTTGTACCCGAATCCTTACCCAAATCGCTTCGAGTACTAGCCTTAGCGTCCGATTTGTGAATCTGGTTCACAAGCTTCACTGAGTCAATTAATAACACTACTAATCATAGCCTTTGGCTTTTAAATGAACTCCAATTACATATGTAGATCCTTACCGAAAATTGATTGACGAATGTTGACGAACTCACTTGCTTGTTCCCAAATCCCGAAGATCCTACAACGAATTCGGTTTAATCTGTGATTAGCACCCTTAATTACCAATTGCCGAAACCCACACCTACCTTTACCAAAGTCGATATAATGAGAAAAACATAAACATTCGGCCCAAAACCCTTACCTTCCGAAATCAACTAAAGGAAAGCCACGTTCTCTTGCACAAAATTCGGCCAAGTAGAGTTTAATATAAAGGAAAGGGGTTTCGGCACTTTGATAGGGATGAGATTCGGCTATTATGAGGGAAAAGTAATGGAGAGAAAAATAAAAATAAAAGAAACAAAGTAGGAAGGGGTTCGGCTGAAATAAAAAAAACAAACAAGATGGTAGGTGGGGGTTTATAAAAGGATTTCGGCACCCCCCCTAATACTTGCCGTCCACTCCATTCAAAGGAGTTTAAAATTTTGCAAACTCCTTGAAACATTCCTGGCCAAATATTCAAAATAATTTGAATAGCTAAACACCTACATTTTCTCTTGGATTTAATAAGATAAGAAATCCAATTAAAAAGCTTTATCCTTATCATCTTGGAATCAAATAAATAATAGAAACCAAAGAGGCCATGTGCTGCCAAACTCCAGCCGAAAGAACAAGGGACCATGTGCAGCCAATTCACGCCAAGCTTCAAAAAAAAAAGGAGACCAAGTGCTGCTCCTTAGATTCGAACCAAAGACCACCCGTGACAGCCCTTATTCCAGCGCCCTTGCCAACTCTTCCAGCCCGACTTTCATGTCAATCTACCCCACCATTTATTTATAAGACCTCCCTGGCCGCTTACCCCAAAAATTAGAATTAAAAAGAATGCAAAATGCTGCAGCAGCAGCTCGAACGTGCGTCCATCCACTTCCAAACTCCTAGTGGCGCTCCAAGCCACTCCACCTACCTGCCTCTTATGTCAAGAAGCCCTCTTGATTTATTTAAAAGGCCTTCCTAGGCCTAACGCCCCCAAAACCCAAAAAGGAAAAAAGATTTCCTCCTTGCTCCTTCCACGAATCGAACCCAAGGGCTCCTTTGCAGGCCCTTAAGTCATCAAGCCAACACGCCAATTACAATTCTTGTGTCAAGTTTTCCTTAAATTTTATTTAAGCCCTATCGTTACCTAGCTCCTTCCTTGTACATACTTTAAAATTTTTTTTTTTTTAACACTGGATCAGGCCTAGCTCGGGTTATTTTTAGACCCTTAAACATGTCAAATAAAATTATAAATTTTATTTCTTGAAGCCCCATTGTAATTTATTTAAATTACAAGTAACCCCTAATTTGGGGTGTTACAATTCTTCCCCCCTTAAAATAAATTTCGTCCCCGAAATTACTTAACTAGAAAAGGTGGGGGTATTGCTGCCTCATTACATCCTCAGGTTCCCACGTAGCTTCCTCTGAACCATGGTTCCGCCACAGCACCTTCACCAAGGGCACTGACTTCCTACGTAGAACCTTCACGTCTCGGTCTAAGATCTGAACTGGTTCCTCCTCAAACGATAAATCTGGATTCACCTCGATCTCTGCCACTGGCACAACGTGCGATGGGTCTGACCGATACCGTCTCAGCATTGATACGTGAAAGACATCATGGATCTGACTCAGTTCTGCCGGCAACTCTAGCTGGTAAGCTACCGGTCCCACTCGCTTAATCACCGTATATGGGCCAATGAATCTTGGGCTCAGCTTTCCTTTTCGCCCAAATCTCAACACCTTTTTCCAAGGCGACACTTTCAGAAAAACCTTGTCTCCCACAGCATACTCCATCTCCTTGCGTTTTAAATCCGCATAGGATTTTTGCCTATCCGATGCTTCCTTAAGACGAGACCGAATCACCTTGACTTTATCCTCCGTCTCTGTCACCAACTCTGGCCCCAAAATCTGTCGTTCGCCTAATTCTGTCCAACATGTCGGAGTACGACACTTCCGTCCATACAGTGCCTCATACGGAGCCATCTGGATACTTGCCTGGTAGCTGTTGTTGTAGGCGAACTCTGCCAATGGTAGAAACTCCTCCCAACTACCACGAAAATCCAAGACGCATCCTCTTAACATATCCTCCAAGATCTGTATCACTCTCTCCGATTGTCCGTCCGATTGTGGATGGAAAGCTGTACTGAAGTCCAACCGCGTACCCAAAGCTTGGTGCAAGGCCTTCCAAAACCTTGACGTGAACCTGGGATCCCTATCCGAGATGATTGATGTTGGAACCCCATGCAATCTTACTATCTCCGAGACGTACAGCTTAGCTAGCTTCTGAAGAGAAAAATCCATCCTCACCGGTATGAAGTGAGCCGACTTAGTTAACCGGTCTACTATTACCCAAACCGCGTCTCTCTTACTGGGCGTAAGGGGTAGCCCACTAACAAAATCCATAGTGATCCGTTCCCACTTCCATTGGGGAATCTTCACTGGCTGAAGCAACCCTGACGGCAACTGATGTTCAGCCTTGACCTGCTGACAAGTCAGACACTTACCAACAAACTCTGTCACTTCACGTTTTAACCCGGGCCACCAAAACTGCTCTCTAAGATCCCTATACATCTTGCTTCCTCCCGGATGCATAGCGTAAGGGCTGCTATGTGCATCATGGAGAATCTTCTGCCTCAACTCCACATCCTTTGGCATACACGCTCGCCCTTGAAAGCATAATACTCCCTCACTCGACAGGTTATATCCTTCCAAACCACCATCCTGAACTTGCATTCTCTTAGCATTTAACCCTTCGTCCACTAACTGCTTGTCCTTAATCTCCTCGATCCATGTCGGCTTGACTTGAAGTTCTGCCAAGAGACTCCCATCGTCATATAGACTCAACCGAGCAAACATCGCTCTTAAGTCCGCCACAACCTTCCGGCTCAACGCGTCAGCTACTACGTTAGCCTTGCCTGGATGGTATTCGATTGAACAATCGTAATCCTTTAATAGTTCAATCCACCGACGTTGTCTCAGATTCAGATCCTTCTGAGTCAAGAGATACCTCAAACTCTTATGATCCGTGTAGACTATCGACTTTTCCCCATAAAGGTAGTGTCTCCATATCTTCAGTGCGAAAACGACTGCGGCTAACTCCAAATCGTGAGTTGGGTAGTTCAATTCATGAGGTCTTAACTGACGTGATGCATAGGCTACTACCTTCCCTTCCTGCATCAGCACACATCCCAAACCAGTATGGGACGCATCACAATAAACGGTAAACAACTTCCCTGCCTCAGGTTGTACCAAAACCGGAGCTTCCGTCAAAATTCTCCTTAGCCTATCAAAGCTTTCTTGCTGCTTCTCCGACCATACAAATGGGACACCTTTTCTTAGCAGCTTCGTCAATGGTGCAGCGATTAAAGAAAATCCTTCTACGAATCTCCGATAGTATCCCGCTAAACCCAGAAAACTTCGGATTTCCGCCACTGACCTAGGCGGTTTCCAATCCAATACCGCTTCAATCTTGCGAGGATCTACTCTAATTCCTTCTGCTGATACTACATGACCTAAGAAAGCCACCTCCTTCAGCCAAAATTCGCACTTACTGAATTTGGCATATAACTGCTTCTCCCTCAATACTTGCAGAACTATCCGTAAATGCTTGTCGTGCTCTTCCTCCGTCTTAGAGTAGACCAATATGTCATCTATGAATACCACGACGAACTGATCCAAGTACTGCTGAAATACTCTATTCATTAAATCCATGAACGCCGCCGGTGCATTGGTCAATCCAAATGGCATTACGAGAAACTCGTAGTGCCCATACCGAGTTCGGAATGCCGTCTTGTGAACATCCACTTCCTTCACCCTTAATTGATGATAACCCGACCTAAGGTCAATCTTTGAAAATACCGACGCTCCCTTCAATTGGTCAAATAAGTCGTCGATCCGAGGCAATGGGTACTTGTTCTTGATTGTTAACTTGTTCAACTGACGGTAGTCGATGCACATCCGCATCGAACCGTCCTTCTTCTTGACAAATAACACGGGTGCTCCCCACGGAGATATGCTAGGTCGGATAAATCCTCTATCCAAGAGCTCCTGAATTTGAGCCTTCAGCTCCACCAATTCCTTTGGTGCCATTCGGTATGGTGCTATAGACACAGGTGCCGTTCCGGGTAGCAAGTCAATACCGAATTCAACTTCCCGATCTGGAGGCAGACCCGGAAGCTCTTCTGGGAACACATCAGCAAATTCCCCAACCGTTCGGACCCTTCCAACTACTGACTCCTTAGCTTCCAAAGCACAGATTCGAACCAAATACGCCTTACAACCTTTCTTGACCATCTTTTCCGCCTTCAAGGCAGACACCACATTGGATAGGTAATTCCTTCTATCACCTATCATGACCACTTCACCACCTTCAGCCGTATTAAGAACCATGCGCTTAGCTGCGCAATCCAAATTCGCCCGATACTTAACCAGCCAATCCATTCCAAGGATCAAATCGAACTCTCCGAAAGGTAGTTCCATCAGATCGGCTACAAATACGACCCCTTGGAGTTCTAGGGGTACGTATCTATAAAGTTTGTCTACGACTACCGAGTGTCCTAGAGGGCTTAGCACAGTCATCTTCCTAAGAGTAGTCTCAGAGTCTAGGTCCATAGTTCCTACCGCACTACTAGCAATGTACGAGTGCGTCGAACCCACATCAATCAATGCAACATAAGGTAAACCAAATATTAGAAACGTACCGGTTATGACGTCCGGTGCGTCTCCCTCCTCGCGACGCCTCGCTGCATAGACTAAGCCAGGCTGCCTAGCCTCCGTGTTACCCGAACCTCTGCCCTGAATTCCACGACCTCGGTTGGAACCATTGTTTCCTCTGCCATTACCACGACCCCTCTGTGGTGGTCCAACATTTCTGCCCTGAGCGCGATTCTGACCTTCTGGCTGATCCTTAGCTACCTTTTGAGGACAGTCCCTTACCCGATGCTCCAAAGACCCACACTCAAAACAACCTTTGTTACCGGTCCAACAACTCCCCCAATGGGTTTTTCCACAGCGGTTGCACTGAGTTGGCCTTTGATTAGTAGTCGTGGGCCTTGCTGCCTGATTTGGCCCACAAGGCCTAGCCTTTTTCTGGACATTACCACCTGACCCAGCTGGCCCAAATCCTCTCTTCTGATTATTCCTACTATAATTTTGCCTCACAGCCTCCTTGATCCCTTCGGCCACCTTGGCCTTTTCCACTAGGGATGAGAACTCTCGCACCTGCTGCGGAGCTATCAGCAGCCTCAAATCATCTCGGAGTCCGTCTTCAAAGCGGACGCAGCGCTCGTGTTCGGTAGCCACGATGCCTCTAGCATACCTACTCAGTCTTAAAAACTCTGCTTCATATTCTGCTACTGACTTAGTCCCTTGCACTAACCCTAGGAAGGCTTTCCTCTGAGCATCTGTATAACTGGTGCCCACATATTTCTTCTGAAAAGCAGTTTTAAAGTAGTCCCACGTGAGATCATCAGCCGCGGCTCCATCCCGGACTGTCAGCCACCACTGGTACGCCTCATCCTTTAAAAGCGACACCGCCCCTTTCAGCTTCTCCTCCTCAGTCAGATCAATATCATCCATAACCCTTTCCGTAGATTCCAGCCAATATTCTGCAGCACTGGGCGCCACTCCTGAGACACCACGGAATACCTCGGCCCCGTTAGACCGAATTCGCTCGGGAACAGACTTCCGAGCTCCCAAATTCCCACCAGCCCCGGCCACCATTTCCAACACTCGCAAAACAGCTTGCGACACAGCCTCACCACCGGTCTGGTCCTGCTCCTCAGCCCTGAAAATAGGAGGTGGTGGTGGCGGTGGTACCTCGTTTTCCGAACCTTGACCTGACCTGACGGGTTCAGACACCGTCATTCTACCCCTACCTCGTCCACGGCGTCCTCGTCCTCTAGAACTCATTCTATCTACTTGCGCTTTTATCTGATTAAGAAAATTTTATGTGTTAGCATTTGTTTCACTTTCTTATTCGCGAAGACATTTTATGAACAGAATTTAATTGGGGATTCTTTCGAGCAAGCAAGGTTTCAGTCTTCTATCCTAGTTCACACAAAGGAGTTCACGCATCCATTCCTTAATACTTTCCATACCTATTCACTCTTCGGACATTTCTGCCCATTTCTAACCCAGGGGTATTTTCGTCATTTTCCCTACAGGGGTATTTTCGTAAATAAAGGAATTTTAAAACTTTAGTAAAGTAGGTCATTTTGAAATTCCCAAAACTGGCGGATATTTATATAAAAAAAATTTGTGAAATCGTAACCGTTTTGAAACCAGGGGTATTTTGGTAATTTTGTCAATCAGGGGCAATTTTGTCATTTTGATAAATCAGGGATATTTTCGTCAGTTGTAAAACTTCGAGGGTCCTTTTTTTGAAAATGTTTCTTTTCAAATAGTAATGTTTGTAAAAATTTCTAAAACCAGGGTCATTTCGGTAATTTTGCAACTTGAGGGCGTTTTCGTAATTTTCTAAACCAAAATATTTCAGTGTTGATTTTCAAAACTAAGTTGTTGGATACTTGTAAAGTAGTTGAAATTTTGAGCAAAACCATTGAACTGATATTTTATGAGTCAGGGGCGTTTTAGTAATTTTACCCCTAAGGGCATTTTTGTAATTTTCCGAAAATCAAATTTTTTTTCAAGGAAAAAGTTGTGAAAATGATGTTCTCCGATTTAAAAGAGTTATTGCAAAAGTTTTGGAAACATTAGGGTTCTTGTTGTTTCGTTCCTTTCAAAACATGGCTAATTCCCTTTTCGGGTTTTAATCACAGGGTTTAGCCTATGACCGAGCCCTTATGGTCAGGGTGAACCAAAGCTACGCACCAGGCAGGATTCGAGTGAAGAGGAGGTGGGTCACGCGGACCGCTTAAATACCAAGCTCTCACCGAACCTTTCTAGACATGCGCACAGAGGTTGCCACACCACTGAGCCCTCTGAGTTAGGGTGAACCGAAGCTACGCACCAGGTAGGATACCTGCGAAGAGGAGGTGAGTCACGAGGACTGCTTAAATACCAAGCTCTTCCGGATCCAATCCTAGACATGCGTACAGGGGTTACCACACCCTAGCTCACTTGGCTAAGTCATAGATTGGTTTAGTTCTTTAATGTCTTATGTTCGGTTCATGTGTTTGAGTAATTTAATCCTAGGGTTCAAGTCCTATAAGTCTATCTACGTTCCATACTTCCTACCCTTCTACAGAATATAATTCACCAAGAGGTTCAAAAGTACTTACCTGGCGGATCGGTGCCGGAGACTCGGCCATGCTGTTCAAAATCCAAAAATTACTTCATAAGGCCTTTTAAAACATTTTTGGGCCTTGGGCCCCCACAGCCGAGTTTTGAACCTGGCTCTGATACCAATTTTGTAACAACCCAAACCCGGCCCAAACACTATGGTCGAATCTGGATCGTTACGGGGAAAATCTTTTCGAAAACCATTTTGAAACCCATTAAGCTTTGTTGAAAACTTCTCGGATTTGATTATCTTGATAAAATCATACTTAGTGTTAAATAAAAAAAATATTTAAATCAAGTTATAAAACAAATTTTAACCGGCCCGATGGCATTTAAAACATTTTTCGTTTTAAATTGGGAAAATGTGATTTGAATTCAACACTAATAATAACAGAGTTTAAAATAATATCCAACGTAAGAAAATAATAAGAATAAAGTATCAGGAGGCCTTAT
Source organism: Gossypium australe (assembly GCA_005393395.2). Taxonomy (NCBI): domain Eukaryota; kingdom Viridiplantae; phylum Streptophyta; class Magnoliopsida; order Malvales; family Malvaceae; genus Gossypium; species Gossypium australe. Next base: position 70,407,660 of record CM016625.1, read on the forward strand.
TACAACCAAATAAAATAAACCCAGAATAAAATTATTGAATAGAAATTAAAGTCATTTAAATTTAACTCCACTGCATGGCCACCTCGAGTCATCCTGGCTCCACATCCGCGGTCTAAGTGTCACCTGAAAATATAAAGGAGAAGGTGAGTCACCAAGACTCAGTATGTAACCCTTCCCCCCATTTTAAAATAATTTCATACACATCAGATAACAAATTAATTATGCAAATTATCATGGGCCCCAACCTAGCCAGCCATACGCCACTGTCTACCCCGTTGTGGTACCAAACCACTGGTGGTGCCAAACCACTGGTGACATATAGTCACGTTGTGCTACCAAAGCACTGGTGTCCGTAGACACGAATCGGGTGATGGGGCCAACCCATCGTGTGATACCAAATCACTGGCAGACGATCCCATATCTCAAGTGGGGCCAACCCACGGTGGTGTTAACCACAGGGACAAGTCGCTACTGAGGTGCCAAACCTCTGGAGGTACCAAACCTCTGGTGACCGTAGTCACAGTGTGTTACCAAAACACTGGTGCCCGTCGGCACGATCAATACTGCCCCCTCCACTCATCAACCCATATCAAACATTGTATAACAGATCTCATGTCATCACATATTTAATCAACATATAGTAAACAATGGCATGCTTTCCAAAAGCATTATCAACAATCTCACACTGACAGAGACTTACCGGCATCCTCGCTTGTACCATTAAGGTACTAAATCCATATCTACATAAAGCAGATATTCACACAACAGACATTCAATATGTTTTATTAATCATTACAAGTGTGTATGTACACACCTTTCACCAACGAGGAGTCTAAATCCCGAAAGAAGAATCGGCCACCCTAGCTTTATTGATCCCTATATTCGGCCAACACAAGGGTTAGTATTATGGGCCATTCGGCCAACCAAATAATTTAAAGGGGTCATACCTTGTACCCGAATCCTTACCCAAATCGCTTCGAGTACTAGCCTTAGCGTCCGATTTGTGAATCTGGTTCACAAGCTTCACTGAGTCAATTAATAACACTACTAATCATAGCCTTTGGCTTTTAAATGAACTCCAATTACATATGTAGATCCTTACCGAAAATTGATTGACGAATGTTGACGAACTCACTTGCTTGTTCCCAAATCCCGAAGATCCTACAACGAATTCGGTTTAATCTGTGATTAGCACCCTTAATTACCAATTGCCGAAACCCACACCTACCTTTACCAAAGTCGATATAATGAGAAAAACATAAACATTCGGCCCAAAACCCTTACCTTCCGAAATCAACTAAAGGAAAGCCACGTTCTCTTGCACAAAATTCGGCCAAGTAGAGTTTAATATAAAGGAAAGGGGTTTCGGCACTTTGATAGGGATGAGATTCGGCTATTATGAGGGAAAAGTAATGGAGAGAAAAATAAAAATAAAAGAAACAAAGTAGGAAGGGGTTCGGCTGAAATAAAAAAAACAAACAAGATGGTAGGTGGGGGTTTATAAAAGGATTTCGGCACCCCCCCTAATACTTGCCGTCCACTCCATTCAAAGGAGTTTAAAATTTTGCAAACTCCTTGAAACATTCCTGGCCAAATATTCAAAATAATTTGAATAGCTAAACACCTACATTTTCTCTTGGATTTAATAAGATAAGAAATCCAATTAAAAAGCTTTATCCTTATCATCTTGGAATCAAATAAATAATAGAAACCAAAGAGGCCATGTGCTGCCAAACTCCAGCCGAAAGAACAAGGGACCATGTGCAGCCAATTCACGCCAAGCTTCAAAAAAAAAAGGAGACCAAGTGCTGCTCCTTAGATTCGAACCAAAGACCACCCGTGACAGCCCTTATTCCAGCGCCCTTGCCAACTCTTCCAGCCCGACTTTCATGTCAATCTACCCCACCATTTATTTATAAGACCTCCCTGGCCGCTTACCCCAAAAATTAGAATTAAAAAGAATGCAAAATGCTGCAGCAGCAGCTCGAACGTGCGTCCATCCACTTCCAAACTCCTAGTGGCGCTCCAAGCCACTCCACCTACCTGCCTCTTATGTCAAGAAGCCCTCTTGATTTATTTAAAAGGCCTTCCTAGGCCTAACGCCCCCAAAACCCAAAAAGGAAAAAAGATTTCCTCCTTGCTCCTTCCACGAATCGAACCCAAGGGCTCCTTTGCAGGCCCTTAAGTCATCAAGCCAACACGCCAATTACAATTCTTGTGTCAAGTTTTCCTTAAATTTTATTTAAGCCCTATCGTTACCTAGCTCCTTCCTTGTACATACTTTAAAAATTTTTTTTTTTTTAACACTGGATCAGGCCTAGCTCGGGTTATTTTTAGACCCTTAAACATGTCAAATAAAATTATAAATTTTATTTCTTGAAGCCCCATTGTAATTTATTTAAATTACAAGTAACCCCTAATTTGGGGTGTTACAGAGAGAATCACCTGGGATTTCTTTCAAGTAGAATTTAGAAAGAAGTATATTAGTCAACGATTCATTGATCAGAAACGTAAAGAGTTTCTAGAGTTGAAACAGGGTCGTTTGTCATTTACTGAGTACGAGCGGGAATTTGTGAGATTGAGCCAGTATGCACGGATATTTGTTTCGACTGAAGCTACTATGTGTAAACGCTTCATAGAAGGGTTAAATAAGGACATTAAGTTTTTGGTTGGGATACTTGATATAAACGAATTTGTTGTGCTAGTCGAAAGAGCTTGCAAAGTTGAGGAGCTAAGTAAAGAAAAGAAGAAAGCTGATTTTGTAGCTCATGATGAAAGAAAAAGATCAATGGGTAAGTTTTCTCAACCTTCGACAAAGAGATTTAGAGATGCAAGCAACCGATCAAATGCTTCATTTAGACATCCGAATAGAGACCGCGTAAGACTAAGTGTTGGTCTGAGAACTCAAGCTCCAAAAAAATCAAGTGTTGATAGTGCCAAAAGTAACAAACTTGAGTGTAGGCAGTGTGGAAGACGACATGTGGGTGAATGCTGGGGCAAATACAACAATAAAGTTTGCTGTAAATGTGGATCACAAGATCACTTCATTCGAAACTGCCCAAAGATAACTGAGGAAGAAAATGTTCAGAATGTGAGATTGAGTAATGTGACGGCTAGGGGTAGACCACCCAGAAATGTTGGGAATGTGAGTGGAAGCCAGAGAGAGACTACCGATACAGCTGTGAGATCGGAGGTTAGAGCACCTGCCTGAGCTTACGCTATACGAGCACGAGAGAAAGGGTCATCTCCAGACGTCATCACTGGTACTTTTACTGTATTTGGTACTGATGTGATTGCATTGATGGATCCAGGTTCTACTCATTCCTATGTGTGTGTGAATCTAGTATCAAGTAAGACTCTACCTGTTGAGTCTACTGAATTTGTGATTAGAGTATCGAACCCCTTAGGCAAGTGTTTTTTGTTGGATAAAGTGTGCAAGAACTGCCCATTGATGTTTCGTGATATATGTTTTTTAGCTAAGTTGATGTTGCTACCGTTCGATGAACTTGATATAATTCTGGAATGGATTGGCTCAGGTTGCATAATGCCATTGGAATTGTAAAAGGAAGAGAATTGAATTGAGAAGTCAGAATGCTGAGATAGTTTGAATTGAATCAAGTGATATGGATGGGTTATCAACTGTTGTATCTGCGATGAAAGCTATGAACTATGTGAGAAAGGGTTGCGAAGCCTATCTAACATATGTGATTGATACAAAAGTGTCAGAAAAGAAAGTTGAATCTGTGTCTGTGGGTTGTGAGTTTCCAGATGTGTTTCTTGAAGAACTACTGCGATTACCTCCGAATCAGGAAGTTGAATTTGGTAATGAATTAGTGCCGGGGATTACTCCTATTTCAATAGCTCCCTATAGAATGGCACCAACAGAATTGAAAGAGTTGAAGTCTCAGTTGCAGGAGTTGACTGATAGAGGATTTGCACGATCGAGTTTCTCGCCTTGGGGTGCTCCTGTGTTATTTGTGAAAAAGAACGATGACACTATGAGGATGTGTATTGACTATCGATAATTGAATAAAGTGACAATAAAGAATAAATATTCGTTGCCACGTATTGATGATTTGTTTGATCAGCTCAAAGGAGCTACGGTGTTTTCTAGGATAGATTTGAGATCGGTTACTATCAGTTGAGAGTTAAAGAATTCGATGTGGCAAAACCTGCTTCCAGAACGAGATACGGACATTATGAATTCTTAGTGATGCCTTTTGGACTACCAAATGCTTCTGCAATGTTTATGGATCTGATGAATCGGATATTCAGACCGTATTTGGATCATTTTGTTGTGGTGTTCATTGATAATATTTTGATCTACTCATGTGATGAGACGCAGCATGCCGAGCATTTGCGAATTATGCTACAAACTCTGCGTGAGAAACAGTTGTATGCTAAGTTTAGCAAATGTGAATTTTGGTTGCGTAAGGTTGGTTTTCTGGGACATATTATGTCAGCTGCGGGGATACGAGTTGATCCGAGTAAAATCTCTGCTATATTAGAATGGAAGCCTCCGAGAAACGTGTCTGAAGTCCGTAGTTTTCTGGGACTAGCGGGATATTATAGATGGTTTGTAAAAGGCTTCTCAATGATTGCGACTCTACTAACGAAGTTGATACAGAAAGATGTTAAATTCAAATAGTCAGAAAAGTGCCAGCAGAGTTTCGAGCAGTTGAAAGCGTTATTGATAGAGGCACCAGTGTTAGTTCAACCTGGGTTGGGCAAAGAATTGAATTTGCGATAGAGAAGATGGTTAGAATTGTTGAAAGATTATGAACTGGTGATTGATTATCATCCGGGCAAAGCTAACATTGTTGCTGATGCTTTGAGTCGAAGGTCTTTATATGCTTTGCGAGCAATGAATGCTCTGAAAGATCTATGTGATGATGGTGCAGTTTTTGCCGAGTTGAAAGTAAAGCCGATGTTTGTATGTCATGTAACGACTGAATTTGACCCTAATTGGAACGGTGGTTTCGGGACCACGAATTCGAGTCCGAGAATTATTTAAATGATTTATTCTGTGCTTATTATATGTGAATTAAAGTGTGTGAAAGTTTCGTAGGAAAATTTAATCATTTGTGTGTTTAATTAAATAAAAAGGACTTAATCGCGTAAAAAGTAAAAGTTGCAAACTCTAGTGAAAAGTGCCTATTTGATGATGGCTTTTAAAATGGGGTATTAAAAGGGAAATTAGCCCATTTTAGTAATTAGTGGGCGGCAAAGGTCAAATATGACCTTAACTTTTATATTGTTTTATTTTAGTATAAAGGTTAATTTGGTAAACAAATAATTACTTAATATATATGTTAATTAAAACACAAAAAAATGAACATGTTTACTCATCTTCTCTTGGCCTAATATTGAGGAAAGAAAGGGGAGCTAGGTTCTTTGAAATTTTGGCTACATTCAAGCCAAATTCAAGATCAAGAACAAAGAAAAATAGATTTGGATCGGGGGAAGGCGAAGGTTGTCGAATAGTCGGTATACGTGGTCCGTTGATAGTCGAGGTAAGTCCTTAAGCAAATCCATGCCAAAGAATTAATTGTGAGCATAGTATATGATAGAATTTGGAAATTTAAAGTATAAAAGTATGTGTTGGCCGAATATGGGGGTAAAGGAATATAGTGAATTTATTTTGTTAAAGGTGATGTGAATGAGTAGGTTCGGTTTAATATGTGAAAGTAATATGTTGTATATGAGATGGTTGTGATCGTTAACACTATGTAATGTGTATTGACATGATGAAAATGTTGATATTTCGGGCTTCGAGCCTAGCAGGCCTTGTGCTGGTGATCTATTTCAGGCTTAATGCCTAGCAGGCCTCATGCCAGTGAATATATCGGGCTTAATGCCTAGCAGGCTAAATGCCAGTGTTTTAAATCTCGGACTTCTAGTCTAGCAGGCAAGGTGCCAGTGTATGCGATTAGAATTAGTGTATAGCTTGTTATATGCTGGTGAGTTTTCAATTTTTGAACTTTAGTTATGAAATGGTAAATGATGAAACAAACCATGGAAATTTAAGTTTATGAAAGTGAATTTGTGAGTTCGGCTATAAGGTATGTATTAAGCATATTTTAATGTTATGATTATATGCTATGATGATAAGTAAATGAAATGGTGAAAGGAAATGATATACATATGATAGATGGAATTTGATTATAATGTAAACTATGAGTGGATTGGTTATAGAAAAGCATGAAAGAAGTAAGTATTCGTACAAGTATAACTATATGCATAAGTGTGTGATTATTTATTCAGTATATAATACACTGTGGTAAAGAAATGAAAGTTGATATATATATACAGCGAGAAGGGATATTCGGTTTTGGTAAACTAATTATTAAGCCATGAATGTTTAATGTTAAGAAATCTTTTATTTTAAATGCTTGTATACTTGAATGTTATATTGTGGTTGTTTAAGACTTACTAAGCTAGCAAGCTTACTTTGTGTGTATCCCTTGTTTGATTTATAGATTTCGTTCAAGCTACAGGCTCAAAGGATCGTCAGAAGAATCATCCACACTATCAACCCCTTTTTGGTACTTATATATTTAGTTTTTGAATCAAAAGGCATGTATAGGTTAGACTAAGTTGTTAAATCAATGAACTTTGGTTTTGTTTATAAGCATAACTTAGCCTTGCGAAAAAGGCTTATTCCTTTCGGTTAACTTTAATTGTTGTGCTCTTTGATATAATGGTTGGAGTTTTAAAGTCAAGTTGGATATATGTATGAATGGTTGAATGCTTGATGTGTTTGGTGCTTGGCAAATTTATTCTTGGCTTGTTATATGCTAATCTAGGTCGATGTATGATACATAAAGAGTATGTTTGTGGTTAAGATAATTCCATGTGTTTTGGGTTTAATATGTTCACAAATGTATATTGAGTTCGGTCACAAGTATTGTAGTAAAGTAGTAATAATATATGTGTAACACCCTTAACCCATATCTGTCGCCGAATTAGGGTTAAAGGGCATTACTACACATAATACAAATCATATCAAATATTTACGACTCAAATATACATAATCAAACACATAATGTGTAATGTAACTCCATAATATACTTAGCATTTTAAAGAAACGAAAAATATATATATTATAACCATTTATCCGAATTCACCTAGAAGCATGTTTCATTAAAATAAATTTACTACTGTTCATTTGGTCACCTAATATGCAATGACCGAATATGCACATATCCATTATTAATAAACCTAAACAAATTAACTATCATTCAAACTACATATGCGTGTATATAAATATATCTATAGAGACATGCTAAATCTTGTGTAATTGAATTTAACATTTATCAACCATAGCCCCTTTAAAAGAAATTTCTAACATAACAATTTCCAAATGTAATATCTTTCAATTCAAACTGCATTGTAAGATCTACCTCCAAATTTGCCATCTACTAAACCAAAGGAAAATGCATGGTATAATATACACGAAAGTCATATATATATATAAAATATACCAACTTATGCATACATGCATTAGCGGTTGTATCTTTATAAAGATACAAGCATCATGGCCAATTACTATCAAGATCATATTACCATGACTTCACCATTTCATTACCAAACCACTTAAATCGAATTTGATACAAATGTACCAATGCCATTCATAACCGAATATGCTATATGCATTATAACATTTTCTCTTTGATGTAAACTTGAATATATCACTTTAATACCTCTTTTTCCTGAATTAATGAATCAAACACATTCATATATGTGCAAAGGTTAACTATACATTCATTCACGCATACTCATATTGCTAATTATGCTGCATAAGATCATGCATTATTACCTTATATATATATTCAAGATGAAAGTATCTTAACTTAGCCATTTTCGCATGGCTATACTTATATACAAGACAAAATTCATGGGTTTAGAAACTTAGTCTAACCTATACATGCCTTTGATTTAAAAACTAAGCTTATAAGTACCAAAAAAGATGATAGTGTGGATGACTTCACTGATGATCCCCTGAGCTCGTAGCTAGATCAAAATCTATAAAATAGAGTAAACAACACATGGAGTAAGCTACTTAGCTTAGTAAGCCTTAAGCAATTAGAACAATATAATCAACTATTCACCATTATACTCTACTCTTTATATAATCTTAGTTTAAACTCATAGTATACATTAATCATCGAAGCCATATATCACAAATGTAATAGGTACTAGCTTCAACCTAATCCCATGCATTCGAATATACACATAATTATAGGGTTAATTCCACATGACTAATTACCTATCTATAAAATTCCTAAATAGCCGAATATACTTGTGTATCCATACTCATAAAATCATTACATACTCAAATGTTGATCAATGAACATCATCTAATCAATATCAAATTTCCACATGTCCAAGATACCAAATGCATAATACTTTATTTATAATCTACTCAATTGCAACATCATATATAAACACATACTTAAGTCAATACATACCTTGTGGCCAAATTATTTAATTTCCTTAATCAAGCTTTGGCTTGTTCATTTATCACCATAACTCCACCATTTTGTAAGTTTACGCTCGTATTATAAATCACCAGCATTAAGCCTGCTAGGCAATAAGCCCGAATATGTCACCGGCACGAGGCCTGCTAGGCAATAAGCCTGAATATGTCACCGGCACGAGGCCTGCTAGGCAATAAGCCCGAATATGTCACCGGCACGAGGCCTGCTAGGCAATAAGCCCGAATATGTCACCGGCACGAGGCCTGCTAGGCAATAAGCCCGAATATATCAATGTGGTCAATCATTCCACACACATTTCATAACTATATTACATAACCAATTCAACTAAGCTTATTCACTTTAAACAAATAAAATCATTACGTCATTGTAAAATCCCACAATTCACATCGAGATACTTATTCATATCACAATATCAATGTAACACCCCAAACCCGGACAAGACACCACGTCCGAATCTGGTATGCTACGGGGAAAACCATTTTGGAAAACTAGATTTCTCGTTTAAAAGCTGAGTGAAAACACAGTGTGTTTAAAACAGATTTGAGCAGTCTTGTTTGAAAAACAGTTGATGTATTTGAAATCCAAGGATTCTGAAAACTTTGCCAGAATTTGTAGTTAAAACGAGTTATTACCATTTAAAACCTTGTTAGTTTCTGAGTGATACAGAAAACACTTTTAAGCTTAGGTGAATTACCAGTTAGATTTGGAAACCAGTTGAATTTGTTTGTCAAAAAGATTTAGTGTGATACCCGATGGTATAGTTAAAAACACGTCGCGATATAATTTTGAAAACATTATCTTCCCAGGTTTTAGAAAAACTTATACCGGCTTATTTTGTTAAGGCATATTAAATCTAATTAAAACATCAACCAACTTAAAACATAAACTTAAAGGCCTTTTACAACCCAAAGAAAAACCTAAGTGAAAGTAAATAAGCTATAGTACCCCAAAAATATAAAGTCTGAGTAAAAACTTTATTCAGCATGGCATAAGCACCTCGAGTCCATCCCGGCTCCCTGTCCGCGTCTACGAGTCACCTGAAATGTCAAAGGAGAGGGTGAGTCGAGTGACTCAGTGTGTAAATCCCGCTCCCGATAAAGCAACATACTAACACACATCATACATAGCAACATGATTAATGCAACCCAATCCTAACCATCCATATCGCCTTTTCTACCCCGTGTGGTACCAAACCACTGGTGGTGCCAAACCACTGGTGACATATAGTCACAATGTGCTCCCAAAGCACTGGTGTCCCAAAGACACAATATCCGTCAATGTGCTACCAAAGCACTGGTGTCCCAAAGACACAATTGTGCTACCAAAGCACTGGTGACCGAAGTCACAAATCCAATGTTGATGGGGCCAACCCATCGTGTGTTACCAAAACACTAGCAGACGATCCCATATCTCAAGTGGGGCCAACCCACGGTGGTCAAACCACAGGGACAAGTCGCAATGAGGTGCCAAACCTCTGGTGTCCCAAAGACACAATGTGCTACCAAAGCACTGGTGACCGTAGTCACAAATCTGGTGATGGGGCCAACCCATCGTGTGTTACCAAAACACTGGCGTCAATCCCGTATAATCATCTGTGGGGCCAACCCACTGTGGTACTGAGCCACTGGGACGAGACGCTGAGGTACCAAACCTCTGGAGGTGCCAAACCTCTGGTGACCCAAAGTCACAAGGTGTGCTACCAAAGCACTGGTGCTCGTCAGCACAAAATATCATACTCCCTCCTCTCATATCACCCATCAACATGCCAAACTCATGTAATCATGCATATCATACTATTATGCCAATGTGTCTAATCTCATACCCCATGTCATATATTACCACAACCATGATATCATATAAATCATCAATAGATATTATAACAATAACGATACTGACTTACCCGAGTCCAGAATCATACCCATAAGGGTATCATAACAGTCACCACTGTTTCATTAGACATCACACAAATTATTAAACATATTACTAAATATAAGTGTGTTAGTAAACACACCTGATAGTTACGAGTCTAAAGATCCCTACGAATCACTCTGAGTCCCTTGATGACTAACTCCTACAATCGGTCCAACATAGGGGTTAGGCATCACTAACATTCGGTCAACAATCATTAATCAAAGGGGTTTGCCGAATCATCCTTACCTTGCTATTGATTGATTCCCTACCAACTCCGAATCAAGTAGTGATTCTTCTTCCAACAATCGGCACTCTAATAAACAAATAGTCAATCACCAATCACTTTTATCTAAACGAGAACTCAAAGAATGGACTAACAACAATACCAACCCTTGCCACACTTACCAATTGGTTCAAAGAGTCGAAGGCTCTTCCTGGCTACTTTACGATATCCAAGACCCAATAACCAACGATTAAGGCAAAGCTTCCAAACACCACTGGTATTCGGCCACTACCACCACTGAGAGAAGAGATGAGTTCGGTCAGCACCTTGATTAAGAAGGAGGGAAGATTCGGCCACCAAAACACTAAGGGAAAAGAGGTATTCGGCTTAGATGTTGTCCACACCTATAATCGGCTTGAATAGAGAATCAAAGAGAAGAAATTTCAAGGTGATAAAGAAGTTTCGGCAAAGATAATTGAGAAGAAGAAAGAATAAGAAAATAGGGTGGGGGTACCTTCGGCTTTGAAGAGAAGAAAAAGAATAAAGAAGAAGAATTTTGGGGTGACTTACGGCTATGAATACTAGAGGAATAGAATGCTAGTTTCGGCAACTAAAAGATCAAAAGATCCAAAAACAAAGGAGGGCATTCGGCTATGATGGAATCAAAGGAAGCAAAGTCAAGTTTCGGCTATGGTATAAGTTGTTTACACTTTCGGTTTCAAGAGAGAAAATGAAAGACTATTTGGAAATTTGGTAACAAAAGAGAGAATTTGGCTTTACAATTTGATGACCGAAAATGCACAAAGAGACCAAAATGAATTTCGGCTAGCTCCCTTACCACTTGCCAAACCGTCCACTCCCCTAAGCCACACTCCAAGTTTCGGCCAACACCTCCAACACTCCCTAATTTTCGGCCACATCCCCCCATAAGCTCCCATCCACACATTCAAATTGGTTGAACTAGTCAACCTCCTAAAATCCCTCTCCACTCTCCATTTGAATGAGAAGACCAAGTCCAAGGCAGAGTTTGAACTGCCTTCTACCTCTCCCTTCCTTGCCGTCAAAAAGAGTGACAAAAAGTGGTCACTCCGCAGCTCGAACACAAGGCCTCCACCTCATGTGAATGACGCCACCTAGCTCCCAAGCCACATGCCTTGCCACTTTTACTAACTCCTCATTTGTGCAACAAAACCACGAATAAATTTCTTAAACCCCAGCTTCCTCAGCTCCTCTCCTATAAAGCCTAAAACAAAAATTCTCCCATTCACTCAGGCATTCACCTAGGCTACACCAAAGCCCCTAAAACATAAAAATAGCAACATAGCATACTAACAACATGCAGACCACGCAACAACGAAACAACCCCTAACCCGGGATATTACAATCAAATTATGCAATCAATCTAATATACTTATATACATTTGGCTATGACATAATTATGTACTAAAATTTATCAAACATTATCATTTAATATGTTCATAACAATTCTTTGATCTATTTCAGCTTAAGGACTTACCTCGGTTGTCGATAGACCGTGTAAATCGGCTATTCGAGAACCTTCGTCTTTCCCCGATCCAATTCCGCTTTTCTTTGTTCTTGATCTAAATCACATTAAATTCAGCTCATTCAAGTACATTTCAATTCAATTTAGTCCCAAATCACATAAATAGACAATTTACCATTTTACCCCTAATATTTCACAACTTTGAAATTTAGTCCTATTTGCATAATACACAAAATACACCAAATTAGCTAAAACTATACAAGGGCCGAATATTCCTAGGGACTTTACAAGCCCTCACATTTCATTTATTTTGCAAATAAGCCCCTCTAAAATTTCATTTTTACAAATTAGCCCAAAATACCCAAATTTACCAAAATTTCCAATGCAAAATATACTAATCTTTAACCTATCATTTATATAAAATCATAAAACACCAAAAATCACAAGAATATAGCAATGGCCGAACCTCATACATGCTCATTTTCAAAAATTCTAACATGGGTCGGGTACTATACAAAGCAACGATCTTAAAAACGTAAAAATTATCAAAAACCGATTAAAAACTAACCTTAAATCAAAGCTTGAAGTTGCCGAAATTTAAACAAGGTTTTCTCCCTTTCCTTTAACACATTCGGCCATGAAAAGAAATAAGATGATAATGGCTTTTCTCATGTTTTATTTAACATATAATATAACATTTAATTAGTTTACTATTATAACCTTTAAATAAAAATAAAACTATCATATTTAATAAGGGCAATTGTGACTTTAGCCATCCACTAACTTTAAAAATGGACTATTTACCCTTTAGATGCTCCATATTAAAGAGCCATCACCATTCTAGTACTTTACACTATAAAATGCAACTTTTACGCTTTACGCGATTTAGTCCTTTTTATCAAATTAAGCACTCAAACAATAAAATTTTTCTACGAAACTTTCACACACATTAATTCACATATAAATAACACAAAATATAATATTTTAAAATTTATCGGACTCGGATCCGTGGTCCCGAAACCACCGTTCCGATTAGGGTCAAATTCAGACTGTTACAATATGAGTGTGTTATTATGATGCATAAATGGTATGGATATACTTGTTTTAAATTCGGCAATGGTATAGGTGCATATAGTAATTAGATATTTGAGATGTGAGTATTAGTATATATATATATATTAAACTAATATATTAATAATGTAACTTTAGTTATGAGAAATGAGTGTGATGTATTTAATTATGCGTTTTGGCTAATAAAGGAACGAAGATGATGCTTGATGATTTATGTTTGTAATATAAATATAATAGTTAGGTAATAATTTTGTTATATGTTTGAATGATTAGAAAAAAAATTGAAATATTTAGGTACATTATTTAATGTATTCGAACTTGGTGCATGATGTTTATTTGACTATGTGCAAGGATAATGTGACAGTCGTTATAAAGAAATGCATGCGATAATAGTTCATAATTTCACTTGTATGTTCGGTCAGGAAGTAAATAGGTAGCTTGTATATGCATCATAGAATATTGATTGAATATCAGTTTTAGATATGTGATATATGGTGATCTCTTTGTTGATGTTGAATTCAAGTGAATGCCTGATTAGAATGGTGTTTAATTTGGTAATGCCTCATAACCCTAATCTGGCAATGGATACGGGTTAGGGGTGTTACATGTCAGATTTGTGATGGCCAGAAAAGTGATGTTGAAATGATAGCTAAACAAACTCAGTGCGAATTGAATGTTGATTCAGAATTTCAAGTTAACAATAATGTTGATTCAGCATCCAAGTGACGCAGACAATGATGTAATCAACAATCAATGTCTGCTGCTTGCATCATTGCTTACGTCATGACATTGATTGTTGATTACATCATTGTCTGCGTCACTTGGATGCTGACTGGTTGTCATCTTCCAATTTTGTCTTCATCCTTCTTGGATGTTTCTCAGGTTCATTTCCTCGATCTCGTCAAGGTGTAATGATTCCGGTGACGGGACTGGTGTGTTCCATTGTTCCCATGTTTCTCGGATCTCCGCTGCTAACGGATAGTCTCCGATTTCCATGTCCGCTATTTGTGTTAATAACGAAATGGCTTCTTCATTGCTTTCATCCTGGTGGTTTCCAGTGTTGTAAGCTAAGATTCTTCTTCCATCGGTCCAATACTTGACAGTACCTTGATGGAGAAGGTGTCGAGCCATGCTCATAAGATCAATTCCGGCTTGGACTTGATACTTGTTGAAATTGTTATAGCACTCATCAATGATTTTTGACAAATGCTCTGGATCTTCTCTGACTGCTGCTAGGGCTTTTCCCGAGAACAGAGTGTTTATGTTCCAGATTTGATAAGGCTGATGAAATTTTTCTTCTTCAGCGAAACCAATGAGACTGTTTATCTCAATGTGAAAATAATAGACAAAATCGTCTATGTTTACAAAATTTGATAGCCGGGATTTGACTATCGCAGGAAAATCTTTTAATAAATCAAAAGAGAGATTTTGGACTGTTATTTCTTTAACAAATCCCCATTCAATACTGGTTATATCAAATGGCTCATGATTTAATCGAAATTTTATAACAGGAGTTTTTTCTCCCATGTCATTTGTAAAAACAAATGCTTGTGAAAAATATTTCGAAAATGTTTCTAAAAATAGAGCTTGCTGTTTGCAAATGGCTCTGTTTATTTTCGAAAATATTTCTGAAGGTAAAATTTGTCTACATTTGTTATATAGACATTTTCGAAACAATTTATTAATAATAGGAGTGTTTCTCCCTTTATTAATAAAGTATTGAAATATATCAAGAAGATTGTTTATCTCCTTAATATCCATATATTCAATTAGGACATCGTCCCAATCTCTGTATAAAATAGATTTTAATAATAATTCTTCAGATTTTTCTTGAGTTGTTTTTTCAACTAAGAACTCTGAGAATTGGGTAAGAGCTTTTCTGAAACTAGCCCTTTGTTCCAAAATATGGTTTTTCCATATTCTGTCAATGAAATGGTAGTAGTCTGGGGGTAAGCCTGGATTATAAAAATCCTTTAGATTCGAGAATTCAGAGTTTTGTTGTTTTTTCAACAAAGCATCTGCATATTTGAGAATTTCGGAATCGGTGTAAGGCTTTTGAGAGAATTGAGAATAACAATCTACCGGTGTTGGTGATTGCGATCCAATTGGTTGGTTTACCAATTGATATGGTAAATAATATCCCTGGTTAGGATAAAATTGTACCTGTGTTGGTGCAGCCATAAATTCTTGTTTAGAACTTATATTTGCAGGTGCAGAAATAAATTCTTGTTTAGAATTTATTTGTGTAGAAATAAATCCTTGTTTAGGACTTACTTGTGCAGGCTAAAATCCTTGTTTAGGACTTTTTTGAGCAGGAATGATTCCTTGGTTTGGACTCATTTGTTTTGCGGAAATAAATCCTTGGTTAGGATTTTTTCCTTTATTGGGTTTTTTATGGACAGTTCTCCATCCATCATTTTCTATTAGAGGTTGTTTACCTCTATCCATTAGTCCTGCTAAGATATCAGCAAACATTAGTAAAAATTACTATTTATTAATGGTATTTCTATAGAATTATTTTCTATAGATAAAATAACCGATTTCTTATTGACAATAAAAGGTAAATATTGATTAATAAATTATTACCAAGTAATATATCACCAATCATATTAGGTAAACATAATAATTTAGGTATTATAAATCTAACATTGTTTATGTAGATTGGAATGTTTTTTGCTTTATAATAAACAGCAGTTTTTCTACCATTTATTCCATTAATATTTATTATCTTTTTTACAGGTATCCAATATTCTTCTGGAATGGCATTTCTTTTGCAACTACTTGTTGTAGCTCCTGTATCTAATAATGCATATAAAGAATATTTTTTTATAATCTTTATCATGTAATGTAATTTTAATATATTTATTAGTAATATTTTCTTCCGAATATTGTATATTTTCTATTCTAGAGTTTCTAGAAATAGAATTTCTACTTGGAGTAGTAGGGAAAATAGGAATTTGAATTGTTTTCATCCCTATTGGTGTATTTATACCTTTATTATCTTCTTCTTCCTCTGGTTGAGAGTTAGAAGGTAATATTAAATTATCATCTGTGTTAGTAATCAGATTATTTCTGAAATATAACTTATCACCAGATGACATATATTCAATAGTACTTACCGGTTTAGAAGTACTAGCATTATTAGTCTTATCAATTATCCAGTCTTTTGGAATTGATAAATCTTTTAAATGTAATAGCTTTGGTTGAATTTCCGTAGTAAATTTATTGGGCTCAAAAAGCTCAATAATTTTATTATTAATCTCTTTGATTTCAACCTCTGCCGTATTAGTGTATTCATTAATAGAAGTCCAGCTGATTGCTAAATCTTCTGCTAAATCACTTATATCAGAATTTTTTGTCTGAATCCTTAGGCATAGACACTCTTCTATTAGAGGGTCTGTGATGGAAATAAAGTAATTTGGTTTTACCTTAAATCCTATAACACCTGTATGTAAATTGGATTGAATTCCTCCAATAAGTGCTTTTATTGGGTTTTCAAACCTCTTATCTAATAATATTGCTAAAATAGGAACATCATGACCTCTTCTGAATAAAGCTCTAATTGTTATCATGATAACTCCTAGATGTATATATCTAACTTGAGGATAGTTTTTTCTAATCCTTTTTATTTTTTTAGTAAATAAGGGGATTTCTGTTAACCCACCTTTGGTATCCTTAGCGACTGTGTTGCCACTAATTTTTTCTATGTGTCTTTTTGACCATAGTTTAAACTTAGAAATTTTATAAATTTCTTCTTTAGAAATATGATTTTTATTAATCTTTTCTATCATATCATCGGAAAAATCTATTTCTTCTCCGATTAAATTTCCTAATTTTATATCCTGTTGTTCAGGATTAGGAATTTCTTCTAACTTGTTGTTAGAACTACTTCCTATCATAAAAATATATTCCTCAGAACCTATTAGGAATTTGTTTTCCCAATATTTCTTTGGTTTAATATTTCCATACGGATTTTTCTTATCAATTTCCCATGGTTTTGGGGCTTGATAATCATACGGATCCGGGGGTTCCGTTTCCATAGGATCTTCAGGGATTTCTATATTTTCTTCTGTTGAAGTTTCTTCTTCATCAGAATTATTATTGCTATTAACATCAATATTTATAGCCATATTATTAGAATTACTACTTTCTGTAGTTTCTAAAATATAACTATCATTATTATTATTATTATTATTATTATTATTATTATTATTATTATCATTATCATCATATTCTAACATATAATGATAATTGTACTTATCAAAAAGTTCTTTATGTTCTTCATAAAGATCTTCTATTAATTTTAAATATTCTACTTTTTCATAGCTATCATCTGTTTTAGAAAATTGGCTTTTCCAATGTTCTATCAGATTTTTATAAGTATTAAAATCATATTTTTGTGATTTTTCTGTTTTTTCAATTTTTTCGTTTGTTTTTTCATTTTTTATATAATTAGTAGATGAGGATTCTTCTGACGAATCTTCCTCAGATAAAGCTAATATATAATTACTATTACCATAATATAAAGGTTCGAAATCAGATTCTTTATTATTAATATTTATAACCTGATCTAGTTTATTATTTACATCGGATAATAACTCCTTAGATTTGCTATTCAAATCTAATTCAGTTACTTCTCCCATATTATCTATTTTTTCTTCTACTTTACTAATTTTAGTATATAATTTACCAAAATATGTATTAGTTAAATCTATTAAACTATTGATACCCATACTAAGAACCGAAACAGAATTTTCATTCTTAGAGTCTATATGCATAGTATGATTACAAGTTTTATCTTTATATAAACAATCTATTTGTTCCATTATTATTATCCCTGGTACCTAAAACCGTCTGTGTCTTAACGTCCTCTCAACGCCAACAACGTCCCTCTCGGACTCAACGGCTACGAAGACTAATGACAGATATATGGGTTTTGAGATAATAACAGCGAAATAAACAGAGTTGAAACACAAAGATAGAAACTTACAATGATACCAAGATATTAGAACTCCAGAAATCGTTACTCCGGGGCTCCTAGGAAAGGATATCTGATACCAGCTACGGGGGAGGGAGAGTGGGGAGAGTATGGGCAAGCGGAAGGGTTTCTAATATCTACTTAGTATTGCTGGGTAGTAGAAGATAGATAATTTACAAAAGAAAAACAGAGAATATGATTTCGGTAAAAGATGATCTTTCAAATTATATTATGGTAAAAGATGATCCTTCTCAGGCTTACAAGAATGCCTATTTATAACTAAAATTCTAAACTAGAATCTAATTACAGTTGAGGTCCGAAATAATTGTTCGGATAAGAATAAAAATTAAATTCTAATTTAATTACAATTGGAATCCGAATAGTATCCTGATAAGGACACATTAATTGTCCGCTTCTTGGTGGTTTCCAAGTAGCTTCCTTTAATTGGTGGATGCCATCTTGGTTGCTTCCAGGTGGCTTCCTTCTTTGGACGGATGCTATGTTGGCTTTTTCCACGTAGCTTCCATGAACAGTGTATTGATAAGGATGCTTTTGGATATTTTCCACGTAGCTTCCTTCTTTGGACGGATGCCATTATGGTGTTTCCACGTAGCTTCCTTTTCTGGCAATGTCTGCTGCTTGCATCATTGCTTACGTCATGACATTGATTGTTGATTACATCATTGTCTGCGTCACTTGGATGCTGACTGGTTGTCATCTTCCAATTTTGTCTTCATCCTTCTTGGATGTTTCTCAGGTTCATTTCCTCGATCTCGTCAAGGTGTAATGATTCCGGTGACGGGACTGGTGTGTTCCATTGTTCCCATGTTTCTCGGATCTCCGCTGCTAACGGATAGTCTCCGATTTCCATGTCCGCTATTTGTGTTAATAACGAAATGGCTTCTTCATTGCTTTCATCCTGGTGGTTTCCAGTGTTGTAAGCTAAGATTCTTCTTCCATCGGTCCAATACTTGACAGTATCTTGATGGAGAAGGTGTCGAGCCATGCTCATAAGATCAATTCTGGCTTGGACTTGATACTTGTTGAAATTGTTATAGCACTCATCAATGATTTTTGACAAATGCTCTGGATCTTCTCTGACTGCTGCTAGGGCTTTTCCCGAGAACAGAGTGTTTATGTTCCAGATTTGATAAGGCTGATGAAATTTTTCTTCTTCAGCGAAACCAATGAGACTGTTTATCTCAATGTGAAAATAATAGACAAAATCGTCTATGTTTACAAAATTTGATAGCCGGGATTTGACTATCGCAGGAAAATCTTTTAATAAATCAAAAGAGAGATTTTGGACTGTTATTTCTTTAACAAATCCCCATTCAATACTGGTTATATCAAATGGCTCATGATTTAATCGAAATTTTATAACAGGAGTTTTTTCTCCCATGTCATTTGTAAAAACAAATGCTTGTGAAAAATATTTCGAAAATGTTTCTAAAAATAGAGCTTGCTGTTTGCAAATGGCTCTGTTTATTTTCGAAAATATTTCTGAAGGTAAAATTTGTCTACATTTGTTATATAGACATTTTCGAAACAATTTATTAATAATAGGAGTGTTTCTCCCTTTATTAATAAAGTATTGAAATATATCAAGAAGATTGTTTATCTCCTTAATATCCATATATTCAATTAGGACATCGTCCCAATCTCTGTATAAAATAGATTTTAATAATAATTCTTCAGATTTTTCTTGAGTTGTTTTTTCAACTAAGAACTCTGAGAATTGGGTAAGAGCTTTTCTGAAACTAGCCCTTTGTTCCAAAATATGGTTTTTCCATATTCTGTCAATGAAATGGTAGTAGTCTGGGGGTAAGCCTGGATTATAAAAATCCTTTAGATTCGAGAATTCAGAGTTTTGTTGTTTTTTCAACAAAGCATCTGCATATTTGAGAATTTCGGAATCGGTGTAAGGCTTTTGAGAGAATTGAGAATAACAATCTACCGGTGTTGGTGATTGCGATCCAATTGGTTGGTTTACCAATTGATATGGTAAATAATATCCCTGGTTAGGATAAAATTGTACCTATGTTGGTGCAGCCATAAATTCTTGTTTAGAACTTATATTTGCAGGTGCAGAAATAAATTCTTGTTTAGAATTTATTTGTGTAGAAATAAATCCTTGTTTAGGACTTACTTGTGCAGGCTGAAATCCTTGTTTAGGACTTTTTTGAACAGGAATGATTCCTTGGTTTGGACTCATTTGTTTTGCGAAAATAAATCCTTGGTTAGGATTTTTTCCTTTATTGGGTTTTTTATGGACAGTTCTCCATCCATCATTTTCTATTAGAGGTTGTTTACCTCTATCCATTAGGCCTGCTAAGATAGTCAGCAATCATATTGTTAGTTCCTTTTATATAAACAACATCAAAATTAAATTGGCACAATTCATTGTACCATCTAATTCTTCGGGGAACAGTTTCTAAACTTTTATTATTTAGAAATTGTTTTACTGCCTGATTATCAGTTTTTATTATAAAATGTTCAGGTGCTAAGTATATAAGGAATTTTTTTATTCCTTTTTTTATTGCTAATAACTCTTTCTCATAAATAGCATAATTTATTTCATTGGATTTGAATTTTCCTGAGTTATAACCGCAAATTAATTCTTCATTACCAATTGTTTTGGCTTTTAGAACACATCCCCAATTTTTTTCGGAGGCGTCTGTTTCTAGGATTAGTTTATCACCTTGTTTAGGTAAATAAACTTTAGGAATATAATTTATTTCAGATTTTATTTTTTTAATAATATCTGAATCTTTTTTAGTCCAATCAAAAGATTTGTCCTTTTTTAATTTTTCATATAATTCATCTAGTTTTTTAGATAAATTAGGAAAAAAATTTCTTCCATAATTAACGATTCCTAAAAATTGTTGCAGTTGTTTCTTATCAACAATATTTTCAGGAAATTCTTTTATTTTAACAATAATATGATCTTGGAGTTTAAGACCATTGGATGATAATATTAATCCTAGAAATTCTATTTCAGTTTTTTCTAATTCGATTTTCTTGGGACTTAATATTATTCCGTGTTTTATAAACTCCCTAGCTATAATATTTAGATGTTTTCTATGTTTTTCCAGTGTTTCTGAAAAAATTAGAATATCATCTATATACACCACACAAAATTTTTTATATTTTTTAAAAATAGAGTCCATCCATCTTTGGAAGACTTGTGGTGCATTACATAATCCAAAGGGCATTACTTTCCAATGGTAATGTCCATTCGGTGCACTAAAGGCTGTCAAAGGTTTGGATTCTTCTGTAAGCATGATTTGCCAAAATCCTGATTTACAATCAAATTTACTAAAATATTTAGCTTGTTTAGCTTGATTAATTAATACATCTTTTCGTGGAATGAAGTATCCATCAAAAATAGTATTTTGATTTAGTCTTTTGTAATTAATGACCATTCTAGCTTTTCCTCTTTTGATTTCAGCATGGTTTCTTACCATGAAAGCAGGACTAGAATGTGGACTAGTAGTTTCTTCTATTAATCCTTTTTCAAGTAATTCTTTTACTTGTATATCAAATTCGTCTATATCTTGTTTAGTATAGACCATTGGTTTTACTCTAATAATTTTATTGGGGTTTTCCAATTTTATAGAGCAATACCTAGGACTATTTTTCCATAATTTTAGTGGTTCTTCACTAAAATTATTTTCTAAGATTTTAAACAACCAATGATTTGTTTCAAGTTGTTTAATATGTTCTTTAGGAGGAGTAAAATTTTTATCACAAATATATTTGTGATTTTCTACTAGAGGTATTTCTACTGAAGTGTTTTCAGTAGTTAATATAACCAAGCTTTTATCAATAGAAAAGGGTAAATGTTGAAAGATAAAATTATTTCCTAATAATATATCACCATGCATTTCATGAAAACATAATATTTTAGAAATTACAAATCTAACATTGTTTATGTAGATTGGTATATTTTTAGCTTTAAATAAAATTAAAGTTTCTATACCATTAACACCCACAGCTCTAATGGGATTTTTCATAAGTTCCCATTTTTCTGAGGGTATAGCATTTTCTCTACAGCTACTAGTTGTAGCTCCAGTATCAAGTAAAGCATTTAAAGAATACGTTTTATATTCTCTAAATTGGAATGTAATTTCTATATAAGTATAATATTTTCTTGGTTGAAAATTTGAAAAAGTAATAATATCTTTCTTACCAAATTTCATTTGTTGAATTATTGGTTTTTCCAATTTTTTAGACAAATGAACTGGTTTTAATTCCATTAGAAATTTGTTTTCCCAATGTTTTTTAGGTTTAATATTTCCATACGGATTTTTCTTATCAATTTCCCATGGTTTTGGGGCTTGATATTCATACGGATCCGGGGGTTCCGTTTCCATAGGATCTGGAATTTCTATATTTTCTTCTGTTGAAGTTTCTTCTTCATCAGAATTATTATTGCTATTTACCTTTATAATAATACCTGAATTATTATTACTAATATTATCTTCTATTTCTATATTATAACTATTATTATTATTATCATCATTATTATTATTAGAACTGTCACTACTTTCGGTAGCGTCATATTCTAACATATAATGATAATTGTACTTATCAAAAAGTTCTTTATGTTCTTCATAAAGATCTTCTATTAATTTTAAATACTCTACTTTTTCATAGCTATCATCTGTTTTAGAAAATTGGCTTTTCCAATGTTCTATCAGATTTTTATAAGTATTAAAATCATATTTTTGTGATTTTTCTGTTTTTTCAATTTTTTCTTTTGTTTTTTCATTTTTTATATAATTAGTAGATGAGGATTCTTCTGACGAATCTTCCTCAGATAAAGCTAATATATAATTACTATTACCATAATATAAAGGTCCGAAATCAGATTCTTTATTATTAATATTTATAACCTGATCTAATTTATTATTTACATCGGATAATAACTCCTTAGATTTGCTATTCAAATCTAATTCAGTTACTTCTCCCATATTATCTATTTTTTCTTCTACTTTACTAATTTTAGTATATAATTTACCAAAATATGTATTAGTTAAATCTATTAAACTATTGATACCCATACTAAGAACCGAAACAGAATTTTCATTCTTAGAGTCTATATGCATAGTATGATTACAAGTTTTATCTTTATATAAACAATCTATTTGTTCCATTATTATTATCCCTGGTACCTAAAACCGTCTGTGTCTTAACATCCTCTCAACGCCAACAACGTCCCTCTCGGACTCAACGGCTACGAAGACTAACGACAGATATATGGGTTTTGAGATAATAACAGCGAAATAAACAGAGTTGAAACACAAAGATAGAAACTTACAATGATACCAAGATATTAGAACTCCAGAAATCGTTACTCCGGGGCTCCTAGGAAAGGATATCTGATACCAGCTACGGGGGAGGGAGAGTGGGGAGAGTATGGGCAAGCGGAAGGGTTTCTAATATCTACTTAGTATTGCTGGGTAGTAGAAGATAGATAATTTACAAAAGAAAAACAGAGAATATGATTTCGGTAAAAGATGATCTTTCAAATTATATTATGGTAAAAGATGATCCTTCTCAGGCTTACAAGAATGCCTATTTATAACTAAAATTCTAAACTAGAATCTAATTACAGTTGAGGTCCGAAATAATTGTTCGGATAAGAATAAAAATTAAATTCTAATTTAATTACAATTGGAATCCGAATAGTATCCTGATAAGGACACATTAATTGTCCGCTTCTTGGTGGTTTCCAAGTAGCTTCCTTTAATTGGTGGATGCCATCTTGGTTGCTTCCAGGTGGCTTCCTTCTTTGGACGGATGCTATGTTGGCTTTTTCCACGTAGCTTCCATGAACAGTGTATTGATAAGGATGCTTTTGGATGTTTTCTACGTAGCTTCCTTCTTTGGACGGATGCCATTATGGTGTTTCCACGTAGCTTCCTTTTCTGGCAATGTCTGCTGCTTGCATCATTGCTTACGTCATGACATTGATTGTTGATTACATCATTGTCTGCGTCACTTGGATGCTGATTGGTTGTCATCTTCCAATTTTGTCTTCATCCTTCTTGGATGTTTCTCAGGTTCATTTCCTCGATCTCGTCAAGGTGTAATGATTCCGGTGACGGGAAAGGATATCTCCGGGGCTCCTAGGAAAGGATATCTGATACCAGCTACGGGGGAGGGAGAGTGGGGAGAGTATGGGCAAGCGGAAGGGTTTCTAATATCTACTTAGTATTGCTGGGTAGTAGAAGATAGATAATTTACAAAAGAAAAACAGAGAATATGATTTCGGTAAAAGATGATCTTTCAAATTATATTATGGTAAAAGATGATCCTTCTCAGGCTTACAAGAATGCCTATTTATAACTAAAATTCTAAACTAGAATCTAATTACAGTTGAGGTCCTAAATAATTGTTCGGATAAGAATAAAAATTAAATTCTAATTTAATTACAATTGGAATCCGAATAGTATCCTGATAAGGACACATTAATTGTCCGCTTCTTGGTGGTTTCCAAGTAGCTTCCTTTAATTGGTGGATGCCATCTTGGTTGCTTCCAGGTGGCTTCCTTCTTTGGACGGATGCTATGTTGGCTTTTTCCACGTAGCTTCCATGAACAGTGTATTGATAAGGATGCTTTTGGATGTTTTCCACGTAGCTTCCTCCTTTGGACGGATGCCATTATGGTGTTTCCACGTAGCTTCCTTTTCTGGCAATGTCTGCTGCTTGCATCATTGCTTACGTCATGACATTGATTGTTGATTACATCATTGTCTGCGTTACTTGGATGCTGACTGGTTGTCATCTTCCAATTTTGTCTTCATCCTTCTTGGATGTTTCTCAGGTTCATTTCCTCGATCTCGTCAAGGTGTAATGATTCCGGTGACGGGACTGGTGTGTTCCATTGTTCCCATGTTTCTCGGATCTCCGCTGCTAACGGATAGTCTCCGATTTCCATGTCCGCTATTTGTGTTAATAACGAAATGGCTTCTTCATTGCTTTCATCCTGGTGGTTTTCAGTGTTGTAAGCTAAGATTCTTCTTCCATCGGTCCAATACTTGACAGTATCTTGATGGAGAAGGTGTCGAGCCATGCTCATAAGATCAATTCCGGCTTGGACTTGATACTTGTTGAAATTGTTATAGCACTCATCAATGATTTTTGACAAATGCTCTGGATCTTCTCTGACTGCTGCTAGGGCTTTTCCCGAGAACAGAATGTTTATGTTCCAGATTTGATAAGGCTGATGAAATTTTTCTTCTTCAGCGAAACCAATGAGACTGTTTATCTCAATGTGAAAATAATAGACAAAATCGTCTATGTTTACAAAATTTGATAGCCGGGATTTGACTATCGCAGGAAAATCTTTTAATAAATCAAAAGAGAGATTTTGGACTGTTATTTCTTTAACAAATCCCCATTCAATACTGGTTATATCAAATGGCTCATGATTTAATCGAAATTTTATAACAGGAGTTTTTTCTCCCATGTCATTTGTAAAAACAAATGCTTGTGAAAAATATTTCGAAAATGTTTCTAAAAATAGAGCTTGCTGTTTGCAAATGGCTCTGTTTATTTTCGAAAATATTTCTGAAGGTAAAATTTGTCTACATTTGTTATATAGACATTTTCGAAACAATTTATTAATAATAGGAGTGTTTCTCCCTTTATTAATAAAGTATTGAAATATATCAAGAAGATTGTTTATCTCCTTAATATCCATATATTCAATTAGGACATCGTCCCAATCTCTGTATAAAATAGATTTTAATAATAATTCTTCAGATTTTTCTTGAGTTGTTTTTTCAACTAAGAACTCTGAGAATTGGGTAAGAGCTTTTCTGAAACTAGCCCTTTGTTCCAAAATATGGTTTTTCCATATTCTGTCAATGAAATGGTAGTAGTCTGGGGGTAAGCCTGGATTATAAAAATCCTTTAGATTCGAGAATTCAGAGTTTTGTTGTTTTTTCAACAAAGCATCTGCATATTTGAGAATTTCGGAATCGGTGTAAGGCTTTTGAGAGAATTGAGAATAACAATCTACCGGTGTTGGTGATTGCGATCCAATTGGTTGGTTTACCAATTGATATGGTAAATAATATCCCTGGTTAGGATAAAATTGTACCTGTGTTGGTGCAGCCATAAATTCTTGTTTAGAACTTATATTTGCAGGTGCAGAAATAAATTCTTGTTTAGAATTTATTTGTGTAGAAATAAATCCTTGTTTAGGACTTACTTGTGCAGGCTGAAATCCTTGTTTAGGACTTTTTTGAGCAGGAATGATTCCTTGGTTTGGACTCATTTGTTTTGCGAAAATAAATCCTTGGTTAGGATTTTTTCCTTTATTGGGTTTTTTATGGACAGTTCTCCATCCATCATTTTCTATTAGAGGTTGTTTACCTCTATCCATTAGTCCTGCTAAGATAATCAGCAAACATTAGTAAAAATTATTAATAAATATACTCATCAGAATCTGTATCAGACTCTGTTTCTGAAATTAATTCATATAATATTTCAGAGGGATTTGTTTCCTTACTAAAACATATTTCTAAACCTTGTTCTTCAAGATTTTTTATTATTTTTCTAGCATTTTTGCCTTTATTAGGACAATTGGTTGCTATATGACCCTCTTCATCACAGATAAAACATTTACAAATTTGTTTTTTATTCTTATTAGAAGTTTTTCTTCTAACAAATTTTTTCTTTTTATCATTACTATTTTTATTTCCTGGTTTCCATTTAGCTAATTTATGTTTTTTATTCTTTTTGTAGGGTTTTGAACGTATGGTGTTACATCCAAACTCCCATTCTCCTTCTAACATTTTTGTACAATATCTATAACTTAATTTATTTTTGACTTGTTTAGCCGCTTTGCTTTGTAAACAGTGTAAAATAATTCTTTCTTTGGCAAAATTAATTCTATTGCCTATAGTATCTATATTTGAAATATTTGTATTATTATCATTACTGCACTTAATTATGAAAGAAGCATATTTGTTTATGCAAATTTCATCCCAAGGTGGTGGTAATTTATGAAAATATTGGTTTTTCCAATGATCAATACTATCATTTTTTAACTTTTGATATTCATGAAGAAATTTTTTAGAAAAATCTTCTAAATATCTAATATCACATAATTTTAATTTTGACAAGATATAACTGGCTTGGCTATCCTGGTCTTTTTTATTAGAATAACCGCAAAATTCTGTTTTTAGAATTGAGGTTAATCCTTTTAATAAATCTTTAGGAGTACTTATTTGATTAATAAGCTGACTTTTTTGTTCTCTTCCTTTCTCAGATTCTTCCCATCGTCTGAGAAATTGTAGAACATCCCCTTGAAAAGTTCCTACAAAGTAGTTTAAGAACTTTTCCTTTGTCCAGACTGTACTGTTGTTGTTTACAACAATAGTCATAGACTGTGTCCAATCATCTATTGTTTTTTCAAAGTCTGATATGGGAATATTAGTTAAATCTAAATATACTCCTCCTTGAGCAACATTTCTTTTATTAAGATCATCAACCTTATAGGGTATAGGTGTAGGTTGACTAGTTTCTCCTAGAGTTTCTAATTTTATGTCATTAGTATTTATGTTTTCTATATTATTATCTAATATTCTTGTTGTGTTTTCAACAATTTCGTATTTTTTATTAATAGCTCTCAGATTATCATCTTTTTGAAGATCTGAGTCTATTTTTCTCTTTCCATGAGGATCTTTCTTATCAATTTCCCATGGTTTTGGGGCTTGATAATCATACGGATCCGGGGGTTCCGTTTCCATAGGATCTTCAGGGATTTCTATATTTTCTTCTGTTGAAGTTTCTTCTTCATCAGAATTATTATTGCTATTAACATTAATATTTATAGCCATATTATTAGAATTACTACTTTCTGTAGTTTCTAAAATATAACTATCATTTTCATTATTATTACTAAAGAAAAAATAAAAAGGATTAGAAAAAACTATCCTCAAGTTAGATATATACATCTAGGAGTTATCATGATAACAATTAGAGCTTTATTCAGAAGAGGTCATGATGTTCCTATTTTAGCAATATTATTAGATAAGAGGTTTGAAAACCCAATAAAAGCACTTATTGGAGGAATTCAATCCAATTTACATACAGGTGTTATAGGATTTAAGGTAAAACCAAATTACTTTATTTCCATCACAGACCCTCTAATAGAAGAGTGTCTATGCCTAAGGATTCAGACAAAAAATTCTGATATAAGTGATTTAGCAGAAGATTTAGCAATCAGCTGGACTTCTATTAATGAATACACTAATACGGCAGAGGTTGAAATCAAAGAGATTAATAATAAAATTATTGAGCTTTTTGAGCCCAATAAATTTACTACGGAAATTCAACCAAAGCTATTACATTTAAAAGATTTATCAATTCCAAAAGACTGGATAATTGATAAGACTAATAATGCTAGTACTTCTAAACCGGTAAGTACTATTGAATATATGTCATCTGGTGATAAGTTATATTTCAGAAATAATCTGATTACTAACACAGATGATAATTTAATATTACCTTCTAACTCTCAACCAGAGGAAGAAGAAGATAATGAAGGTATAAATACACCAATAGGGATGAAAACAATTCAAATTCCTATTTTCCCTACTACTTCAAGTAGAAATTCTATTTCTAGAAACTCTAGAATAGAAAATATACAATATTCGGAAGAAAATATTACTAATAAATATATTAAAATTACATTACATGATAAAGATTATAAAAAATATTCTTTACATGCATTATTAGATACAGGAGCTACAACAAGTAGTTGCAAAAGAAATGCCATTCCAGAAGAATATTGGATACCTGTAAAAAAGATAATAAATATTAATGGAATAAATGGTAGAAAAACTGCTGTTTATTATAAAGCAAAAAACATTCCAATCTACATAAACAATGTTAGATTTATAATACCTAAATTATTATGTTTACCTAATATGATTGGTGATATATTACTTGGTAATAATTTTATTAATCAATATTTACCTTTTATTGTCAATAAGAAATCGGTTATTTTATCTATAGAAAATAATTCTATAGAAATACCATTAATAAATAGTAATTTTTACTAATGTTTGCTGATTATCTTAGCAGGACTAATGGATAGAGGTAAACAACCTCTAATAGAAAATGATGGATGGAGAACTGTCCATAAAAAACCCAATAAAGAAAAAAATCCTAACCAAGGATTTATTTTCGGAAAACAAATGAGTCCAAACCAAGGAATCATTCCTGTTCAAAAAAAGTCCTAAACAAGGATTTCAGCCTGCACAAGTAAGTCCTAAACAAGGATTTATTTCTACACAAATAAATTCTAAACAAGAATTTATTTCTGCACCTGCAAATATAAGTTCTAAACAAGAATTTATGGCTGCACCAACACAGGTACAATTTTATCCTAACCAGGGATATTATTTACCATATCAATTGGTAAACCAACCAATTGGATCGCAATCACCAACACCGGTAGATTGTTATTCTCAATTCTCTCAAAAGCCTTACACCGATTCCGAAATTCTCAAATATGCAGATGCTTTGTTGAAAAAACAACAAAACTCTGAATTCTCGAATCTAAAGGATTTTTATAATCCAGGCTTACCCCCAGACTACTACCATTTCATTGACAGAATATGGAAAAACCATATTTGGAACAAAGGGCTAGTTTCAGAAAAGCTCTTACCCAATTCTCAGAGTTCTTAGTTGAAAAAACAACTCAAGAAAAATCTGAAGAATTATTATTAAAATCTATTTTATACAGAGATTGGGACGATGTCCTAATTGAATATATGGATATTAAGGAGATAAACAATCTTCTTGATATATTTCAATACTTTA
The DNA here is from genome assembly GCA_005393395.2 of Gossypium australe. Lineage (NCBI taxonomy): Eukaryota > Viridiplantae > Streptophyta > Magnoliopsida > Malvales > Malvaceae > Gossypium > Gossypium australe. The sequence continues at coordinate 70,437,695 of CM016625.1, forward strand.
TTAATAAAGGGAGAAACACTCCTATTATTAATAAATTGTTTCGAAAATGTCTATATAACAAATGTAGACAAATTTTACCTTCAGAAATATTTTCGAAAATAAACAGAGCCATTTGCAAACAGCAAGCTCTATTTTTAGAAACATTTTCGAAATATTTTTCACAAGCATTTGTTTTTACAAATGACATGGGAGAAAAAACTCCTGTTATAAAATTTCGATTAAATCATGAGCCATTTGATATAACCAGTATTGAATGGGGATTTGTTAAAGAAATAACAGTCCAAAATCTCTCTTTTGATTTATTAAAAGATTTTCCTGCGATAGTCAAATCCCGGCTATCAAATTTTGTAAACATAGACGATTTTGTCTATGTAACACCCCAAACCCGGCCCACAAGCCTTGACCGGATCTGGTATGTCACGGAGTAAAAACTTTTGAAACATTTTAAAAATTTCGTGTTCACAGTGGAAATCTGAAAATAATGCTGAGTTTGTAAAACAACGTTTGCTAAAACTAAGATGGTTTGGTTTGATAACCACGATAGGGTTGAAAACTTTTCTTTTCCTTTGAAACCATTTGATCATTTAGATTTTTAGAAGTATCGGGGTTATTGATAACTTGGTAAAATTTTGCTACCCGGTGGTAACATCTTTGAAAACGCGTGCGAGTATTAATTTTGAAAACGATGCTTTTACCGATTCGCTTAACAGTTTAGAAATAAGGTAAAACTACTTAATCATACGAATAGAAATAAAATAATAAGCGGCCATATTACAACCCAATCGAATTTAGCAATTAGTAAACTTTAATGGTACGAAATAAGACTTCAAAACCGAGGAACAAGCATGGCCACCTCGAGTCCTCTCCGGCTCCGTCTCCGCAATCGACTCACCTGAAAAGATAGGGAAAGGGGGTGAGTCACCAAGACTCAGTGCATAGCTATAACACATGTCCCCACATATGGGCTTGGCCCATATTCACACAGTCCATACACATGAATATGTAATTATGAAGTGAGTATGCAATTATGAAACCCAACCTAGCCATCCATACTCCTTTTTCTACCCCGTGTGGTACCAAACCACTGGTGGTGCCAAACCACTGGTGACTCGAAGTCACAATGTCCGTCAATACGTGTGGTGCCAAACCACTGGTGGTGCCAAACCACTGGTGACTTAAAGTCACGATATCCGTCAATACGTGTGGTGCCAAACCACTGGTGACCGAGGTCACAAATGTGATACCAAATCACTGGAGGTGCCAAACCTCTGGTGTCCGAAGACACAAATCGAATGATGGGGCCAACCCATCGTGTGATACCAAATCACTGGCGTCGATCCCGTATCTCAAATGTGGGGCCAACCCACGGTGGTACTAAGCCACAGGGACGAGACGCTATGAGGTGCCAAACCTCTGGAGGTACCAAACCTCTGGTGACCGTAGTCACAATGTGTTACCAAAACACTGGTGTCCATCGACCCGAATATCACTGCCCCCTCCACTCATTTATCCCACATCATCATGCTCACATAACAAGTATCATGATCCCATATATCATGCATTTTTATATAGCATATGATGGCATACACAACATATAACATAGATCGAGTATTAGGGGACTTACCCGAAAACCAAGCTCATGCCCACAAGGCAAAATTACTACATGATAGGTGATAAAATATCATTATAACAACCATTTATACTAATAAAGTGTGTAAGAGCTTACACACCTGATCCACCGATCACCCACCTTGGGTATCCCACCTCTTAGCCCTTATTTCGGCTAACATGCACAACATGTATATTCACAATAACATACATAAACCAGCAAGAGAACAGTGCGATAACTACGCACCTGATCACGAACAACGTTATGCCTTCAATCCCGAAGCTATCCTTAAGCGATACTACGGCTACTTGCCTATGCTGTTGTTCGGACGCTGGCCCACACCCCGGCGGCCAATCTTGTACCGTAGAGACTGCTCTCCTTTTAAACTTGGAGATAGGGGCTATCCCTTGAACTCCTTGACTAGCACTTGTGTCCATCGATACACTTTAATTCCCGAAAGACTCCTTCGATGCTCCTTAGCACTTACCCGGCAAAGTCCCGAAACTACTTCCTACTCTTGTGATGTCGAAAACCCTACCAGACAACCTTGTTAGGAACAACTCAACAATAATCTAGATAAAGTGGCCCCTTGGCCGAATCTACATTTGACATCATCAAGGATATATTTACATGCACCTATGTCCGAATATTTCTTTTCCTTATGTAATGGTATATAACCAAAACTCTTATCACAATTGCATAAATGCATGTATTTACCAATCCACATAAACTATCATGCATAATACTCCCTATGCCTTATTCGGCCTTGCATAAATAATTATTATTTCAATCGCCCCATCACTCACTTCATGTTCCCCAATTAACTATAACCCACCTATAATTATTTATCCAACCCAAATGTATCAACCTTTCATACCTATGGCAACCATACATTCGGCCAATATAATACTTAATCTTATACGCTATCACATTAATAAAAATTATACACCTTTATACAGATTTCAACCATCCATAAACCAAGGTCCAATATTGATTTCGGCATACTAAAAAAAAATAAGATAAGAACCCGAACCGATCACTTAGAGAAATACTTACCAAAACAATCGAAGAGGTCACAAAAACGTAGTCGACACACCTTCTTAGCGTACTACAAAACCGACCATGCTCAAAGCAAAGAGATGTTGAACCCTTTCAAGAAATTCGGCCACACTATGGGAAGAAAAGAAGAGCAGTCTAAGGAGCTCTACATTCGGCTAAGCTTCCAAAAGCAAAGAGAGAACAACAAATTGCATGCATTTCAACCATGCACCAACAACAAAGAAGGCAAAGAATTTTGGCCATCCAATCTCAAACACAAGACCGGCCATGCAAACATGTAGGAAGAAGAAAAGCAAAGTAAAGAGATTCGGTACTCCTCAATCATCTTTCAAAGCCTAAAAAAAAAAAATTACTACTCTAAAGGGTCCTATAATTGCCAAGCACAAATGGGAAGAAAAGGAATTTGACACTTCATTCACTCTAACGAAAATGAAAGTCTCTCAGGAGTCCCACTTTCGGTCAAGGGAAATTTGAAATTGAAAGGCAAGACAAATTAAATCATTCGGCCATGCTTTGCTAATGGCCGGCCATGCTTCACCTATTTTCCCATATCTATTTGAAAATTTCTAACATCCAATACCAATAAAACATTGTTTATTCTTATTTCCCCTCATTAAACAAACTAATAAGATATAATAATGCCTCATCATTTCCTATACAATAAAATAATAATTAAAACATCAAAACAATAAAACAAAACACATAGGGTAGCACCCACAAGCATGCTTCACGGTCATGCTCTCCCTTTCTCTAGTTTCAACATCATTTACTATTATTAAAACAAACTAATATAATATAATCATACTTCATCCTTTCCTATTCACCATAAAATAATAATTCTTCCTTCTCTTTCCTCTTTCTTTCGGCCAACAACCAAGAAATTCCAAGCATGCAATTGACCATGCTTTTGCAGCTACAATGCTGCACGTTTTCTTTCCCCAAAGCAAGCCATGCTTGCATACTAAAAATAATAATAAACTCCCATGTCTCACGTGTATAACAATAATAAAGCTTAAAATAATAGTAATAATATTAATAATAATATAACTAATAAAATAATAACACAAATAATAATACAATAGAGAATCCCATAAAATAAACCCATACTTCCTACATAGAATAATATAATAATAATAATAAAATAATAATACTAAAATAAAACCATTCTTCCCTAAACAATTTAATAAAATAAAATATAATAAACATAATATATATATACTCATTCTTAAATAAAGTAACACAAAATAGAATAAATAATAAAACTATGCTATGCAGCATTTGAGAACAAACAAACGAAATAGAATTAATAACAATTACCCCCCATACTCCATACATAAAATAATAATACATTAATATATATATATATCCTCTCGTTATTCTAAGCAATATAATACAAATACACGGTTTACACCCATGTTCCTGCTGCAAACACAATAAAATTAGAGATTGAAGCCCCCATGTTTCCAAAATAAAATAAAACTACAGCAGCTCCCTATGCTGTGCATGCCTGCATGCTGCGCATGCTGCATGCAGCCACTCCACGCCCCCATAAAAAAAGAAACAAGCCATACAATACTCTAGAGTCTCGAACCCGAGACCTGGAGGAGGCATATTCGTGCTCTAGCCACTCAGCCCTTTGCGTGTTTCGTGCCAACATTGCTTCAAAAATCCTTTTAACCCTTACCTTGCCAGTTTCCCAAGTCTGAATGCTAAAATAAAAGTAAAGCGCATCACGCGCGATCCCTGGGACTCGAACACATGACCTCGAGAGCCCCAATCCTGCAAGCGCCTTAACCACTGGGCTAGTGCTCGTTTCATGCCAACTAATACGCCACAAATTCTTTTAAACCATTCTTTGCTAGCTCTTTCATGGTGTAGCGCTAAAACAAAAACAAACACCTCATGTGCGACCCTCAGGACTCGAACACGAGTCTTCTCAGTCGCATTGCACAAGCAAAGTCCTTAACCACTCTGCCAGTTTGAAATTCATGTGAACAAGCGCATTGAAATTTCTTTTAAACCTTATTCTGCTGGCGCCTTATGTTCTAGCACTTAAAATAAAAATAAAATGCCTTATCCGTGATTTCCTGGATTCGAACCTGAGTCCTCTTAGACTCAGCTCTCAAGCCAAGCCTTGAACCATTCGGCCAGTGTTTAATTCGTGCTAAAGTCGCGTCAGTAATTGTTTTAAGCCCTCTTTCATAGCAGCACTAAAAATAAAACTTCCGCGCGCTTCCATTCGGGCTCGAACCCTCGACCTCTGGAGCCCTCCTACTGCTAGCGTCTTCGCCAACTCGCCCAGGCGCCGTTTTGTGACATGGAACACTCCGATTTCCTTTTAAAGCCTCCTTATGCAGCGCCCTTACCAAAATAAAATGCTTTTTGCTGCGCCTAAGACTCGAACCAGTGACCTATTTTGGCGCTAACTCTTAAGTGGCGTATAGAAGCCACTCGGCCAAGGCATTTTATATGCCATAATTTTTACAAAAATTTTACTTAAGGCTCCCTTCCCCCAAATTTTCACTTTTGACCCAAATTTTAAAATTTTTCCAAAATAGTCCCTTTTTATCCTCGGGCTTAAATAACCCCTAAAATTCATCAAAACAATTCTTAAAGCCTATCGACTCGTGAATTTGGCTACAATGCACAGCCCCTAATTTAGGATATTACAGTCTATTATTTTCACATTGAGATAAACAGTCTCATTGGTTTCGCTGAAGAAGAAAAATTTCATCAGCCTTATCAAATCTGGAACATAAACACTCTGTTCTCGGGAAAAGCCCTAGCAGCAGTTAGAGAAGACCCAGAGCATTTGTCAAAAATCATTGATGAGTGCTATAACAATTTCAACAAGTATCAAGTCCAAGCCGGAATTGATCTTATGAGCATGGCTCGACACCTTCTCCATCAAGATACTGTCAAGTATTGGACCGATGGAAGAAGAATCTTAGCTTACAACACTGGAAACCACCAGGATGAAAGCAATGAAGAAGCCATTTCATTATTAACACAAATAGCGGACATGGAAATCGGAGACTATCCGTTAGCAGCGGAGATCCGAGAAACATGGGAACAATGGAACACACCAGTCCCGTCACCGGAATCATTACACCTTGACGAGATCGAGGAAATGAACCTGAGAAACATCCAAGAAGGATGAAGACAAAATTGGAAGATGACAACCAGTCAGCATCCAAGTGACGCAGACAATGATGTAATCAACAATCAATGTCATGACGTAAGCAATGATGCAAGCAGCAGACATTGCCAGAAAAGGAAGCTACGTGGAAACACCATAATGGCATCCGTCCAAAGAAGGAAGCTACGTGGAAAACATCCAAAGGCATCCTTATCAACACACTGTTCAAGGAAGCTACGTGGAAAAAACCAACATAGCATCCGTCCAAAGAAGAAAGCCACCTGGAAGCAACCAAGATGGCATCCACCAATTAAAGGAAGCTACTTGGAAACCACCAAGAAGCGGACAATTAATGTGTCCTTATCAGGATACTATTCGGATTCCAATTGTAATTAAATTAGAATTTAATTTTTATTCTTATCCGAACAATTATTTCGGACCTCAACTGTAATTAGATTCTAGTTTAGAATTTTAGTTATAAATAGGCATTCTTGTAAGCCTGAGAGGGATCATCTTTTACCATAATATAATTTGAAAGATCATCTTTTACCGAAATCATATTCTCTGTTTTTCTTTTGTAAATTATCTATCTTCTACTACCCAGCAATACTAAGTAGATATTAGAAACCCTTCCGCTTGCCCATACTCTCCCCACTCTCCCTCCCCCGTAGCTGGTATCAGATATCCTTTCCTAGGAGCCCCGGAGTAACGATTTCTGGAGTTCTAATATCTTGGTATCATTGTAAGTTTCTATCTTTGTGTTTCAACTCTGTTTATTTCGCTGTTATTATCTCAAAACCCATATATCTGTCGTTAGTCTTCGTAGCCGTTGAGTCCGAGAGGGACGTTGTTGGCGTTGAGAGGACGTTAAGACACAGACGGTTTTAGGTACCAGGGATAATAATAATGGAACAAATAGATTGTTTATATAAAGATAAAACTTGTAATCATACTATGCATATAGACTCTAAGAATGAAAATTCTGTTTCGGTTCTTAGTATGGGTATCAATAGTTTAATAGATTTAACTAATACATATTTTGGTAAATTATATACTAAAATTAGTAAAGTAGAAGAAAAAATAGATAATATGGGAGAAGTAACTGAATTAGATTTGAATAGCAAATCTAAGGAGTTATTATCCGATGTAAATAATAAATTAGATCAGGTTATAAATATTAATAATAAAGAATCTGATTTCGGACCTTTATATTATGGTAATAGTAATTATATATTAGCTTTATCTGAGGAAGATTCGTCAGAAGAATCCTCATCTACTAATTATATAAAAAATGAAAAAACAAACGAAAAAATTGAAAAAACAGAAAAATCACAAAAATATGATTTTAATACTTATAAAAATCTGATAGAACATTGGAAAAGCCAATTTTCTAAAACAGATGATAGCTATGAAAAGGTAGAATATTTAAAATTAATAGAAGATCTTTATGAAGAACATAAAGAACTTTTTAATAAGTATAATTATCATTATATGTTAGAATATGACGCTACCGAAAGTAGTGACAGTTCTAATAATAATAATGATGATAATAATAATAATAGTTATAATATAGAAATAGAAGATAATATTAGTAATAATAATTCAGGTATTATTATAAAGGTAAATAGCAATAATAATTCTGATGAAGAAGAAACTTCAACAGAAGAAAATATAGAAATTCCAGATCCTATGGAAACGGAACCCCCGGATCCGTATGAATATCAAGCCCCAAAACCATGGGAAATTGATAAGAAAAATCCGTATGGAAATATTAAACCTAAAAAACATTGGGAAAACAAATTTCTAATGGAATTAAAACCAGTTCATTTGTCTAAAAAATTGGAAAAACCAATAATTCAACAAATGAAATTTGGTAAGAAAGATATTATTACTTTTTCAAATTTTCAACCAAGAAAATATTATACTTATATAGAAATTACATTCCAATTTAGAGAATATAAAACATATTCTTTAAATGCTTTACTTGATACTGGAGCTACAACTAGTAGCTGTAGAGAAAATGCTATACCCTCAGAAAAATGGGAACTTATGAAAAATCCCATTAGAGCTGTGGGTGTTAATGGTATAGAAACTTTAATTTTATTTAAAGCTAAAAATATACCAATCTACATAAACAATGTTAGATTTGTAATTCCTAAAATATTATGTTTTCATGAAATGCATGGTGATATATTATTAGGAAATAATTTTATCTTTCAACATTTACCCTTTTCTATTGATAAAAGCTTGGTTATATTAACTACTGAAAACACTTCAGTAGAAATACCTCTAGTAGAAAATCACAAATATATTTGTGATAAAAATTTTACTCCTCCTAAAGAACATATTAAACAACTTGAAACAAATCATTGGTTGTTTAAAATCTTAGAAAATAATTTTAGTGAAGAACCACTAAAATTATGGAAAAATAGTCCTAGGTATTGCTCTATAAAATTGGAAAACCCCAATAAAATTATTAGAGCAAAACCAATGGTCTATACTAAACAAGATATAGACGAATTTGATATACAAGTAAAAGAATTACTTGAAAAAGGATTAATAGAAGAAACTACTAGTCCACATTCTAGTCCTGCTTTCATGGTAAGAAACCATGCTGAAATCAAAAGAGGAAAAGCTAGAATGGTCATTAATTACAAAAGACTAAATCAAAATACTATTTTTGATGGATACTTCATTCCACGAAAAGATGTATTAATTAATCAAGCTAAACAAGCTAAATATTTTAGTAAATTTGATTGTAAATCAGGATTTTGGCAAATCATGCTTACAGAAGTGTAATATCCCGGGTTAGGGGGCTGTTTTGTGGCTGCATGTTATTGCATGTTTGTTGTGTGTTATGTTGCTATTTTTATGTTCTCGAGGCTTAATTATAGCCTAGGTGTATGCCTGAGTAAATTAGAAAATTTTGGTTTTTGGGTATTAGGTGAAGGGAGCTGAGGAAGCTGGGGTTTAAGAATTATTTTCGTGGTTTTATTGCACAAATAAAGTGTTGGCAAAGTGGTTGAGCAAGGTGCTACTTGGGAGCTAGGTGGCGTCATTCACAGGGGGTGGAGGCCTTGTGTTCGAGCTGCGGAGTGGCCATTTTTGGCACTCTTTTTGGGACGGCATGGTGGAGTGGTAGAAGCCAAATCAAACACTACCTTGGACTTGGTCTCCACTTTCAAATGAAAGGTAGAGAGCAAATTTAGGAGTGTGACTTGGTCCACTCAATTCAAAGGAGTGGATGGGAGTTATTTGTGGGATTTGGCCGATTTTTGGAGAGGTTTGGGGAAGGTGGACGGCATTGTGGTGTGGTGTTGGAGGAGTGCCGAATTTCATTTGGAAATTTTGGCATTTTCGGTCACAAACTCTTTTGGTAAGGCCACACTTTTGTTTTCTTTCTTTTTGTCAAAACAAGCCGAAATTCTAAGGCATTTCTCTCATTGTTCTCTTTGACCGAAATTGTTTGTTCTTCTCAACTTTCTTCTCTTGTGTTTGAAACCTTGGTAGCCGAAAACCATTCTCCCAAAACTCTCTTCATTTTCTTCTCTTTTCTTGAAAAACGCTAGTGCCGAAACTACAAGCATTTTGTTCCTCCAACCTTTACTTTCTCTCCTAAGCATTGTAGCCGAAACTCTATTCTTTAAACACCTTCTTCATTTCATTTCTTCTCAAAACCGAAAAGCACCTATCTCTTTTCTATTTTCTCCTCTTGTCAAGACCTTGGCCGGTTCTCTTCTTGGGCACATCTTCCTTTCTTCATTTTAAGGTATTAGCCGAATTTATACACCCCTTTTTAGTGATCTTTTTGGCCGAATATTTCCCTTCTCCTAGTAGTGGTGGTGGCCGAATATCAGAAGGGTGGTGAACGTGTTGGGCTCCTCGTTGCAATCGGTTGGGGGTTGGTAAGCTTTTGGCCGAATGGTCATCTCCCTTCTCCCTTATGCTTTATCGATTTTGGTTTATGTAGGGGCCGAATATGGTCAGTTTGGATGCATTCTAATTTCTTCGTTATAGGATCAGTGGATTGTGGAAGCAAGCAGGAGGAGCCGTTTCCTTCTGTCAATTGTTGGTAAGTGTGGGGTAAGTAATTGGAACATTATTGTGAGTTCAATCGGTTAAGATTTGTAACATCCCAAAAATGGGGTTATTTGGAAATAAACTATTTTTCTTATGTATGAACTGCTGTGTCATTATCTATGGAATAATAATGATCAATTTAAGGCTTTGAGTTGGCTCGGTTTAATGGAAAAATTCAGTTTTTAACTTAAAAGGTAGGGAGCCTCAGCAGAAGGGTGTTAAAAGAATAAATTTGTATAATTTGGCCATAAAATGAGCCTAGACTAAGTGGCAAAGTAAGCCCACTTAAGAGCTACATGTGACGCCACATCAAGGGGAAGGGAGAGCCTTGGTTCGAGTCACAAGGATCCCTCTTTTTGCATTATGGATGGACGGCACATATAGAGAGTTTTTCTCTCTTTAATTAATTTTTTTTTAAGTGATAATATGAGCTTTAATCTCCTTAAAATTCTAAGGATAATGTGTAGGATATTATTAAGTTTTGGAATAGATTATTAATTGGATATTAAGAGGATTATTGCTTAATTAAAAAGGATTATTAAGTGATTAATTCAAATTATTTGAATTAAAATGAATGAGTGGTCAGGAGCAATTGGGAAGGTTTAATGGAGTTTGAACTCTTTGGTTAATAGAAGTGGACGGCAAGGCAACTAGGGGGAGGCCGAATTCTATTTAAGGCTCCTAGCTATCATCCTATTTTTCCTTTTCTTCACTATTGAGCTTAGCCGAATTCTCTAGAGAGAAACTTTGTTATTTTTTTTTGTGTTTTTACAACTTGTTCCAAGGTTCCAAAACTCCAATCTTTGTCCCTCTTTTGCCGAAATTCCATCTTCAAGTCCCTCTTCTTCTTTTCTTTGCTGGCCGAACATTCACTTCTTATTACCGAAACTTCATCCCCTTCTTCCATTATTTTTCCCTAGGCCGAATACACCCCCTTGCAGTGCCGAAAATCTTTTCTCTTACTTGGAGGCACTTTGGCCGAATACCAAAGGTGGTACAGGACGTTTCGGGACTTTCTTTCCAATCGGTTGAGAAGGTAAGGGGTTCTAACCGAATGTTTAGTGTTCACTCTTATGATCTATTGATTTGGACTTAAGGAAAAGCCGAAAGTTGGCAAGTACTAATGGTTGGCTAACCTTTCTAGTGAAGCCGATTTCACCAAGGTCTTCGGGATATCGCAAGCAAGCAATTTAAGCCGGAATATCTAGCATTCGGCATTAGTAAGTGGTGGTAAGGGCTTATTTCTCATTGGGTTATTGTTTTAGTGATTAAAAATCAAAGACTATTGACAGTGTCCTTGACCAATTATTTGGTAAACAGATTTGCATTTTAAGCGCTGTGGTTGGTAGCCAAAAAGCAGAAGGGTAAGGATTCGGGATCACAACTGACCCCTCTAGATTAATTTTGGGTGGCCGAATAGGCCATGATACTAACCCTAGTGTTGGCCGAATATAGGGATCAGTAAAGCTAGGGTGGCCGACTCTTCTTTCGGGATTTAGACTCCTCGTTGGTGAAAGGTGTGTATATACACACTTGTAATAATTAATAAATCATATTGAATGCCTGTTGTGTGAATATCTGCTTAATGTAGATATGAATTTAGTACCTTGATGGTACAAGCGAGGATGCCGGTAAGTCTCTGTCAGTACGAGATTGTTAATAATGCTTTTGGGAAGCATGCCATTGTTACTATATGTTGATTAAATATGTGATGACATGAGATCTGTTATACAATGTTTTGATTTGGGTTGATGAGTGGAGGGGGCAGTATTGATCGTGCCGACGGGCACCAGTGTTTTGGTAACACACTGTGACTACGGTCACCAGAGGTTTGGTACCTCCAGAGGTTTGGTACCTCATCGCGACTTGTCCCTGTGGTTAAAACCACCGTGGGTTGGCCCCACTTGAGATATGGGATTGTCTGCCAGTGATTTGGTATCACACGATGGGTTGGCCCCATCACCCGATTGTGTCTACGGACACCAGTGCTTTGGTAGCACATTGTGACTATATGTCACCAGTGGTTTGGCACCACCAGTGGTTTGGTACCACATCGGGGTAGACAGTGGCGTATGGTTGGCTAGGATGGGTACATGATAGTATGCATATTAGTTGTTACATGTTGTGTATGAAATCACTTAAATTGGGAGAAGGGTTACATACTGAGTCTTGGTGACTCACCTTCTCCTTTATATTTTTTTTCAGGTGACACTTAGACCGCGGATGTGGAGCCAGGATGACTCGAGGTGGCCATGCAGTGGAATTAAATTTAAATAACTTTAATTTCTATTCAATAATTTTATTCTGGGTTTATTTTATTTGGTTGTAATAAGGCCTCCTGATACTTTATTCTTATTATTTTCTTATGTTGGATATTATTTTAAACTCTGTTATTATTAATGTTGAATTTAGATCACATTTTCCCAATTAAAAACGAAAAATGTTTTAAATGCCATCGGGCCCGGTTAAAATTTCGTTTTATAACTTGATTTAAATATATATTTTTTTTTAACACTAAGTATGATTTTATCAAGATAATCAAATCCAACAAGTTTTCAACAAAGCCCATTGGGTTCAAAAAGGTTTTCCTCCGTAACGATTCAGATTCGACCATAGTGTTTGGGCCGGGTTTGGGTTGTTACAAAATTGGTATCAGAGCCCAGTTCAAAGCTCGGCTGTGGGGGCCCAAGGCCCAAAAATGTTTTAGAAGGCCTTATAAAATGATTTTTGGATTTTGGACAGCATGGCCCGAGTCTCCGGCACCGATCCGCCCAGGTAAGTACTTCTGAACCTCTTGGTGAATTAAATTCTGTAGAAGGGTAGGAAGTATGGAACGTAGATAGACTTATAGGACTTGAACCCTAGGATTAGATTACTCAAACACATGAACCGAACATAAGACATTAAAGAACTAAACCAATCTATGACTTAGCCAAGTGAGCTAGGGTGTGGTAACCCCTGTACGCATGTCTAGGATTGGATCCGGAAGAGCTTGGTATTTAAGCAGTCCTCGTGACTCACCTCCTCTTCGCAGGTATCCTACCTGGTGCGTAGCTTCGGTTCACCCTAACTCAGAGGGCTCAGTGGTGTGGCAACCTCTGTGCGCATGTCTAGAAAGGTTCGGTGAGAGCTTGGTATTTAAGCGGTCCGTGTGACCCACCCCCTCTTCACTCGAATCCTACCTGGTGCGTAGCTTTGGTTCACCCTGACCAAGAGGGCTCGGTCATGGGCTAAACACCATGATTAAAACCCGAAAAGGGAATTAGCCATGTTTTCGAAAAGAAATGAAACAACAACAACTCCAATGTTTTCAAAACTCTTGCAACAACTCTTTCAAATCGAAAAACATCCTATTTACAACGTTTTTCTCGAAAAACTCAAATTTTTTTTTGGAAAATTACAAAAATGCCCTTAGGGGTAAAATTACTAAAACGCCCCTGACTCATAAAATATCAGTTCAATGGTTTCGCTCAAAATTTCGACTACTTTACAAATATCCAACAACTTAGTTTTGAAAATCATCAGCAAAATATTTTGGTCTTGGAAAATTACGAAAACGCCCTCAAGTTGCAAAATTACCGAAATGACCCTGGTTTTAGAAATTTTTACAACCATTACTATTTGAAAAGAAACATTTTCAAAAAGGGACCCTCACAGTTTTACAACTGACGAAAATATCCCTGATTTATCAAAATGACAAAATTGCCCCTGATTGACAAAATTACCAAAATACCCCTGGTTTCAAAACGATTACGATTTTACAAATTTTATAAATGTCCTCCAGATTTGGGGATTTCAAATGACCTACTTTACTAAAGTTTTAAAATTTCGTTATTTACGAAAATACCCTGTAGGGAAAATGACGAAAATACCCCTGGGTTGGAAATGGGCAGAAATGTCCGAAGAGTGAATAGGTATGGAAAGCATTAAGGAATGGATGCATGAACTTTTTGTGTGAACTAGGATAGAAGACTGAAACCTTGTTTGCTCGAAAGAACCCCTAATTAAATTCTGTTCATAAAATGTCTTCGCGAATAAGAAAGTGAAACAAATGCTAATACATAAAATTTTCTTAATTAGATTAAAGCGCCGTAGATAGAATGAGTTCTAGAGGACGTGGACGTCGTGGACGCGGTAGGGGTCGAATGACGGTGTCTGAACCCGTCAGGTCAGGTCAAGGTTCGGAAAACGAGGTACCACCGCCACCACCACCTCCTACTTTCAGGGCTGAGGAACAGGACCAGACCGGTGGTGAGGCTGTGTCGCAAGCTGTTTTGCGAGTGTTGGAGATGGTGGCTAGGGCTGGTGGGAATTTGGGAGCTCGGAAGTCTGTTCCCGAGCGAATTCGGTCTAACGGGGCCGAGGTATTCCGTGGTGTCTCAGGAGTGGCGCCCAGTGCTGCAGAATATTGGCTGGAATCTACGGAAAGGGTTATGGATGATCTCGACCTGACTGAGGAGGAGAAGCTGAAAGGGGCGGTGTCGCTTCTAAAGGATGAGGCGTACCAGTGGTGGCTGACAGTCCGGGATGGAGCCACAGCTGATGATCTCACGTGGGACTACTTCAAAACTGCCTTCCAGAAGAAGTATGTAGGCACTAGCTATACGGATGCTCAGAGGAAAGCTTTTTTAGGGCTAGTGCAAGGAACTAAGTCAGTAGCGGAATATGAGGCGGAGTTTTTAAGGCTGAGTAGGTATGCCAGAGGAATCGTAGCCACCGAACATGAGCGCTGTGTCCGCTTTGAGGACGGGCTCAGAGATGATCTGAGATTGCTAATTGCCCCGCAGCAGGTTCGTGAGTTCTCATCTCTAGTGGAGAAGGCCAAGGTGGCCGAAGGGATTAAGGAGACTGTGAGACAAAACTATAGCAAGAATAATCAGAAGAGAGGATTTGGGCCAGCTGGGTCAGGTGGTAATGTCCAGAAAAAGGCTAGGCCAAGTGGGCCAAATCAGGCAGCAAGGCCCACGACTACTAATCAAAGGCCAACTCAGTGCAACCGCTGTGGAAAAACCCATTGGGGGAGTTGTTGGACCGGTAACAAAGGTTGTTTTGAGTGTGGGTCTTTGGAGCATCGGGTAAGGGACTGTCCTCAAAAGGTAGCTAAGGATCAGCCCGAAGGTCAGAATCGCGCTCAGGGCAGAAATGTTGGACCACCACAGAGGGGTCGTGGTAATGGCAGAGGAAACAATGGTTCCAACCGAGGTCGTGGAATTCAGGGCAGAGGTTCGGGTAACACAGAGGCTAGGCAGCCTGGCTTAGTCTATGCAGCGAGGCGTCGCGAGGAGGGAGACGCACCGGACGTCATAACCGGTACGTTTCTAATATTTGGTTTACCTTATGTTGCATTGATTGATGTGGGTTCGACGCACTCGTACATTGCTAGTAGTGTGGTAGGGACTATGGACCTAGACTCTGAAACTACTATTAGGAAGATGACTGTGCTAAGCCCCCTAGGACACTCTGTAGTAGTAGACAAACTTTATAGAGGTGTACCCCTAGAACTCCAAGGGGTCGTATTTGTAGCCGATCTGATGGAACTACCTTTCGGAGAGTTCGATTTGATCCTTGGAATGGACTGGTTAGTTAAGTATCAGGCGAATTTGGATTGCGCGGCTAAGCGCATGGTGCTTAAGACGGCGGAGGGTGATGAAGTGGTCATGATAGGTGATAGAAGGAATTACCTATCCAATGTGGTGTCAGCCTTGAAAGCCGAAAGGATGGTCAAGAAAGGTTGCGAGGCATATTTGGTTAGGATCTGTGCGTTGGAAGCTAAGGAGTCAGTAGTTGAGGTTCGAACGGTTGGGGAATTTGCTGACGTATTCCCGGAAGAACTTCCAGGTCTGCCTCCAGATCGGGAAGTTGAATTCGGTATTGACTTGCTACCCGGAACGGCACCTGTGTCTATAGCACCATATCGAATGGCACCTAAGGAATTGGTGGAGCTAAAGGCTCAAATTCAGGAGCTCTTGGATAGAGGGTTTATTCAACCAAGCATATCCCCGTGGGGAGCACCCGTGCTATTTGTCAAGAAGAAGGACGGATCTATGCGGATGTGCATCGATTACCGCCAATTGAACAAGCTAACGATAAAGAACAAGTACCCGTTGCCTCGGATCGACGACTTATTTGACCAATTGAAAGGAGCGTCGGTATTTTCAAAGATTGACCTTAGGTCGGGTTATCATCAATTGAAGGTGAAGGAAGTTGATGTTCACAAGACGGCGTTCAGAACTCGGTATGGACATTACGAGTTTCTGGTAATGCCATTTGGGTTGACCAACGCGCCGGCGGCATTTATGGACTTGATGAACAGAGTATTTCAGCAGTACCTGGACCAGTTCGTCGTAGTATTCATTGACGACATCCTGGTGTACTCTAAGACGGAGGAAGAGCATGACAAGCATTTACGAATAGTGCTGCAAGTATTGAGGGAGAAGCAGTTATATGCCAAATTCAGTAAGTGCGAATTTTGGCTGAAGGAGGTGGCTTTCTTAGGACATGTGGTATCGGCGGAAGGAATTAGAGTAGACCCTCGCAAGATTGAAGCGGTATTGGATTGGAAACCGCCTAGGTCAGTGGCGGAAATCCGAAGTTTCCTGGGTCTAGCGGGGTACTATCGGAGATTCGTGGAAGGATTCTCTCTAATCGCAGCACCGTTGACGAAGCTACTAAGAAAAGGAGTTCCATTTGTATGGACGGAGAAGCAGCAAGAAAGCTTTGATAGGCTAAGGAGAATTTTGACGGAAGCTCCGGTTTTGGTACAACCTGAGGCAGGGAAGTTGTTTACCGTTTATTGTGATGCGTCCCATACTGGTTTGGGATGTGTGCTGATGCAGGAGGGGAAGGTAGTAGCCTATGCATCACGGCAGTTAAGGCCACATGAACTGAACTACCCAACTCACGATTTGGAGTTAGCCGCCGTCGTTTTCGCACTGAAGATATGGAGACACTACCTTTATGGGGAGAAGTCGATAGTCTACACGGATCATAAGAGTTTGAGGTATCTTTTGACTCAGAAGGATCTGAATCTGAGACAACGTCGGTGGATTGAACTATTAAAGGATTACGATTGTTCAATCGAATACCATCCAGGCAAGGCTAACGTAGTAGCTGACGCGTTGAGCCGGAAGGTTGTGACGGACTTAAGAGCGATGTTTGCTCGGTTGAGTCTATATGACGATGGGAGTCTCTTGGCAGAACTTCAAGTCAAGCCGACATGGATCGAGGAGATTAAGGACAAGCAGTTAGTGGACGAAGGGTTAAATGCTAAGAGAATGCAAGTTCAGGATGGTGGTTTGGAAGAATATAACCTGTCGAGTGATGGAGTATTATGCTTTCAAGGGCGAGCGTGTATGCCAAAGGATGGGGAGTTGAGGCAGAAGATTCTCCATAATGCACATAGTAGCCTCTACGCTATGCATCCGGGAGGAAGCAAGATGTATAGGGATCTTAGAGAGCAGTTTTGGTGGCCCGGGTTGAAGCGTGAAGTAACAGAGTTTGTTGGTAAGTGTCTGACTTGTCAACAAGTTAAGGCTGAACACCAGTTGCCGTCAGGATTGCTTCAGCCAGTGAAGATTCCCCAATGGAAGTGGGAACGGATCACTATGGATTTTGTTAGTGGGCTACCCCTCACGGCCAGCAAGAAAGACGCGGTTTGGGTAATAGTAGACCGGTTAACTAAGTCGGCTCACTTCATACCGGTGAGGATGGATTTTTCTCTTCAGAAGCTAGCTAAGCTGTACGTCTCGGAGATAGTAAGATTGCATGGGGTTCCAACATCAATCATCTCGGACAGGGATCCCAGATTCACATCAAGGTTTTGGAAAGCCTTGCACCAAGCTTTGGGTACGCGGTTGGACTTCAGTACCGCTTTCCATCCACAATCGGACGGACAATCGGAGAGGGTGATACAGATCTTGGAGGATATGTTAAGAGGATGCGTCTTGGATTTTCGTGGTAGTTGGGAGGAGTTTCTACCATTGGCAGAGTTTGCCTACAACAACAGCTACCAGGCAAGCATCCAGATGGCTCCATATGAGGCACTGTATGGGCGGAAATGTCGTACTCTGACATGTTGGACGGAATTAGGCGAACGACAGATTTTGGGTCCAGAGTTGGTGACAGAGACAGAGGATAAAGTCAAGGTGATTCGGTCTCGTCTTAAGGAAGCATCGGATAGGCAAAAATCCTATGCTGATTTAAAACGCAAGGAAATGGAGTATGCGGTAGGAGACAAGGTTTTCCTGAAAGTGTCGCCTTGGAAAAAGGTGTTAAGATTTGGACGGAAAGGGAAGCTAAGCCCAAGGTTCATTGGGCCGTATACGGTGGTTAAGCGTGTTGGACCGGTAGCTTATCAGCTTGAGTTGCCGGCAGAACTGAGTCAGATCCATGATGTCTTTCACGTATCAATGCTGAGACGGTATCGGTCAGACCCATCGCACGTTGTGCCAATGGCAGAGATCGAGGTGAATCCGGATTTATCGTTTGAGGAGGAACCAGTTCAGATCTTAGACCAAGATGTGAAGGTTCTACGTAGGAAGTCAGTGCCTTTGGTGAAGGTGCTGTGGCGGAACCATGGTACAGAGGAAGCTACGTGGGAACCTGAGGATGTAATGAGGCAGCAATACCCCCACCTTTTCTAGTTAAGTAATTTCGGGGACGAAATTTATTTTAAGGGGGGTAGAACTGTAACATCCCAAAAATGGGGTTATTTGGAAATAAACTATTTTTCTTATGTATGAACTGCTGTGTCATTATCTATGGAATAATAATGATCAATTTAAGGCTTTGAGTTGGCTCGGTTTAATGGAAAAATTCAGTTTTTAACTTAAAAGGTAGGGAGCCTCAGCAGAAGGGTGTTAAAAGAATAAATTTGTATAATTTGGCCATAAAATGAGCCTAGACTAAGTGGCAAAGTAAGCCCACTTAAGAGCTACATGTGACGCCACATCAAGGGGAAGGGAGAGCCTTGGTTCGAGTCACAAGGATCCCTCTTTTTGCATTATGGATGGACGGCACATATAGAGAGTTTTTCTCTCTTTAATTAATTTTTTTTTAAGTGATAATATGAGCTTTAATCTCCTTAAAATTCTAAGGATAATGTGTAGGATATTATTAAGTTTTGGAATAGATTATTAATTGGATATTAAGAGGATTATTGCTTAATTAAAAAGGATTATTAAGTGATTAATTCAAATTATTTGAATTAAAATGAATGAGTGGTCAGGAGCAATTGGGAAGGTTTAATGGAGTTTGAACTCTTTGGTTAGTAGAAGTGGACGGCAAGGCAACTAGGGGGAGGCCGAATTCTATTTAAGGCTCCTAGCTATCATCCTATTTTTCCTTTTCTTCACTATTGAGCTTAGCCGAATTCTCTAGAGAGAAACTTTGTTATTTTTTTTTGTGTTTTTACAACTTGTTCCAAGGTTCCAAAACTCCAATCTTTGTCCCTCTTTTGCCGAAATTCCATCTTCAAGTCCCTCTTCTTCTTTTCTTTGCTGGCCGAACATTCACTTCTTATTACCGAAACTTCATCCCCTTCTTCCATTATTTTTCCCTAGGCCGAATACACCCCCTTGCAGTGCCGAAAATCTTTTCTCTTACTTGGAGGCACTTTGGCCGAATACCAAAGGTGGTACAGGACGTTTCGGGACTTTCTTTCCAATCGGTTGAGAAGGTAAGGGGTTCTAACCGAATGTTTAGTGTTCACTCTTATGATCTATTGATTTGGACTTAAGGAAAAGCCGAAAGTTGGCAAGTACTAATGGTTGGCTAACCTTTCTAGTGAAGCCGATTTCACCAAGGTCTTCGGGATATCGCAAGCAAGCAATTTAAGCCGGAATATCTAGCATTCGGCATTAGTAAGTGGTGGTAAGGGCTTATTTCTCATTGGGTTATTGTTTTAGTGATTAAAAATCAAAGACTATTGACAGTGTCCTTGACCAATTATTTGGTAAACAGATTTGCATTTTAAGCGCTGTGGTTGGTAGCCAAAAAGCAGAAGGGTAAGGATTCGGGATCACAACTGACCCCTCTAGATTAATTTTGGGTGGCCGAATAGGCCATGATACTAACCCTAGTGTTGGCCGAATATAGGGATCAGTAAAGCTAGGGTGGCCGACTCTTCTTTCGGGATTTAGACTCCTCGTTGGTGAAAGGTGTGTATATACACACTTGTAATAATTAATAAATCATATTGAATGCCTGTTGTGTGAATATCTGCTTAATGTAGATATGAATTTAGTACCTTGATGGTACAAGCGAGGATGCCGGTAAGTCTCTGTCAGTACGAGATTGTTAATAATGCTTTTGGGAAGCATGCCATTGTTACTATATGTTGATTAAATATGTGATGACATGAGATCTGTTATACAATGTTTTGATTTGGGTTGATGAGTGGAGGGGGCAGTATTGATCGTGCCGACGGGCACCAGTGTTTTGGTAACACACTGTGACTACGGTCACCAGAGGTTTGGTACCTCCAGAGGTTTGGTACCTCATCGCGACTTGTCCCTGTGGTTAAAACCACCGTGGGTTGGCCCCACTTGAGATATGGGATTGTCTGCCAGTGATTTGGTATCACACGATGGGTTGGCCCCATCACCCGATTGTGTCTACGGACACCAGTGCTTTGGTAGCACATTGTGACTATATGTCACCAGTGGTTTGGCACCACCAGTGGTTTGGTACCACATCGGGGTAGACAGTGGCGTATGGTTGGCTAGGATGGGTACATGATAGTATGCATATTAGTTGTTACATGTTGTGTATGAAATCACTTAAATTGGGAGAAGGGTTACATACTGAGTCTTGGTGACTCACCTTCTCCTTTATATTTTTTTTTCAGGTGACACTTAGACCGCGGATGTGGAGCCAGGATGACTCGAGGTGGCCATGCAGTGGAATTAAATTTAAATAACTTTAATTTCTATTCAATAATTTTATTCTGGGTTTATTTTATTTGGTTGTAATAAGGCCTCCTGATACTTTATTCTTATTATTTTCTTATGTTGGATATTATTTTAAACTCTGTTATTATTAATGTTGAATTTAGATCACATTTTCCCAATTAAAAACGAAAAATGTTTTAAATGCCATCGGGCCCGGTTAAAATTTCGTTTTATAACTTGATTTAAATATATATTTTTTTTATAACACTAAGTATGATTTTATCAAGATAATCAAATCCAACAAGTTTTCAACAAAGCCCATTGGGTTCAAAAAGGTTTTCCTCCGTAACGATTCAGATTCGACCATAGTGTTTGGGCCGGGTTTGGGTTGTTACAAGATTATTCAAGTGTGTAACAGTTCTCTTTTTAGGGGTGACCGATTATCAAAGGGGCTATTAGTTGGTTCGGGTTTGGTAGGAAACCAAACACTTGCAAGGTAAGGATTCAAGCATTAATCCTTTTGGTCTATGAGGTTGTTGGCCGAATGTCATAGTGCCTAATTCTATGTTGACCGATTGTTGTAGGAGCTAGTAATCGAAGGACATAGATCATTCGTTGGGATTTTAGACTCGGATTTATCAGGTGTGTTTACTAACACACTTATATTTAGTAATATGTTTAATAATCTATGTGATGACTAATGAAACAGTGGTGACTGTATGATACCCTAATGGGCATGATTTTGGACTCGGGTAAGTCCGTATCATTATTGTTATAAATTTATTTATGATTTATATGATATCATGGTTATGGATATGTGACATGGGGTATGAGATTGGACATTAGTATGATATGCATGATAGTATGATATGCATGATTACATGAGTTTGGCATGTTAATGGGTGATACGAGAGGAGGGAGCAGTGATATTTTGTGCTGACGAGCACCAGTGCTTTGGTAGCACAACTTTGTGACTTTGGGTCACCAGAGGTTTGGCACCTCCAGAGGTTTGGTACCTCAGCGTCTCGTCCCAGTGGCTCAGTACCACAGTGGGTTGGCCCCACAGATGATTATACGGGATTGACGCCAGTGTTTTGGTAACACACGATGGGTTGGCCCCATCACCAGATTTGTGACTACGGTCACCAGTGCTTTGGTAGCACATTGTGTCTTTGGGACACCAGAGGTTTGGCACCTCATTGCGACTTGTCCCTGTGGTTTGACCACCGTGGGTTGGCCCCACTTGAGATATGGGATCGTCTGCTAGTGTTTTGGTAACACACGATGGGTTGGCCCCATCATCATTGGATTTGTGACTTCGGTCACCAGTGCTTTGGTAGCACAACTGTGTCTTTGGGACACCAGTGCTTTGGTAGCACATTGACGGATATTGTGTCTTTGGGACACCAGTGCTTTGGTAGCACATTGTGACTATATGTCACCAGTGGTTTGGCACCACCAGTGGTTTGGTACCACACGGGGTAGAAAAGGCGATATGGATGGTTAGGTTCGGGTTGCATTAATCATGTTGCTATGTATGATGTGTGTTAGTATGTTGATTCTTTGGGAGCGGGATTTACACACTGAGTCACTCGACTCACCCTCTCCTTTGACATTTCAGGTGACCCGTAGACGCGGACTTGGAGCCGGGATGGACTCGGGGTGCACATGCCATGCCGAATAAAGTTTTTACTCAGACTCTATAACTTTTGGTATTTCAGCTTATTACCTTAAATTGGGTTTATTTCGGATTGTAAAAGGCCTTTTAAGTTATGTTTTATGTTGTTTATATTTTAAGCTGATTTTGATATGCCTTAACAAAATAACTCGGAATAAATTTTTATTAAAACCTGGAAAGATAATGTTTTCAAAATTATAACGCGACGTGTTTTTAAACTATACCATCGGGTACCACACTAAGTCTTTCTTAATCAACAAATTCAACTGGTTTCCACTTCTAACTTGTAAGTCACCTAGGTTTAAAAGCATTTTATGTATCGCTAGGAAACTAATAAGGTTTTAAATGGTAATGACTCGTTTTAACTACAAAATCTAGCTAAGTTTTCAAAATCTCCGGGTTTCAAATACATCAACTGTTTTTCAGACTAGACTACTCAAATTTGTTTCAAAAACACTGTGTTTTCACTCAGCTTTTAAACGAAAAATCTAGTTTTTCCAAAACGTTTTTCCCCGTAGCATACCAGATTCGGACGTGGTGTCTTGTCCGGGTTTGGGGTGTTACATT
Source organism: Gossypium australe (assembly GCA_005393395.2). NCBI lineage: Eukaryota > Viridiplantae > Streptophyta > Magnoliopsida > Malvales > Malvaceae > Gossypium > Gossypium australe. The sequence goes on from CM016625.1 coordinate 70,460,716, forward strand.
TGTGGTATCAGAGCCAAGTTCAAAGGCTCGGCTGTGGGCCTGAGGCCCAAAGTGTTTTCAAAAGTCTGTTTAAGTGTTGTTTTGAAATATATGGTTTAGAAAGGCATGGCACCGAGTCTCCGGCACCAGTTCGCCCAGGTAAGTACCCCGTACTATTACTTGTGATTTGATTGGAAATGATATGATTTGATGATTAACAGTAGTATGCTACTTTAGAGATTGAAACTGATAGGATTCTGTGAACTTGCGAGAACAAATCCTCTTTAAATATTCATAAGACTTGCTTTTTAAACAAGTGGAATAAACACTGATGCATAAAATTCTTTAATCAGATACGTAGAAAGATTAGACATGAGCACTCGAGGTGGACGTGGTCGTAATACTCGCGGTAGAGGTAGGGGTAGAATGACGGTTTCTGAGCCCGTAGGATCTGGGCAGGGTTCAGAAAATGAGGTTTCGTTTGTTTGGACTGAGAAACAACAGGAAAGTTTTGACAAGTTAAAGAAGATTTTGACTGAGGCTCCGGTTCTAATTCAACCTGAGGCTGGTAAGGAATACACAGTCTACTGCGATGCATCACATACGGGTCTGGGTTGTGTGTTGATGCAGGAAGGTAAGGTGGTGGCTTACGCTTCTAGGCAGCTGAGGCCACATGAGGTCAACTATCCGACGCACGATTTGGAGCTAGCGGCTGTAGTCTTCGCCTTAAAGATTTGGAGGCACTACTTGTATGGAGAGAGATCGATAGTCTACACGGATCATAAGAGTCTGAAGTATCTGCTGACTCAGAAGGATTTAAATTTGAGGCAACGCAGATGGGTTGAGCTGCTGAAGGATTACGATTGCTCGATTGAGTATCATCCGGGCAAGGCTAACGTGGTAGCAGACGCGTTGAGCCGTAAGGTTGTTTCGGACTTAAGAGCACTGTTTGCCCATTTGAGCTTGTATGACGACGGGAGTATTTTGGCAGAGCTGCAGGTTAAGCCTACTTGGGTTGAGCAGATCAGAGAAAAACAGTTAGCGGATGAGGTTCTGAGTGCGCGAAGGTTACAAGTGCAGAATGGTGGTTTGGAGGGTTACAGCTTGTCTGGTGATGAGGTTCTGTGTTTTCAGGGTAAGGCTTGTATGCCTAAAGATGTTGAGCTGAGGCAGAAGATTCTTCAGGATGCACATAGCAGTCCGCATGCTATGCATCCTGGAGGTAGCAAAATGTATAAGGATCTTAGAGAGCAGTTTTGGTGGCCTGGTTTGAAGAAAGAGGTGACAGAGTTTGTTGGGAAATGTCTGACTTGTCAGCAGGTCAAGGCTGAACATCAGTTGCCGTTGGGTTTGCTTCAGCCGGTGAAGATTCCTCAGTGGAAGTGGGAAAGGATAACCATGGATTTTGTCAGTGGGTTACCGCTTACGCCAAGCAAGAAGGATTCAGTTTGGGTAGTGGTGGATCGTCTGACTAAATCAGCTCACTTTATTCCGGTGAGGGTTGATTACTCACTTCAGAAGCTAGCGAAGCTGTATGTGTCAGAGATAGTGAGGTTGCACGGTGTACCAGTTTCGATAATCTCGGATAGGGATCCCAGGTTTACTTCAAGGTTCTGGAAAGCGTTGCATCACGCACTGGGTACTCGTTTGGATTTTAGCACGGCTTTTCACCCGCAGTCGGACGGACAATCAGAAAGGGTTATTCAGATCTTAGAAGACATGCTGAGAGGTTGTGTCCTGGATTTCAGAGGTAGTTGGGAGGAGTTTCTACCGTTAGCTGAGTTTGCCTACAACAACAGTTACCAAGCGAGCATCAAGATGGCACCGTATGAGGCGTTATATGGCAGGAAGTGTCGCTCACCTACGTGTTGGACGGAGTTAGGTGAACGCCAGTTATTGGGACCCGAGTTGGTAGCTGAGACTGAAGACAAGGTTAAGTTGATTCAAGCTAGATTGAAGGAAGCTTCGGACCGGCAGAAGTCTTATGCCGATCTTAAGCGAAGAGATATAGAGTTTGCCGTTGGGGATCGAGTGTTTCTGAAGGTCTCGCCTTGGAAGAAGGTTCTGAGGTTCGGGAAGAAAGGTAAGCTTAGTCCGAGGTTCATTGGGCCGTATAAGGTTTGAGACGAGTTGGACCAGTAGCGTATCAGCTTGAGTTGCCAGCAGAGCTTAGGCAGATTCACGATGTTTTTCACGTTCCAATGCTTCGGAGGTATCGTTCAGATCCGTCGCATGTGGTAGCAGTGGAAGAGATCGAGGTGAATCCAGACTTGACTGTAGAGGAGGAACCTGTACAGATTCTTGATCGGGATGTGAAGGTTCTGCGTAGGAAGTCTGTGCCTTTGGTTAAGGTGCTTTGGCGGAATCATGGTGTAGAGGAAGCGACGTGGGAACCCGAGGATACGATGAGACAGCAATACCCGCAACTCTTTTGACCAGGTAATTTCGAGGCCGAAATTATTTTTTAAGGGGGTAGAACTGTAATATCCCGGGTTAGGGGGCTGTTTTGTGGCTGCATGTTATTGCATGTTTGTTGTGTGTTATGTTGCTATTTTTATGTTCTCGGGGCTTAATTATAGCCTAGGTGTATGCCTGAGTAAATTAGAAAATTTTGGTTTTTGGGTATTAGGTGAAGGGAGCTGAGGAAGCTGGGGTTTAAGAATTATTTTCGTGGTTTTATTGCACAAATAAAGTGTTGGCAAAGTGGTTGAGCAAGGTGCTACTTGGGAGCTAGGTGGCGTCATTCACAGGGGGTGGAGGCCTTGTGTTCGAGCTGCGGAGTGGCCATTTTTGGCACTCTTTTTGGGACGGCATGGTGGAGTGGTAGAAGCCAAATCAAACACTACCTTGGACTTGGTCTCCACTTTCAAATGAAAGGTAGAGAGCAAATTTAGGAGTGTGACTTGGTCCACTCAATTCAAAGGAGTGGATGGGAGTTATTTGTGGGATTTGGCCGATTTTTGGAGAGGTTTGGGGAAGGTGGACGGCATTGTGGTGTGGTGTTGGAGGAGTGCCGAATTTCATTTGGAAATTTTGGCATTTTCGGTCACAAACTCTTTTGGTAAGGCCACACTTTTGTTTTCTTTCTTTTTGTCAAAACAAGCCGAAATTCTAAGGCATTTCTCTCATTGTTCTCTTTGACCGAAATTGTTTGTTCTTCTCAACTTTCTTCTCTTGTGTTTGAAACCTTGGTAGCCGAAAACCATTCTCCCAAAACTCTCTTCATTTTCTTCTCTTTTCTTGAAAAACGCTAGTGCCGAAACTACAAGCATTTTGTTCCTCCAACCTTTACTTTCTCTCCTAAGCATTGTAGCCGAAACTCTATTCTTTAAACACCTTCTTCATTTCATTTCTTCTCAAAACCGAAAAGCACCTATCTCTTTTCTATTTTCTCCTCTTGTCAAGACCTTGGCCGGTTCTCTTCTTGGGCACATCTTCCTTTCTTCATTTTAAGGTATTAGCCGAATTTATACACCCCTTTTTAGTGATCTTTTTGGCCGAATATTTCCCTTCTCCTAGTAGTGGTGGTGGCCGAATATCAGAAGGGTGGTGAACGTGTTGGGCTCCTCGTTGCAATCGGTTGGGGGTTGGTAAGCTTTTGGCCGAATGGTCATCTCCCTTCTCCCTTATGCTTTATCGATTTTGGTTTATGTAGGGGCCGAATATGGTCAGTTTGGATGTATTCTAATTTCTTCGTTATAGGATCAGTGGATTGTGGAAGCAAGCAGGAGGAGCCGTTTCCTTCTGTCAATTGTTGGTAAGTGTGGGGTAAGTAATTGGAACATTATTGTGAGTTCAATCGGTTAAGATTATTCAAGTGTGTAACAGTTCTCTTTTTAGGGGTGACCGATTATCAAAGGGGCTATTAGTTGGTTCGGGTTTGGTAGGAAACCAAACACTTGCAAGGTAAGGATTCAAGCATTAATCCTTTTGGTCTATGAGGTTGTTGGCCGAATGTCATAGTGCCTAATTCTATGTTGACCGATTGTTGTAGGAGCTAGTAATCGAAGGACATAGATCATTCGTTGGGATTTTAGACTCGGATTTATCAGGTGTGTTTACTAACACACTTATATTTAGTAATATGTTTAATAATCTATGTGATGACTAATGAAACAGTGGTGACTGTATGATACCCTAATGGGCATGATTTTGGACTCGGGTAAGTCCGTATCATTATTGTTATAAATTTATTTATGATTTATATGATATCATGGTTATGGATATGTGACATGGGGTATGAGATTGGACATTAGTATGATATGCATGATAGTATGATATGCATGATTACATGAGTTTGGCATGTTGATGGGTGATACGAGAGGAGGGAGCAGTGATATTTTGTGCTGACGAGCACCAGTGCTTTGGTAGCACAACTTTGTGACTTTGGGTCACCAGAGGTTTGGCACCTCCAGAGGTTTGGTACCTCAGCGTCTCGTCCCAGTGGCTCAGTACCACAGTGGGTTGGCCCCACAGATGATTATACGGGATTGACGCCAGTGTTTTGGTAACACACGATGGGTTGGCCCCATCACCAGATTTGTGACTACGGTCACCAGTGCTTTGGTAGCACATTGTGTCTTTGGGACACCAGAGGTTTGGCACCTCATTGCGACTTGTCCCTGTGGTTTGACCACCGTGGGTTGGCCCACTTGAGATATGGGATCGTCTGCTAGTGTTTTGGTAACACACGATGGGTTGGCCCCATCATCATTGGATTTGTGACTTCGGTCACCAGTGCTTTGGTAGCACAACTGTGTCTTTGGGACACCAGTGCTTTGGTAGCACATTGACGGATATTGTGTCTTTGGGACACCAGTGCTTTGGTAGCACATTGTGACTATATGTCACCAGTGGTTTGGCACCACCAGTGGTTTGGTACCACACGGGGTAGAAAAGGCGATATGGATGGTTAGGTTCGGGTTGCATTAATCATGTTGCTATGTATGATGTGTGTTAGTATGTTGATTCTTTGGGAGCGGGATTTACACACTGAGTCACTCGACTCACCCTCTCCTTTGACATTTCAGGTGACCCGTAGACGCGGACTTGGAGCCGGGATGGACTCGGGGTGCACATGCCATGCCGAATAAAGTTTTTACTCAGACTCTATAACTTTTGGTATTTCAGCTTATTACCTTAAATTGGGTTTATTTCGGATTGTAAAAGGCCTTTTAAGTTATGTTTTATGTTGTTTATATTTTAAGCTGATTTTGATATGCCTTAACAAAATAACTCGGAATAAATTTTTATTAAAACCTGGAAAGATAATGTTTTCAAAATTATAACGCGACGTGTTTTTAAACTATACCATCGGGTACCACACTAAGTCTTTCTTAATCAACAAATTCAACTGGTTTCCACTTCTAACTTGTAAGTCACCTAGGTTTAAAAGCATTTTATGTATCGCTAGGAAACTAATAAGGTTTTAAATGGTAATGACTCGTTTTAACTACAAAATCTAGCTAAGTTTTCAAAATCTCCGGGTTTCAAATACATCAACTGTTTTTCAGACTAGACTACTCAAATTTGTTTCAAAAACACTGTGTTTTCACTCAGCTTTTAAACGAAAAATCTAGTTTTTCCAAAACGTTTTTCCCCGTAGCATACCAGATTCGGACGTGGTGTCTTGTCCGGGTTTGGGGTGTTACAAGAAGAATCCAAACCTTTGACAGCCTTTAGTGCACCGAATGGACATTACCATTGGAAAGTAATGCCCTTTGGATTATGTAATGCACCACAAGTCTTCCAAAGATGGATGGACTCTATTTTTAAAAAATATAAAAAATTTTGTGTGGTGTATATAGATGATATTCTAATTTTTTCAGAAACACTGGAAAAACATAGAAAACATCTAAATATTATAGCTAGGGAGTTTATAAAACACGGAATAATATTAAGTCCCAAGAAAATCGAATTAGAAAAAACTGAAATAGAATTTCTAGGATTAATATTATCATCCAATGGTCTTAAACTCCAAGATCATATTATTGTTAAAATAAAAGAATTTCCTGAAAATATTGTTGATAAGAAACAACTGCAACAATTTTTAGGAATCGTTAATTATGGAAGAAATTTTTTTCCTAATTTATCTAAAAACTAGATGAATTATATGAAAAATTAAAAAAGGACAAATCTTTTGATTGGACTAAAAAAGATTCAGATATTATTAAAAAAATAAAATCTGAAATAAATTATATTCCTAAAGTTTATTTACCTAAACAAGGTGATAAACTAATCCTAGAAACAGACGCCTCCGAAAAAAATTGGGGATGTGTTCTAAAAGCCAAAACAATTGGTAATGAAGAATTAATTTGCGGTTATAACTCAGGAAAATTCAAATCCAATGAAATAAATTATGCTATTTATGAGAAAGAGTTATTAGCAATAAAAAAAGGAATAAAAAAATTCCTTATATACTTAGCACCTGAACATTTATAATAAAAACTGATAATCAGGCAGTAAAACAATTTCTAACTAATAAAAGTTTAGAAACTGTTCCCCGAAGAATTAGATGGTACAATGAATTGTGCCAATTTAATTTTGATGTTGTTTATATAAAAGGAACTAACAATATGATTGCTGACTATCTTAGCAGGCCTAATGGATAGAGGTAAACAACCTCTAATAGAAAATGATGGATGGAGAACTGTCCATAAAAAACCCAATAAAGGAAAAAATCCTAACCAAGGATTTATTTTCGCAAAACAAATGAGTCCAAACCAAGGAATCATTCCTGTTCAAAAAAGTCCTAAACAAGGATTTCAGCCTGCACAAGTAAGTCCTAAACAAGGATTTATTTCTACACAAATAAATTCTAAACAAGAATTTATTTCTGCACCTGCAAATATAAGTTCTAAACAAGAATTTATGGCTGCACCAACACAGGTACAATTTTATCCTAACCAGGGATATTATTTACCATATCAATTGGTAAACCAACCAATTGGATCGCAATCACCAACACCGGTAGATTGTTATTCTCAATTCTCTCAAAAGCCTTACACCGATTCCGAAATTCTCAAATATGCAGATGCTTTGTTGAAAAAACAACAAAACTCTGAATTCTCGAATCTAAAGGATTTTTATAATCCAGGCTTACCCCCAGACTACTACCATTTCATTGACAGAATATGGAAAAACCATATTTTGGAACAAAGGGCTAGTTTCAGAAAAGCTCTTACCCAATTCTCAGAGTTCTTAGTTGAAAAAACAACTCAAGAAAAATCTGAAGAATTATTATTAAAATCTATTTTATACAGAGATTGGGACGATGTCCTAATTGAATATATGGATATTAAGGAGATAAACAATCTTCTTGATATATTTCAATACTTTATTAATAAAGGGAGAAACACTCCTATTATTAACAAATTGTTTCGAAAATGTCTATATAACAAATGTAGACAAATTTTACATTCAGAAATATTTTCGAAAATAAACAGAGCCATTTGCAAACAGCAAGCTCTATTTTTAGAAACATTTTCGAAATATTTTTCACAAGCATTTGTTTTTACAAATGACATGGGAGAAAAAACTCCTGTTATAAAATTTCGATTAAATCATGAGCCATTTGATATAACCAGTATTGAATGGGGATTTGTTAAAGAAATAACAGTCCAAAATCTCTCTTTTGATTTATTAAAAGATTTTCCTGCGATAGTCAAATCCCGGCTATCAAATTTTGTAAACATAGACGATTTTGTCTATTATTTTCACATTGAGATAAACAGTCTCATTGGTTTCGCTGAAGAAGAAAAATTTCATCAGCCTTATCAAATCTGGAACATAAACACTCTGTTCTCGGGAAAAGCCCTAGCAGCAGTTAGAGAAGATCCAGAGCATTTGTCAAAAATCATTGATGAGTGCTATAACAATTTCAACAAGTATCAAGTCCAAGCCGGAATTGATCTTATGAGCATGGCTCGACACCTTCTCCATCAAGATACTGTCAAATATTGGACCGATGGAAGAAGAATCTTAGCTTACAACACTGGAAACCACCAGGATGAAAGCAATGAAGAAGCCATTTCGTTATTAACACAAATAGCGGACATGGAAATCGGAGACTATCCGTTAGCAGCGGAGATCCGAGAAACATGGGAACAATGGAACACACCAGTCCCGTCACCGGAATCATTACACCTTGACGAGATCGAGGAAATGAACCTGAGAAACATCCAAGAAGGATGAAGACAAAATTGGAAGATGACAACCAGTCAGCATCCAAGTGACGCAGACAATGATGTAATCAACAATCAATGTCATGACGTAAGCAATGATGCAAGCAGCAGACATTGCCAGAAAAGGAAGCTACGTGGAAACACCATAATGGCATCCGTCCAAAGAAGGAAGCTACGTGGAAAACATCCAAAAGCATCCTTATCAATACACTGTTCATGGAAGCTACGTGGAAAAAGCCAACATAGCATCCGTCCAAAGAAGGAAGCCACCTGGAAGCAACCAAGATGGCATCCACCAATTAAAGGAAGCTACTTGGAAACCACCAAGAAGCGGACAATTAATGTGTCCTTATCAGGATACTATTCGGATTCCAATTGTAATTAAATTAGAATTTAATTTTTATTCTTATCCGAACAATTATTTCGGACCTCAACTGTAATTAGATTCTAGTTTAGAATTTTAGTTATAAATAGGCATTCTTGTAAGCCTGAGAAAGATCATCTTTTACCATAATATAATTTGAAAGATCATCTTTTACCGAAATCATATTCTCTGTTTTTCTTTTGTAAATTATCTATCTTCTACTACCCAGCAATACTAAGTAGATATTAGAAACCCTTCCGCTTGCCCATACTCTCCCCACTCTCCCTCCCCCGTAGCTGGTATCAGATATCCTTTCCTAGGAGCCCCGGAGTAACGATTTCTGGAGTTCTAATATCTTGGTATCATTGTAAGTTTCTATCTTTGTGTTTCAACTCTGTTTATTTCGCTGTTATTATCTCAAAACCCATATATCTGTCGTTAGTCTTCGTAGCCGTTGAGTCCGAGAGGGACGTTGTTGGCGTTGAGAGGACGTTAAGACACAAACGGTTTTAGGTACCAGGGATAATAATAATGGAACAAATAGATTGTTTATATAAAGATAAAACTTGTAATCATACTATGCATATAGACTCTAAGAATGAAAATTCTGTTTCGGTTCTTAGTATGGGTATCAATAGTTTAATAGATTTAACTAATACATATTTTGGTAAATTATATACTAAAATTAGTAAAGTAGAAGAAAAAATAGATAATATGGGAGAAGTAACTGAATTAGATTTGAATAGCAAATCTAAGGAGTTATTATCCGATGTAAATAATAAATTAGATCAGGTTATAAATATTAATAATAAAGAATCTGATTTCGGACCTTTATATTATGGTAATAGTAATTATATATTAGCTTTATCTGAGGAAGATTCGTCAGAAGAATCCTCATCTACTAATTATATAAAAAATGAAAAAACAAAAGAAAAAATTGAAAAAACAGAAAAATCACAAAAATATGATTTTAATACTTATAAAAATCTGATAGAACATTGGAAAAGCCAATTTTCTAAAACAGATGATAGCTATGAAAAAGTAGAGTATTTAAAATTAATAGAAGATCTTTATGAAGAACATAAAGAACTTTTTGATAAGTACAATTATCATTATATGTTAGAATATGATGATAATGATAATAATAATAATAATAATGAAAATGATAGTTATATTTTAGAAACTACAGAAAGTAGTAATTCTAATAATATGGCTATAAATATTAATGTTAATAGCAATAATAATTCTGATGAAGAAGAAACTTCAACAGAAGAAAATATAGAAATCCCTGAAGATCCTATGGAAACGGAACCCCCGGATCCGTATGATTATCAAGCCCCAAAACCATGGGAAATTGATAAGAAAAATCCGTATGGAAATATTAAACCAAAGAAATATTGGGAAAACAAATTCCTAATAGGTTCTGAGGAATATATTTTTATGATAGGAAGTAGTTCTAACAACAAGTTAGAAGAAATTCCTAATCCTGAACAACAGGATATAAAATTAGGAAATTTAATCGGAGAAGAAATAGATTTTTCCGATGATATGATAGAAAAGATTAATAAAAATCATATTTCTAAAGAAGAAATTTATAAAATTTCTAAGTTTAAACTATGGTCAAAAAGACACATAGAAAAAATTAGTGGCAACACAGTCGCTAAGGATACCAAAGGTGGGTTAACAGAAATCCCCTTATTTACTAAAGAAAAAATAAAAAGGATTAGAAAAAACTATCCTCAAGTTAGATATATACATCTAGGAGTTATCATGATAACAATTAGAGCTTTATTCAGAAGAGGTCATGATGTTCCTATTTTAGCAATATTATTAGATAAGAGGTTTGAAAACCCAATAAAAGCACTTATTGGAGGAATTCAATCCAATTTACATACAGGTGTTATAGGATTTAAGGTAAAACCAAATTACTTTATTTCCATCACAGACCCTCTAATAGAAGAGTGTCTATGCCTAAGGATTCAGACAAAAAATTCTGATATAAGTGATTTAGCAGAAGATTTAGCAATCAGCTGGACTTCTATTAATGAATACACTAATACGGCAGAGGTTGAAATCAAAGAGATTAATAATAAAATTATTGAGCTTTTTGAGCCCAATAAATTTACTACGGAAATTCAACCAAAGCTATTACATTTAAAAGATTTATCAATTCCAAAAGACTGGATAATTGATAAGACTAATAATGCTAGTACTTCTAAACCGGTAAGTACTATTGAATATATGTCATCTGGTGATAAGTTATATTTCAGAAATAATCTGATTACTAACACAGATGATAATTTAATATTACCTTCTAACTCTCAACCAGAGGAAGAAGAAGATAATAAAGGTATAAATACACCAATAGGGATGAAAACAATTCAAATTCCTATTTTCCCTACTACTCCAAGTAGAAATTCTATTTCTAGAAACTCTAGAATAGAAAATATACAATATTCGGAAGAAAATATTACTAATAAATATATTAAAATTACATTACATGATAAAGATTATAAAAAATATTCTTTACATGCATTATTAGATACAGGAGCTACAACAAGTAGTTGCAAAAGAAATGCCATTCCAGAAGAATATTGGATACCTGTAAAAAAGATAATAAATATTAATGGAATAAATGGTAGAAAAACTGCTGTTTATTATAAAGCAAAAAACATTCCAATCTACATAAACAATGTTAGATTTATAATACCTAAATTATTATGTTTACCTAATATGATTGGTAATATATTACTTGGTAATAATTTTATTAATCAATATTTACCTTTTATTGTCAATAAGAAATCGGTTATTTTATCTATAGAAAATAATTCTATAGAAATACCATTAATAAATAGTAATTTTTACTAATGTTTGCTGATATCTTAGCAGGACTAATGGATAGAGGTAAACAACCTCTAATAGAAAATGATGGATGGAGAACTGTCCATAAAAAACCCAATAAAGGAAAAAATCCTAACCAAGGATTTATTTTCGCAAAACAAATGAGTCCAAACCAAGGAATCATTCCTGTTCAAAAAAGTCCTAAACAAGGATTTCAGCCTGCACAAGTAAGTCCTAAACAAGGATTTATTTCTACACAAATAAATTCTAAACAAGAATTTATTTCTGCACCTGCAAATATAAGTTCTAAACAAGAATTTATGGCTGCACCAACACAGGTACAATTTTATCCTAACCAGGGATATTATTTACCATATCAATTGGTAAACCAACCAATTGGATCGCAATCACCAACACCGGTAGATTGTTATTCTCAATTCTCTCAAAAGACTTACACCGATTCCGAAATTCTCAAATATGCAGATGCTTTGTTGAAAAAACAACAAAACTCTGAATTCTCGAATCTAAAGGATTTTTATAATCCAGGCTTACCCCCAGACTACTACCATTTCATTGACAGAATATGGAAAAACCATATTTTGGAACAAAGGGCTAGTTTCAGAAAAGCTCTTACCCAATTCTCAGAGTTCTTAGTTGAAAAAACAACTCAAGAAAAATCTGAAGAATTATTATTAAAATCTATTTTATACAGAGATTGGGACGATGTCCTAATTGAATATATGGATATTAAGGAGATAAACAATCTTCTTGATATATTTCAATACTTTATTAATAAAGGGAGAAACACTCCTATTATTAATAAATTGTTTCGAAAATGTCTATATAACAAATGTAGACAAATTTTACCTTCAGAAATATTTTCGAAAATAAACAGAGCCATTTGCAAACAGCAAGCTCTATTTTTAGAAACATTTTCGAAATATTTTTCACAAGCATTTGTTTTTACAAATGACATGGGAGAAAAAACTCCTGTTATAAAATTTCGATTAAATCATGAGCCATTTGATATAACCAGTATTGAATGGGGATTTGTTAAAGAAATAACAGTCCAAAATCTCTCTTTTGATTTATTAAAAGATTTTCCTGCGATAGTCAAATCCCGGCTATCAAATTTTGTAAACATAGACGATTTTGTCTATTATTTTCACATTGAGATAAACAGTCTCATTGGTTTCGCTGAAGAAGAAAAATTTCATCAGCCTTATCAAATCTGGAACATAAACACTCTGTTCTCGGGAAAAGCCCTAGCAGCAGTCAGAGAAGATCCAGAGCATTTGTCAAAAATCATTGATGAGTGCTATAACAATTTCAACAAGTATCAAGTCCAAGCCGGAATTGATCTTATGAGCATGGCTCGACACCTTCTCCATCAAGATACTGTCAAATATTGGACAGATGGAAGAAGAATCTTAGCTTACAACACTGGAAACCACCAGGATGAAAGCAATGAAGAAGCCATTTCGTTATTAACACAAATAGCGGACATGGAAATCGGAGACTATCCGTTAGCAGCGGAGATCCGAGAAACATGGGAACAATGGAACACACCAGTCCCGTCACCGGAATCATTACACCTTGACGAGATCGAGGAAATGAACCTGAGAAACATCCAAGAAGGATGAAGACAAAATTGGAAGATGACAACCAGTCAGCATCCAAGCGACGCAGACAATGATGTAATCAACAATTCATGACGTAAGCAATGATGCAAGCAGCAGACATTGCCAGAAAAGGAAGCTACGTGGAAACACCATAATGGCATCCGTCCAAAGAAGGAAGCTACGTGGAAAACATCCAAAAGCATCCTTATCAATACACTGTTCATGGAAGCTACGTGGAAAAAGCCAACATAGCATCCGTCCAAAGAAGGAAGCCACCTGGAAGCAACCAAGATGGCATCCACCAATTAAAGGAAGCTACTTGGAAACCACCAAGAAGCGGACAATTAATGTGTCCTTATCAGGATACTATTCGGATTCCAATTGTAATTAAATTAGAATTTAATTTTTATTCTTATCCGAACAATTATTTCGGACCTCAACTATAATTAGATTCTAGTTTAGAATTTTAGTTATAAATAGGCATTCTTGTAAGCCTGAGAGGCATCATCTTTTACCATAATATAATTTGAAAGATCATCTTTTACCGAAATCATATTCTCTGTTTTTCTTTTGTAAATTATCTATCTTCTACTACCCAGCAATACTAAGTAGATATTAGAAACCCTTCCGCTTGCCCATACTCTCCCCACTCTCCCTCCCCCGTAGCTGGTATCAGATATCCTTTCCTAGGAGCCCCGGAGTAACGATTTCTGGAGTTCTAATATCTTGGTATCATTGTAAGTTTCTATCTTTGTGTTTCAACTCTGTTTATTTCGCTGTTATTATCTCAAAACCCATATATCTGTCGTTAGTCTTCGTAGCCGTTGAGTCCGAGAGGGACGTTGTTGGCGTTGAGAGGACGTTAAGACACAGACGGTTTTAGGTACCAGGGATAATAATAATGGAACAAATAGATTGTTTATATAAAGATAAAACTTGTAATCATACTATGCATATAGACTCTAAGAATGAAAATTCTGTTTCGGTTCTTAGTATGGGTATCAATAGTTTAATAGATTTAACTAATACATATTTTGGTAAATTATATACTAAAATTAGTAAAGTAGAAGAAAAAATAGATAATATGGGAGAAGTAACTGAATTAGATTTGAATAGCAAATCTAAGGAGTTATTATCCGATGTAAATAATAAACTAGATCAGGTTATAAATATTAATAATAAAGAATCTGATTTCGGACCTTTATATTATGGTAATAGTAATTATATATTAGCTTTATCTGAGGAAGATTCGTCAGAAGAATCCTCATCTACTAATTATATAAAAAATGAAAAAACAAACGAAAAAATTGAAAAAACAGAAAAATCACAAAAATATGATTTTAATACTTATAAAAATCTGATAGAACATTGGAAAAGCCAATTTTCTAAAACAGATGATAGCTATGAAAAGGTAGAATATTTAAAATTAATAGAAGATCTTTATGAAGAACATAAAGAACTTTTTAATAAGTATAATTATCATTATATGTTAGAATATGACGCTACCGAAAGTAGTGACAGTTCTAATAATAATAATGATGATAATAATAATAATAGTTATAATATAGAAATAGAAGATAATATTAGTAATAATAATTCAGGTATTATTAGAAAGGTAAATAGCAATAATAATTCTGATGAAGAAGAAACTTCAACAGAAGAAAATATAGAAATTCCAGATCCTATGGAAACGGAACCCCCGGATCCGTATGAATATCAAGCCCCAAAACCATGGGAAATTGATAAGAAAAATCCGTATGGAAATATTAAACCTAAAAAACATTGGGAAAACAAATTTCTAATGGAATTAAAACCAGTTCATTTGTCTAAAAAATTGGAAAAACCAATAATTCAACAAATGAAATTTGGTAAGAAAGATATTATTACTTTTTCAAATTTTCAACCAAGAAAATATTATACTTATATAGAAATTACATTCCAATTTAGAGAATATAAAACGTATTCTTTAAATGCTTTACTTGATACTGGAGCTACAACTAGTAGCTGTAGAGAAAATGCTATACCCTCAGAAAAATGGGAACTTATGAAAAATCCCATTAGAGCTGTGGGTGTTAATGGTATAGAAACTTTAATTTTATTTAAAGCTAAAAATATACCAATCTACATAAACAATGTTAGATTTGTAATTCCTAAAATATTATGTTTTCATGAAATGCATGGTGATATATTATTAGGAAATAATTTTATCTTTCAACATTTACCCTTTTCTATTGATAAAAGCTTGGTTATATTAACTACTGAAAACACTTCAGTAGAAATACCTCTAGTAGAAAATCACAAATATATTTGTGATAAAAATTTTACTCCTCCTAAAGAACATATTAAACAACTTGAAACAAATCATTGGTTGTTTAAAATCTTAGAAAATAATTTTAGTGAAGAACCACTAAAATTATGGAAAAATAGTCCTAGGTATTGCTCTATAAAATTGGAAAACCCCAATAAAATTATTAGAGTAAAACCAATGGTCTATACTAAACAAGATATAGACGAATTTGATATACAAGTAAAAGAATTACTTGAAAAAGGATTAATAGAAGAAACTACTAGTCCACATTCTAGTCCTGCTTTCATGGTAAGAAACCATGCTGAAATCAAAAGAGGAAAAGCTAGAATGGTCATTAATTACAAAAGACTAAATCAAAATACTATTTTTGATGGATAATTCATTCCACGAAAAGATGTATTAATTAATCAAGCTAAACAAGCTAAATATTTTAGTAAATTTGATTGTAAATCAGGATTTTGGCAAATCATGCTTACAGAAGAATCCAAACCTTTGACAGCCTTTAGTGCACCGAATGGACATTACCATTGGAAAGTAATGCCCTTTGGATTATGTAATGCACCACAAGTCTTCCAAAGATGGATGGACTCTATTTTTAAAAAATATAAAAAATTTTGTGTGGTGTATATAGATGATATTCTAATTTTTTCAGAAACACTGGAAAAACATAGAAAACATCTAAATATTATAGCTAGGGAGTTTATAAAACACGGAATAATATTAAGTCCCAAGAAAATCGAATTAGAAAAAACTGAAATAGAATTTCTAGGATTAATATTATCATCCAATGGTCTTAAACTCCAAGATCATATTATTGTTAAAATAAAAGAATTTCCTGAAAATATTGTTGATAAGAAACAACTGCAACAATTTTTAGGAATCGTTAATTATGGAAGAAATTTTTTTTCCTAATTTATCTAAAAAACTAGATGAATTATATGAAAAATTAAAAAAGGACAAATCTTTTGATTGGACTAAAAAAGATTCAGATATTATTAAAAAAATAAAATCTGAAAGAAATTATATTCCTAAAGTTTATTTACCTAAACAAGGTGATAAACTAATCCTAGAAACAGACGCCTCCGAAAAAAATTGGGGATGTGTTCTAAAAGCCAAAACAATTGGTAATGAAGAATTAATTTGCGGTTATAACTCAGGAAAATTCAAATCCAATGAAATAAATTATGCTATTTATGAGAAAGAGTTATTAGCAATAAAAAAAGGAATAAAAAAATTCCTTATATACTTAGCACCTGAACATTTTATAATAAAAACTGATAATCAGGTAGTAAAACAATTTCTAACTAATAAAAGTTTAGAAACTGTTCCCCGAAGAATTAGATGGTACAATGAATTGTGCCAATTTAATTTTGATGTTGTTTATATAAAAGGAACTAACAATATGATTGCTGACTATCTTAGCAGGCCTAATGGATAGAGGTAAACAACCTCTAATAGAAAATGATGGATGGAGAACTGTCCATAAAAAACCCAATAAAGAAAAAAATCCTAACCAAGGATTTATTTTCGCAAAACAAATGAGTCCAAACCAAGGAATCATTCCAGCTCAAAAAAGTCCTAAACAAGGATTTCAGCCTGCACAAGTAAGTCCTAAACAAGGATTTATTTCTACACAAATAAATTCTAAACAAGAATTTATTTCTGCACCTGCAAATATAAGTTCTAAACAAGAATTTATGGCTGCACCAACACAGGTACAATTTTATCCTAACCAGGGATATTATTTACCATATCAATTGGTAAACCAACCAATTGGATCGCAATCACCAACACCGGTAGATTGTTATTCTCAATTCTCTCAAAAGCCTTACACCGATTCCGAAATTCTCAAATATGCAGATGCTTTGTTGAAAAAACAACAAAACTCTGAATTCTCGAATCTAAAGGATTTTTATAATCCAGGCTTACCCCCAGACTACTACCATTTCATTGACAGAATATGGAAAAACCATATTTTGGAACAAAGGGCTAGTTTCAGAAAAGCTCTTATCCAATTCTCAGAGTTCTTAGTTGAAAAAACAACTCAAGAAAAATCTGAAGAATTATTATTAAAATCTATTTTATACAGAGATTGGGACGATGTCCTAATTGAATATATGGATATTAAGGAGATAAACAATCTTCTTGATATATTTCAATACTTTATTAATAAAGGGAGAAACACTCCTATTATTAATAAATTGTTTCGAAAATGTCTATATAACAAATGTAGACAAATTTTACCTTCAGAAATATTTTCGAAAATAAACAGAGCCATTTGCAAACAGCAAGCTCTATTTTTAGAAACATTTTCGAAATATTTTTCACAAGCATTTGTTTTTACAAATGACATGGGAGAAAAAACTCCTGTTATAAAATTTCGATTAAATCATGAGCCATTTGATATAACCAGTATTGAATGGGGATTTGTTAAAGAAATAACAGTCCAAAATCTCTCTTTTGATTTATTAAAAGATTTTCCTGCGATAGTCAAATCCCGGCTATCAAATTTTGTAAACATAGACGATTTTGTCTATTATTTTCACATTGAGATAAACAGTCTCATTGGTTTCGCTGAAGAAGAAAAATTTCATCAGCCTTATCAAATCTGGAACATAAACACTCTGTTCTCGGGAAAAGCCCTAGCAGCAGTCAGAGAAGATCCAGAGCATTTGTCAAAAATCATTGATGAGTGCTATAACAATTTCAACAAGTATCAAGTCCAAGCCGGAATTGATCTTATGAGCATGGCTCGACACCTTCTCCATCAAGATACTGTCAAGTATTGGACCGATGGAAGAAGAATCTTAGCTTACAACACTGGAAACCACCAGGATGAAAGCAATGAAGTAGCCATTTCATTATTAACACAAATAGCGGACATGGAAATCGGAGACTATCCGTTAGCAGCGGAGATCCGAGAAACATGGGAACAATGGAACACACCAGTCCCGTCACCGGAATCATTACACCTTGACGAGATCGAGGAAATGAACCTGAGAAACATCCAAGAAGGATGAAGACAAAATTGGAAGATGACAACCAGTCAGCATCCAAGTGACGCAGACAATGATGTAGTCAACAATCAATGTCATGACGTAAGCAATGATGCAAGCAGCAGACATTGCCAGAAAAGGAAGCTACGTGGAAACACCATAATGGCATCCGTCCAAAGAAGGAAGCTACGTGGAAAACATCCAAAAGCATCCTTATCAATACACTGTTCATGGAAGCTACGTGGAAAAAGCCAACATAGCATCCGTCCAAAGAAGGAAGCCACCTGGAAGCAACCAAGATGGCATCCACCAATTAAAGGAAGCTACTTGGAAACCACCAAGAAGCGGACAATTAATGTGTCCTTATTAGGATACTATTCGGATTCCAATTGTAATTAAATTAGAATTTAATTTTTATTCTTATCCGAACAATTATTTCGGACCTCAACTGTAATTAGATTCTAGTTTAGAATTTTAGTTATAAATGGGCATTCTTGTAAGCCTGAGAAGGATCATCTTTTACCATAATATAATTTGAAAGATCATCTTTTACCGAAATCATATTCTCTGTTTTTCTTTTGTAAATTATCTATCTTCTACTACCCAGCAATACTAAGTAGATATTAGAAACCCTTCCGCTTGCCCATACTCTCCCCACTCTCCCTCCCCCGTAGCTGGTATCAGATATCCTTTCCTAGGAGCCCCGGAGTAACGATTTCTGGAGTTCTAATATCTTGGTATCATTGTAAGTTTCTATCTTTGTGTTTCAACTCTGTTTATTTTGCTGTTATTATCTCAAAACCCATATATCTGTCGTTAGTCTTCGTAGCCGTTGAGTCCGAGAGGGACGTTGTTGGCGTTGAGAGGACGTTAAGACACAGACGGTTTTAGGTACCAGGGATAATAATAATGGAACAAATAGATTGTTTATATAAAGATAAAACTTGTAATCATACTATGCATATAGACTCTAAGAATGAAAATTCTGTTTCGGTTCTTAGTATGGGTATCAATAGTTTAATAGATTTAACTAATACATATTTTGGTAAATTATATACTAAAATTAGTAAAGTAGAAGAAAAAATAGATAATATGGGAGAAGTAACTGAATTAGATTTGAATAGCAAATCTAAGGAGTTATTATCCGATGTAAATAATAAATTAGATCAGGTTATAAATATTAATAATAAAGAATCTGATTTCGGACCTTTATATTATGGTAATAGTAATTATATATTAGCTTTATCTGAGGAAGATTCGTCAGAAGAATCCTCATCTACTAATTATATAAAAAATGAAAAAACAAAAGAAAAAATTGAAAAAAGAGAAAAATCACAAAAATATGATTTTAATACTTATAAAAATCTGATAGAACATTGGAAAAGCCAATTTTCTAAAACAGACGATAGCTATGAAAAAGTAGAGTATTTAAAATTAATAGAAGATCTTTATGAAGAACATAAAGAACTTTTTGATAAGTACAATTATCATTATATGTTAGAATATGATGATAATGATAATAATAATAATAATAATGAAAGTGATAGTTATATTTTAGAAACTACAGAAAGTAGTAATTCTAATAATATGGCTATAAATATTAATGTTAATAGCAATAATAATTCTGATGAAGAAGAAACTTCAACAGAAGAAAATATAGAAATCCCTGAAGATCCTATGGAAACGGAACCCCCGGATCCGTATGATTATCAAGCCCCAAAACCATGGGAAATTGATAAGAAAGATCCTCATGGAAAGAGAAAAATAGACTCAGATCTTCAAAAAAATGATAATCTGAGAGCTATTAATAAAAAATACGAAATTGTTGAAAACACAACAAGAATATTAGATAATAATATAGAAAACATAAATACTAATGACATAAAATTAGAAACTCCAGGAGAAACTAGTCAACCTACACCTATACCCTATAAGGTTGATGATCTTAATAAAAGAAATGTTGCTCAAGGAGGAGTATATTTAGATTTAACTAATATTCCCATATCAGACTTTGAAAAAACAATAGATGATTGGACACAGTCTATGACTATTGTTGTAAACAACAACAGTACAGTCTGGACAAAGGAAAAGTTCTTAAACTACTTTGTAGGAACTTTTCAAGGGGATGTTCTACAATTTCTCAGACGATGGGAAGAATCTGAGAAAGGAAGAGAACAAAAAAGTCATCTTATTAATCAAATAAGTACTCCTAAAGATTTATTAAAAGGATTAACCTCAATTCTAAAAACAGAATTTTGCGGTTATTCTAATAAAAAAGACCAGGATAGCCAAGCCAGCTATATCTTGTCAAAATTAAAATTATGTGATATTAGATATTTAGAAGATTTTTCTAAAAAATTTCTTCATGAATATCAAAAGTTAAAAAATGATAGTATTGATCATTGGAAAAACCAATATTTTCATAAATTACCACCACCTTGGGATGAAATTTGCATAAACAAATATGCTTCTTTCATAATTATGTAACATCTTGATCTAGGGGGGGTGGTTCACAAATAAATAAATTTTGATGCGAATCGTGTCATAGAAAATAAATTGGTAGAGTGGCTTTGTGCGTTAGTGCAGCTACTCCCTTAGGTCGCAGGTTCGAGCAGTGGGGAAGGAGTAATTATTTTAGGCTTCTGGCGTTAAAGCTAGGGGAACCTAGCTAAGGAGTGTTTAAAAGAAAATTCTGATGCCTTTATGTCGTGAAATGAGCGCAGGCCGAATGGCTAGGACGCAGGAAGCTAAGGGGGAGGGCTTCAAGTGGTCACGCGTTCGAGTCACATTTGTAGCGAAAGGCATTATATTTTTGCCTTGGCGCTCATACGAGAGGGAGCTAGAAAATGAAGGCTTAAATGAAAATTTCACTGCGCCCATGTCATGAAACGTTCAGTAGTCGAGTGGCTGAGGTGTGGGGGATTCTGCCTCAGGTCTCGCGTTCGAGACCTGAGGGTGGCGCATGAGTGTGCTTATTCTTTTGCCTTTGGCAATTAATACGGGAAGGAGCCTTGGGGAAGGATTAAAAGAAATATGCAGCGGGTTTTTGACATGAAAGTCAATTGGCCGAGTGGCTGGGGCGCTATACTGCTCCAGGTCTCGGGTTCGAAACTCCTGGGCTGCAGTGAGGTGTTTTGTTTTTTTTTCTTCTCTGGCATTAAATGCGTGAGGTAGCCAATCTTGGAAGCTTAAAGAGAAATTTGTGACGCTATTATAGCAGA
The DNA here is from genome assembly GCA_005393395.2 of Gossypium australe. Taxonomy (NCBI): domain Eukaryota; kingdom Viridiplantae; phylum Streptophyta; class Magnoliopsida; order Malvales; family Malvaceae; genus Gossypium; species Gossypium australe. The sequence goes on from CM016625.1 coordinate 70,482,230, forward strand.
TACGCAGCAGTAGCCGGATGGTCAGGAGCTTGGGCAGTTTCTCCCAGGTCTCGGGTTCAAGACCTGGCAACTGCATATGGGTATTTTTAATTTCTTTTTTTTGGTTTTGGTCGGCAGGTGGCAGCCTGCATGGGGGCATGCACGCATGCAAAGCATGCTGCCCATGTCTCCTTGGTGCTGCACGGTATGGGGAGGGAGAAAGGTGTTATTATTATTTTATATTTACTATTAATTATTATTATTATTATTATTTAGTTATTTTATTTAGTTATTTTATAAGGTATATGGGCAATTAGTGTTATTATTTTATATTAGGATTTATTTTATTAATTAATGCATGGGGGAGTGTTCTATTACTATTTCATTTATTTTACTTATTATTTAGATGATAATGGAAACATGGGGTTAGCTTTCTCTCTTTATTTTAATTGTTGGAAATAGGAAGAACATTATGGGAATGATGCTATTTTGGGGGATGGAAATTTTATCAAAAGAAGAACAAATAAGAGAAGCTTGGCCGGCCATGAAGTTTTTGCAAGGGATTATTTCTTTTTTTTTCCTTCCAAATCCTTTGCTTGGCCGATTGTTTGGCTAAGGAATCACCATTTTGTTTGAAGCCTGGCCGATGGTATAGCATGCCTTAGAGACTTGGATTCTTTCCTTCCATTTTAGATTTAACATAAGCAAAATTCCCTTAGCATGTTGTTTCCCTTCCCTTGTGCATGCCGAAACTTTGTTCTCCTTCTTCCTCTCTTTGGTTCCTCTTGAAGTGGCCGGCAACCCCATCCTTTCCTCAAGGTTTGGCCGAAATTTTGGTGATCATCTAAGTGAAGAAATCGTCGAGTCCTAGCCAAATGTTGCATAGCACGTAGAGCATAGACCGAATCCACGAGAGGAGATGTATCATCGAAGGTTGGTAAGTATTTCCCTTCTAACTTCGGTTCCTTATCTTTCTGTTTGATGGGCCGAAAGCATGAGTTCATGCACTTCTAAGGGTTGGCCGAATGCCTATAATTAATATCTAGTGTCTCCTTTGAAGGTAGCCGAAACTAAAGGATTTTGAAGGAGTCATTCGGTCTCGTTTCTTCAAGGGTTTGACTATTCAAAGCATAAGGGGAATTTTAGAACTTCGGTAGACAAGGTATGAGGTCATTAACATTCGGCCAAGGGCCATTTTGGTATCTACATCTGACCGATTTATATACTTTGATTTTAGGGGTTAAATCGGCTATGAAACCAGAAGTTTTCGAGATTTCAAGTCACATTAGTTCGTATTAATCAAGGTTCGACCTAAGGCCCTATTCTGTTGAAATATGACCCATCCTTTGGATTGTTAGTTAATCACATGAAACCCCTTATTAATAATCCATGATGGCCGAATATAGGGGCATTACGAGGACAAGTTCGGGACTTTTGTAATATCGCATAGATACGAGAATCCTAATTAAATCTCCGATTAAATAGGTGTGTAAACTCTTACACACTTTATTAGTATAAACTGTTATTTGATGATATTAATAACCTCTCATATGGTAACTTTGCTTAGTGGGCATAAGCTTGGTTTTCGGGTAAGTTTCCTTATTACTCGATTTACGATATATGTTGTATATGCCATCAAATGCTGAAAAAAATGCTATGCTATATTTGATTGCATGATATATGGAATCATGACACTTGTAATATGAGCATGATGATGGTGGGATTGATGAGAGGGAGTAATATTCGTGTCGACGGACACCAGTGTTTTGGTAACACATTGTGGCTACGGTCACCAGAGGTTTGGTACCTCCAGAGGTTTGGCACCTCATAGCGTCTCGTCCCTGTGGCTTAGTACCACCGTGGGTTGGCCCCACATTTGAGATACGGGATCGACGCCAGTGATTTGGTATCACACGATGGGTTGGCCCCATCATTTGATTGTGACTTCGGGTCACCAGTGGTTTGGCACCACCAGTGGTTTGGCACCACACGTATTGACGGATATTGTGACTATAAGTCACCAGTGGTTTGGCACCACCAGTGGTTTGGTACCACACGGGGTAGAAAAGGAGCATGGATGGCTAGGTTGGGTTGCATAATTGCATGTCATACTAATATCTTGTGTATGAGTGTTATTTCCCGGGTTGGGGATTTATACACTGAGTCTTGGTGACTCACCCCTTCCCATACCATCTCGCATGTGAGTAGAGCACGGATGTGGAGCCGAGGAGAGCTCGAGGCGGCCATGTTGGTTTTGTGGACTTGAAATTTTATTTTACCCCGTTTTAAGTTTAATTATTCACTATAATTCGATTGGGTTGTAATATGGCCGCTTATTATTATTTCGGATGGTTAGGTAGTTGTTTTACTTTACTTTATAACTAATGAACTTACGAACGGTTATGCAAATTGATTAAAAGTAACGTTTTCAAAATAAGTACTCGTACGCGTTTTCAAGGAAAATATTACCATCGGGTAACGAGATTTTCTAAGCTATTGATCACGCTAATGTTCTAAAATTTAAATGGTTTTAAAAAGGAAGAATGGATTTTCAACTCAATCGGATTTACCAAATTTAACCCACTTGAGTTTTAACAAACACCGTTTTATACCCTTAGCAAAATTTTTAATTTCTACTATCAATCCAAACCTTTCAAACTTCTTTTATTCCGTGACATACCAGATCCGGCCATGGCTTGTGGGCCGGGTTTGGGGTGTTACAATTTGGTATTAGAGCCCGGTTCAAAAACTCGGCTGTGAGGGCCTAAGACCTAAAAATGTTTTGCTAGATAGGCTTTTGAAAACCCCGTTGAAAATAATTTTGGTTGAACAACATGGCGTCGAGTCTCCGGCACCGATCCGCTCTTGTAAGTACTTTTAATCTATGTATAGATGGTTATCTGTAAATGGGTAGAAAACGGGACGTAGATAGTATGAAAAGTATATGAACTCTAGGACTAGTTACCCCAAACAATCGCATAAGATTCTAATTGCCTAATTAAACAAACCCATGACTAAGTCACCGAGTTAAGGTGTGGTAACCCTTGTACGCATGTCTAGGATTGGATCCGAAAGAGCTTGGTATTTAAGTCGTCTTAGCGACTCACCTTGTAACATCCCCAAACCCGGCCCATTCGCTACGACCGAATCTGGTTATGTCACTGGGGAAAGTCGGATGAAAATCTTTATTAACTTAGCATAAAGCATGAAAGAATTCAATTTTTGAAAACCATGTTCATTTAAAGCAATATGCAAACTTTAGAAGTTACAAATTGTCTGAAAATACTTTATTAAACATACTTTTATAAATAGGGTACTGGAATTAAAACCATTTTCACATAGAAATCCAAATCAGATAAACCATGGTTAAAGTAATACCAAAATAATAAAATGGCCTTTATTACAACCCAATAATTCAAATAAAGTACTTATATCAAAACCAAGCATAAAATATTAAATCATCATCTTCGGCATGGGCCACCTTGTCCTCTCCGATCCCGGTCCAGCTTTATGCAATACCTGAAATGGTTAAAGGAAAAAGGTGAGTCACCAAGACTCAGCGTGCAACCCTTTTTCCCGGATTAGCAAAACATCATATGCAAACATAACATAATCATCATGCATCCAATTAATATGCACCCACTCCTAACCATCCATTCACCTTTTCTACCCCATGTGGTACCAAACCACTGGTGGTGCCAAACCACTGGTGACATATAGTCACAATGTGTTACCAAAACACTGGTGTCCCAAAGACACAATATCCGTCAATGTGGTACCAAACCACTGGTGTCCCAAAGACACAATGTGCTACCAAAGCACTGGTGACCGAAGTCACGAATCCAATGATGGGGCCAACCCATCGTGTGATACCAAATCACTAGCAGACGATCCCATATCTCAAGTGGGGCCAACCCACGGTGGTGTTAACCACAGGGACGAGTCGCAATGAGGTGCCAAACCTCTGGTGTCCCAAAGACACAAATGTGGTACCAAACCACTGGTGACCGTAGTCACAATAATCGAGTGATGGGGCCAACCCATCGTGTGATACCAAATCACTGGCGTCAATCCCGTATCTCACAAGTGGGGCCAACCCACGGTGGTGTTAACCACAGGGACGAGACGCTGAGGTACCAAACCTCTGGAGGTGCCAAACCTCTGGTGACCCAAAGTCACAAAGTGTGTTACCAAAACACTGGTGCTCGTCAGCACAAAATGTCACTGCCCCCTCCTCTCATATCACCCATCATCATACCAACTCATGTATAGTATTCAAAATCATGCAAACATGTTTAACGTTGCATCTCATAGCACATACATCATAAATCATGACATCATGTATCAATAACAGTACTCATAATGAAACGGACTTACCTGAATCCGTGCACATACCCCATAGGGTATCATATCACTCAACCATACTGTTTCGGTTTTACCAATCAATCAGTTTATCAAACATATACAAAGCAAGAAGTGTGTTAGTTTACACACCTGGTTACTAATGCGACTATCAAATCCCGTAGATCAAGATGTAACGCACTAGATCCCCCTTCCTTAACACTTTTCGAGCACTAGCCACAACCCGAGATATGCGAGATCAAGCCTTCCCCTACAATCGGCCAAAACTAAACAACATAATCATGCTAATCAACCTCTAAGGGTATAATCGTAATTTTACCTACTAAGGGTATTTTCGTAAATTCACAACTAAAATGGCCTTTTCGAAGGCCTAATGTCACCACTAGCGACTCAGCTACCATTTCCGGTTGTACCGGACGATTGGGCCTAAAACCCAATTTCGGCCCATCCGGGCCCACACGCTCGTGTGGCCCACCTAACACGAATCTAACCACGTATATAACTTTCACCTAGTCTAGTTCAACATATACTAACCAATCATGCAATTTACTCATATGGGCCCACAGGCCCATTGGGCCCACTTCGGCCCATCGAGGCCCAAGCAGCCCCAACCCACGAGAATACTACTGATGGCCTCAACTATCGTGTCGAAGCCCCACACATGCGCTCGCACGCTCGTGTGGCTACTAATGCCGTGTAACCGGCATTTCGGCATTTGCCGCTCTACAGCTAGAGTAGAGAGAGTTACACACCTGATAGGACTCTGGGGCTAATCCGCGCTCCGACCACTCTTGTGCCCAAACGCCCTCCAAGATGTGTTTACTCTCCTCCTAGGATGCTCCTTATATAGCTAGCTCTTTACCTTCCTTCTTTGTGTCTTTCCGATGTGGGATCCCTTCGTCAGTAGAGTTTAAATTCAACTGAAACTCTTGTCGTCCAATCCGCAAAATAAATACTCCCTTGCTTCTAATGAGATTCGAACCCAGGCTCCCTTGCAACATAATCCACGCCGCTAACCACTTGGCCACAAGCTCCTCTTGTGTCTTAAACCATGCGCAACTAAATATAAACTATGGGCCAAATTCTAAGGTCCAAGCAAAAAGAAACCAAAATGCAAAAGCCAAGACTTGAACCTTGGACCTCCTTCCTTCCCTTGTGGCGTCACTCCTTGTCCCCTAAGTGGCGTCACTTTGCCACTACACCACACACTCCTTTTGTGTTATTTTCTCCATATTTTATTCTTAAGGCATATCTGCCAACTTCCAGGTTTTTTTTCACCTAAAACCAAAATTTCCCCAAAGCCAATATTTGATCCCGGGACTTCATAGAAGCCCTCTAACCTTCCAAAATCACTTATCCAATGGGTCTAACTAGCATTTAAGCCGATCTCTTGTTCTCCAAAAATTTAAATGCTACTATGCCTAAGGCCCATTGGGCTCAATTCTCCTAGGCCCAATTTTGGGATGTTACAAATCTACCCTCCTTAAAGAAATTTCGTCCTCGAAATTTCCAACTAACTAACAGTCGCACATCCTAACCTACCACACTACGCTCTTGCTGCGCACTCTGATCTTAATAAAGCTGTCATTCCACCTTGACCACGTCCGCGACAACCACGTCCCCTAGAACTCATATCTAGCGTCGCGATTTAATCTGATTAAAAGTTTTATGCATTAGAAATTTTGTTCCACTGTTTTATCCACGAGCAAATTTTATGAACAGAAGTTTCTGGGAGTCGTTCTTTCGAGCAATCAAAGTTTCATCTCAAGTTTTCTGTTCTAATTCAAACATTCACATACTTCACTAAAGACACATTCATTCATCCATGTCACTTTCTTGAGCATTCCCAACCCAGGGGTAATTTCGACATTTTCCTATAGGGGTATTTCGGTAATAACTCAGGGTCAATTTGAAAATAGTTTTCAAATTAAAGATATTTCAAAGTTTACAAAATCTCAGGGGTCATCTTGAAAAATTTGTTTTTCAAACCAGATGTGTTGTAACAATTTCAGAAATCGGGGTTATTTCAGTAATTGGGGACGTTAAGGGCATTTTCGTAAATTTCCCAAATCAGGATATCTCGATATTTGTAAAACAGAAGTTTTTGATATTTTCATAATGTAAGAACATTTTAGTAAAAATCGAGGGAATTATGAAAATTTAGAAACCAAGGGCATTTTGGTAATTTTGTTCATCAGGGGTAATTTTGTAAATTTTCAAATCAGGGTATCTTGAAAATAGCGTTTTTGTATACTTTTGCAAAGTAGGGAAATTTTATTAAAATTGGAGTTAAACCGGAAATCTTGAAAGTCAGGGGCATTTTAGTAATTTTGCCACTAGGGGCATTTTGGAAATTTTGGTAAATCGAGAAAACGTCTTTCAAAATCAGATTTAAGGTTTACAAACCAAAGGGGTAAGTTTGAAAGTTTTAAAACTAAGGGTTTTAAAACAGTAAGGCTAATCCCTTTCGGGTTTTAATACTTGGTTTAGCCTATGAACAAGTCTTCTTGGTTAAGGTGAACCGTAGCTACGCACCAGGTAGGATTCGAGTAAAGAGGAGGTGAGTCGCTAGGACTGCTTAAATACCAAGCTCTTACTGAATACCAATCCTCAACATGCGTACAGTGGTTGCCACACCTTAACTCGGTGACTTACTTCACAGGTTTGTTTAGTAGCCTTAAGTCTTATGCATGTGTTTGAGTAGACTAGTCCTAGGGTTCAACAGATCCTAGTTCACTAATCTACGTTCCCATAAAAGCCCATAATAAATCATACAAATAAAACACTTCAAGAGCTAGAAGTACTTACCTGGTGGACTTCGGGCCGGAGACACAGGTGCCATGCCAGAATAACCTGAAAACTTTTTATAAAAGCCCACATTTCGAAAAGCCCATTTTGAAAACTGTTTCGGGCCCAAAACCCTCAAAGCCGAGTTTGAACCGGGCTCTGATACCAAACTGTAACATCCCCAAACCCGGCCCATTCGCTACGACCGAATCTGGTTATGTCACTGGGGAAAGTCGGATGAAAATCTTTATTAACTTAGCATAAAGCATGAAAGAATTCAATTTTTGAAAACCATGTTCATTTAAAGCAATATGCAAACTTTAGAAGTTACAAATTGTCTGAAAATACTTTATTAAACATACTTTTATAAATAGGGTACTGGAATTAAAACCATTTTCACATAGAAATCCAAATCAGATAAACCATGGTTAAAGTAATACCAAAATAATAAAATGGCCTTTATTACAACCCAATAATTCAAATAAAGTACTTATATCAAAACCAAGCATAAAATATTAAATCATCATCTTCGGCATGGGCCACCTTGTCCTCTCCGATCCCGGTCCAGCTTTATGCAATACCTGAAATGGTTAAAGGAAAAAGGTGAGTCACCAAGACTCAGCGTGCAACCCTTTTTCCCGGATTAGCAAAACATCATATGCAAACATAACATAATCATCATGCATCCAATTAATATGCACCCACTCCTAACCATCCATTCACCTTTTCTACCCCATGTGGTACCAAACCACTGGTGGTGCCAAACCACTGGTGACATATAGTCACAATGTGTTACCAAAACACTGGTGTCCCAAAGACACAATATCCGTCAATGTGGTACCAAACCACTGGTGTCCCAAAGACACAATGTGCTACCAAAGCACTGGTGACCGAAGTCACGAATCCAATGATGGGGCCAACCCATCGTGTGATACCAAATCACTAGCAGACGATCCCATATCTCAAGTGGGGCCAACCCACGGTGGTGTTAACCACAGGGACGAGTCGCAATGAGGTGCCAAACCTCTGGTGTCCCAAAGACACAAATGTGGTACCAAACCACTGGTGACCGTAGTCACAATAATCGAGTGATGGGGCCAACCCATCGTGTGATACCAAATCACTGGCGTCAATCCCGTATCTCACAAGTGGGGCCAACCCACGGTGGTGTTAACCATAGGGACGAGACGCTGAGGTACCAAACCTCTGGAGGTGCCAAACCTCTGGTGACCCAAAGTCACAAAGTGTGTTACCAAAACACTGGTGCTCGTCAGCACAAAATATCACTGCCCCCTCCTCTCATATCACCCATCATCATACCAACTCATGTATAGTATTCAAAATCATGCAAACATGTTTAACGTTGCATCTCATAGCACATACATCATAAATCATGACATCATGTATCAATAACAGTACTCATAATGAAACGGACTTACCTGAATCCGTGCACATACCCCATAGGGTATCATATCACTCAACCATACTGTTTCGGTTTTACCAATCAATCAGTTTATCAAACATATACAAAGCAAGAAGTGTGTTAGTTTACACACCTGGTTACTAATGCGACTATCAAATCCCGTAGATCAAGATGTAACGCACTAGATCCCCCTTCCTTAACACTTTTCGAGCACTAGCCACAACCCGAGATATGCGAGATCAAGCCTTCCCCTACAATCGGCCAAAACTAAACAACATAATCATGCTAATCAACCTCTAAGGGTATAATCGTAATTTTACCTACTAAGGGTATTTTCGTAAATTCACAACTAAAATGGCCTTTTCGAAGGCCTAATGTCACCACTAGCGACTCAGCTACCATTTCCGGTTGTACCGGACGATTGGGCCTAAAACCCAATTTCGGCCCATCCGGGCCCACACGCTCGTGTGGCCAACCTAACACGAATCTAGCCACGTATATAACTTTCACCTAGTCTAGTTCAACATATACTAACCAATCATGCAATTTACTCATATGGGCCCACAGGCCCATTGGGCCCACAGGCCCATTGGGCCCACTTCGGCCCATCGAGGCCCAAGCAGCCCCAACCCACGAGAATACTACTGATGGCCTCAACTATCGCGTCGAAGCCCCACACATGCGCTCGCACGCTCGTGTGGCTACTAATGCCGTGTAACCGGCATTTCGGCATTTGCCGCTCTACAGCTAGAGTAGAGAGAGTTACACACCTGATAGGACTCTGGGGCTAATCCGCGCTCCGACCACTCTTGTGCCCAAACGCCCTCCAAGATGTGTTTACTCTCCTCCTAGGATGCTCCTTATATAGCTAGCTCTTTACCTTCCTTCTTTGTGTCTTTCCGATGTGGGATCCCTTCGTCAGTAGAGTTTAAATTCAACTGAAACTCTTGTCGTCCAATCCGCAAAATAAATACTCCCTTGCTTCTCATGAGATTCGAACCCAGGCTCCCTTGCAACATAATCCACGCCGCTAACCACTTGGCCACAAGCTCCTCTTGTGTCTTAAACCATGCGCAACTAAATATAAACTATGGGCCAAATTCTAAGGTCCAAGCAAAAAGAAACCAAAATGCAAAAGCCAAGACTTGAACCTTGGACCTCCTTCCTTCCCTTGTGGCGTCACTCCCTTGTCCCCTAAGTGGCGTCACTTTGCCACTACACCACACACTCCTTTTGTGTTATTTTCTCCATATTTTATTCTTAAGGCATATCTGCCAACTTCCAGGTTTTTTTTCACCTAAAACCAAAATTTCCCCAAAGCTAATATTTGATCCCGGGACTTCATAGAAGCCCTCTAACCTTCCAAAATCACTTATCCAATGGGTCTAACTAGCATTTAAGCCGATCTCTTGTTCTCCAAAAATTTAAACGCTACTATGCCTAAGGCCCATTGGGCTCAATTCTCCTAGGCCCAATTTTGGGATGTTCCACACCTCCTCTTCGCGGGATTCCTACCTGGTGCGTAGCTTCGGTTCACCCTAACCGTGAGGACTTGTTCATGGGCTAAACCCCTATCATTAAAACCCGAAAGGGAATTAGCCGCATTTTATAAAGACTCTAGTTTTCAAAGACTTCCCTCAAACTTATGGGATTTATACTACAAAATTCCTTTGATTTATGGACGTTTTAAAATACCCTTAGGGGTAAATTACAAAAAATGCCCCTAGTTTTAAAATTCTACCAAACTACCCCAAAATTTCTTTTTAAACAAAATTTTCCTTATTTTACAAGCATACCTAAAATCCCTAATTTGCAAAATGTCAAAAATGTTGTGCTTTTGGAAAAATTACAAAATTACCCCTAAATTGCAAATTACCAAAATGACCTTGATTTTCAAAGTTTTTGCAACACTACCAATTTGGGGAAGACAATTTTTTTCAAAAGGAACCCCCAAGTTTGGCAAAATTTTTTTTTTTAAATTTTTAAATTTTCTTTGATTTATCAAACTTACATTGTTTTATTACCAAAATACCCCTGTAGGGTAAATGACGAAAATACCCCCGGGTTAAGAAATGGGTCGAAAAGAGTGATGGAATAAGTGAATGTGTATCTTCGAATTACGATAGAAGACTTGAAACTTGTTTGATCGAAAGAACAACTTCAAAATTTCGCCCATAAGATTCTTTGCTATTAATGAATGGAACAGTGACTAACTCATAAAACTTTTAAGACAGATTGCGCCATAAGAAATGAGTACTAGAGGTCGCGGCCGTCGGGGACGCGGTAGAGGCCGAATGGCCGTGACAGAACCAGTCAGGTCGGGCCAAGGATCGGATAATGAGATACCACCCCCACCGCCACCCCCAACTTTTGGTGATGGACCTCAGGATCAGTCGGGGGGTGAGTCGGTATCGCAGGCTATGCTGCGTGTGCTAGAAATGATGGCTGAGACCAATAGAGGGGCAGGCGCTCGGAAGTCTGTATCTGAGCGGCTCCGATCCAATGGAGCTGAAGCATTCCGGGGTGTGTCAGGTGTCGCACCCAGTACAGCCGAATATTGGTTAGAATCAACAGAGAGGATCATGGACGATCTCGACTTAACAGATGAGGAGAAGCTGAAAGGAGCAGTGTCGCTTCTAAAAGACGAGTCATACCAGTGGTGGCTCACGGTTCGAGACGGCGCCACAGCAGACGACCTTACTTGGGAATACTTCAAAGCTACTTATCAGAAGAAGTATGTGGGCACCAGTTACACTGATACTCAGAGGAAAACCTTTCTGGGACTGGTACAAGGAAATAAGTCGGTATCTGAGTATGAGGCAGAATTTCTGAGGCTGAGCCGCTATGCCCGGGGAGTCGTGTCAACTGAGCACGATCGTTGTGTCCGCTTTGAAGACGGACTTAGGGATGACTTAAGGCTGTTGATTGCTCCACAACAGGTACGTGAGTTTGCTGTTCTGGTGGAAAAAGCAAAGGTAGCTGAAAGGGTCCGGGAGTCTGTGAGGCAGAGTTATGATAGGAGCAAGCAGAAGCGAGGTGTTGGGCCATCTGGATCGGGAATTGGTGCACAAAAGAGGGCCAGACAGAGTGGGCCGAATCAGGCTGGAAGGCCCATGGCTTCTAACCAGAGGCCGGCTCAGTGTAATCGCTGTGGAAAGTCACATTGGGGAGGTTGTTACACCGGTGAGAGGGGTTGCTTTGAATGTGGATCTCCGGATCACCGTGTAAGGGATTGTCCTCGGAAGATGGCAAGGAATCAGCCAGAGGGTCAGAACCGTACTCCAGCAAGGAACGTGGGGCCACCGCAGAGGGGTCGTGGTAATGGTAGAGGAGGCAATGGTCCTAATCGAGGTCGTGGGATTCAGGGCATAGGAGCAGGCAACACCGAAGCCAGGCAGCCTGGCTTAGTCTACGCAGCGAGACGTCGCGAGGAGGGTGACGCACCGGATGTCATCACCGGTACGTTCCTGATTTTTGGTCTTCCATATGTTGCTTTAATTGATGTGGGTTCGACGCATTCATACATTGCCAGTAGTGTGGTAGAGACTATGAACTTGGATTCTGAGACTGCTTCTAGCGAGATGACTGTAATTAGCCCTCTAGGACACTCTGTGATGGTGAACAAGCAATATAGAGATATACCCCTAGAACTCCAAGGGGTAGTATTTGTGGCTGATCTGATGGAACTGCCGTTTGGGGAGTTCGACCTAATTCTTGGAATGGACTGGCTGGTTAAGTATCAGGCAAGGTTGGATTGCGCTGCTAAGCGTATGATTCTAAAGACGGCTGAGGGTGATGAAGTGGTCATGATAGGTAACAGAAGAGATTATCTATCCAATGTAGTGTCCGCGTTGAAGGCCGAGAAAATGATCAGAAAAGGGTGTGAAGCATTGTTGGTTCAAATTTACGCCTTGGAGGCTAAGAAGTCAGCAGTTGAGAAGGTCTGAACCGTAGCGGAATTCACTGATGTGTTTCCTGAAGAACTTCCGGGTCTGCCTCCAGATCGGGAAGTAGAGTTCGCTATAGACTTGTTGCCCGGAACGGCACCTGTGTCTATAGCACCCTATCGAATGGCACCAAAAGAGTTGGCGGAACTGAAGGCTCAAATTCAGGAACTCTTGGATAGAGGGTTCATTCGACCTAGTATATCTCCGTGGGGAGCACCTGTGTTGTTTGTCAAGAAGAAAGACGGGTCAATGCGGATGTGTATCGACTACCGTCAGCTAAACAAATTGACGATCAAAAACAGGTATCCGTTACCTCGAATTGATGACTTGTTTGATCAACTAAAGGGTGCATCGGTGTTCTCAAAGATAGATCTTAGGTCGGGATATCATCAACTTAAGGTAAAGGAGGCTGATGTGCACAAGACGGCATTTCGTACCCGGTATGGGCATTAAGAGTTCTTAGTGATGCCGTTTGGGTTGACCAACGCACCGGCAGCATTCATGGACTTGATGAATAGGGTGTTTCAGCAATACTTAGATCAATTTGTCGTGGTGTTTATAGACGACATATTGGTATACTCGAAGACGGAGGAGGAGCATGATAGGCATTTGCGCATAGTCCTACAAGTGTTGAGGGAGGAGCAGTTGTATGCCAAATTCAGTAAGTGCGAATTTTGGCTTAGAGAGGTGACCTTCTTGGGTCACGTGGTGTCGGCTGAAGGGATTAGAGTGGACCCCCGCAAGGTCGAAGCGGTGTTGGAGTGGAAACCACCTCGGTCAGTAGCGGAAATTCGAAGTTTTCTGGGTCTGGCCAGGTACTATCAAAGATTTGTGGAAGGATTCTCTTTAATTGCCGCCCCGTTGACTAAATTGTTAAGGAAAGGAGTCCCATTTGTTTGGTCAGAGAAACAGCAAGAAAGTTTTGATAAGCTAAGAAAGATTCTGACGGAAGCCCCCGTTTTGGTGCAGCCTGAGGCGGGGAAATTGTTCACAGTTTATTGTGATGCGTCCCATAATGGGTTGGGATGTGTGTTGATGCAGGAAGGGAAGGTAGTGGCCTATGCATCCCGTCAGCTAAGACCACATGAGGTTAACTATCCTACCCATGACTTGGAGTTAGCAGCAGTGGTTTTTGCTTTGAAAATATGGAGGCATTACTTGTATGGGGAAAAGTCGATAGTCTACACGGATCATAAAAGTTTGAGGTACCTCTTGACTCAAAAGGACTTGAATCTGAGGCAGCGCCGATGGATTGAACTGTTGAAGGACTACGACTGTTCAATTGAGTACCACCCAGGCAAGGCTAACGTGGTGGCTGATGCGTTGAGCCGAAAGGTCGTGACAGACTTAAGGGCGATGTTTGCTCGTCTTAGTCTATACGACGACGGAAGTCTTTTGGCAGAGCTGCAAGTTAAGCCAACTTGGATCGAGGAGATTAAGGAAAAGCAATTAGGGGATGACAGCTTAAACGCACGGAGGCTACAAGTTCAAGATGGCGGTTTGGAAGGGTATAGTTTGACTGGTGATGGGGTGCTGTGTTTTCAAGGACGGCCTTGTATGCCGAATGTTGTGGGCTTGAGGCAAAGAATTCTTCAGGATGCGCATAGCAGCCCATACGCTATGCATCCTGGAGGTAACAAGATGTATGGAGATTTACGGAAACAGTTCTGGTGGCCAGGATTGAAGCGTGAGGTAACAGAATTCGTGGGAAGGTGTCTCACATGCCAGCGGGTAAAAGCTGAACATCAGTTGCCATCTGGGTTACTTCAACCGGTAAAGATTCCTCAGTGGAAATGGGAGAGGATCACTATGGACTTCGTCAGTGGGCTACCCCTCACGCCCAGTAAGAAGGATGCAGTTTGGGTAATTGTGGACCGCCTGACTAAGTCGGCTCACTTCATACCAGTAAGGGTGGATTACTCGCTCCAGAAGTTAGCTAAGTTGTATGTGGCAGAGATAGTGAGGTTGCATGGTGTGCCAGTGTCGATCATCTCAGACAGAGACCCCAGATTTACGTCGAGATTTTGGAAAGCACTACATCAGGCCTTGGGTACACGGTTGGATTTCAGTACAGCATTCCATCCACAGTCTGACGGGCAGTCGGAAAGAGTTATTCAGATTTTGGAGGACATGTTAAGAGGCTGCGTTTTGGACTTCAGAGGTAGTTGGGAGGAATTTTTGCCATTGGCTGAGTTCGCATACAATAACAGTTATCAAGCAAGCATTAAGATGGCACCATATGAAGCATTGTATGGTAGGAGGTGTCGTACCCCCACTTGTTGGACAGAGTTGGGTGAACGACAGATGTTAGGACCGGAATTGGTTGCAGAAACTGAGGAGAAGGTGAAGAAGATCCAAGCTCGGTTGAAAGAAGCCTCGGATAGGCAAAAGTCTTATGCTGATCTCAAGCGGAGGGACATAGAATTTGCCGTTGGAGATGAAGTTTTTCTGAAGGTCTCGCCATGGAAGAAGGTGCTAAGATTTGGGAAGAAGGGCAAATTAAGCCCAAGGTTCATTGGACCGTTTAAGGTGCTAAAACGAGTGGGACCAGTAGCTTATCAGCTCGAGTTACCTGCAGAACTGAGTCAGATTCACGATGTGTTCCATGTCTCCATGCTTAGACGCTATCGTTCTGATCCATCACACGTCCTGGCAGTTGAGGAAGTTGAGGTGAGTCCAGATTTGACAATGGAAGAGGAACCTGTGCAGATCCTAGATCGGGATGTGAAGGTTTTGCGTAGGAAGTCAGTTCCTTTAGTGAAGGTCCTATGGCGGAACCATGGCGTGGAGGAATCTACGTGGGAGCCCGAGGATGTCATGTGACAGCAACACCCCCAACTCTTCTGACCCAGGTAATTTCGAGGACGAAATTATTTTAAGGGGGGTAGAACTGTAACATCTTGATCTAGGGGGGTGGTTCACAAATAAATAAATTTTGATGCGAATCGTGTCATAGAAAATAAATTGGTAGAGTGGCTTTGTGCGTTAGTGCAGCTACTCCCTTAGGTCGCAGGTTCGAGCAGTGGGGAAGGAGTAATTATTTTAGGCTTCTGGCGTTAAAGCTAGGGGAACCTAGCTAAGGAGTGTTTAAAAGAAAATTCTGATGCCTTTATGTCGTGAAATGAGCGCAGGCCGAATGGCTAGGACGCAGGAAGCTAAGGGGGAGGGCTTCAAGTGGTCACGCGTTCGAGTCACATTTGTAGCGAAAGGCATTATATTTTTGCCTTGGCGCTCATACGAGAGGGAGCTAGAAAATGAAGGCTTAAATGAAAATTTCACTGCGCCCATGTCATGAAACGTTCAGTAGTCGAGTGGCTGAGGTGTGGGGGATTCTGCCTCAGGTCTCGCGTTCGAGACCCGAGGGTGGCGCATGAGTGTGCTTATTCTTTTGCCTTTGGCAATTAATGCGGGAAGGAGCCTTGGGGAAGGATTAAAAGAAATATGCAGCGGGCTTTTGACATGAAAGTCAATTGGCCGAGTGGCTGGGGCGCTATACTGCTCCAGGTCTCGGGTTCGAAACTCCTGGGCTGCAGTGAGGTGTTTTGTTTTTTTTTCTTCTCTGGCATTAAATGCGTGAGGTAGCCAATCTTGGAAGCTTAAAGAGAAATTTGCGACGCTATTATAGCAGATACGCAGCAGTAGCCGGATGGTCAGGAGCTTGGGCAGTTTCTCCCAGGTCTCGGGTTCGAGACCTGGCAACTGCATATGGGTATTTTTAATTTCTTTTTTTTGGTTTTGGTCGGCAGGTGGCAGCCTGCATGGGGGCACGCACGCATGCAAAGCATGCTGCCCATGTCTCCTTGGTGCTGCACGGTATGGGGAGGGAGAAAGGTGTTATTATTATTTTATATTTACTATTAATTATTATTATTATTATTATTATTTAGTTATTTTATTTAGTTATTTTATAAGGTATATGGGCAATTAGTGTTATTATTTTATATTAGGATTTATTTTATTAATTAATGCATGGGGGAGTGTTCTATTACTATTTCATTTATTTTACTTATTATTTAGATGATAATGGAAACATGGGGTTAGCTTTCTCTCTTTATTTTAATTGTTGGAAATAGGAAGAACATTATGGGAATGATGCTATTTTGGGGGATGGAAATTTTATCAAAAGAAGAACAAATAAGAGAAGCTTGGCCGGCCATGAAGTTTTTGCAAGGGATTATTTCTTTTTTTTTCCTTCCAAATCCTTTGCTTGGCCGATTGTTTGGCTAAGGAATCACCATTTTGTTTGAAGCCTGGCCGATGGTATAGCATGCCTTAGAGACTTGGATTCTTTCCTTCCTTTTTAGATTTAACATAAGCAAAATTCCCTTAGCATGTTGTTTCCCTTCCCTTGTGCATGCCGAAACTTTGTTCTCCTTCTTCCTCTCTTTGGTTCCTCTTGAAGTGGCCGGCAACCCCATCCTTTCCTCAAGGTTTGGCCGAAATTTTGGTGATCATCTAAGTGAAGAAATCGTCGAGTCCTAGCCGAATGTTGCATAGCACGTAGAGCATAGACCGAATCCACGAGAGGAGATGTATCATCGAAGGTTGGTAAGTATTTCCCTTCTAACTTCGGTTCCTTATCTTTCTGTTTGATGGGCCGAAAGCATGAGTTCATGCACTTCTAAGGGTTGGCCGAATGCCTATAATTAATATCTAGTGTCTCCTTTGAAGGTAGCCGAAACTAAAGGATTTTGAAGGAGTCATTCGGTCTCGTTTCTTCAAGGGTTTGACTATTCAAAGCATAAGGGGAATTTTAGAACTTCGGTAGACAAGGTATGAGGTCATTAACATTCGGCCAAGGGCCATTTTGGTATCTACATCTGACCGATTTATATACTTTGATTTTAGGGGTTAAATCGGCTATGAAACCAGAAGTTTTCGAGATTTCAAGTCACATTAGTTCGTATTAATCAAGGTTCGACCTAAGGCCCTATTCTGTTGAAATATGACCCATCCTTTGGATTGTTAGTTAATCACATGAAACCCCTTATTAATAATCCATGATGGCCGAATATAGGGGCATTACGAGGACAAGTTCGGGACTTTTGTAATATCGCATAGATACGAGTGTGTGTAAACTCTTACACACTTTATTAGTATAAACTGTTATTTGATGATATTAATAACCTCTCATATGGTAACTTTGCTTAGTGGGCATAAGCTTGGTTTTCGGGTAAGTTTCCTTATTACTCGATTTACGATATATGTTGTATATGCCATCAAATGCTGAAAAAAATGCTATGCTATATTTGATTGCATGATATATGGAATCATGACACTTGTAATATGAGCATGATGATGGTGGGATTGATGAGAGGGAGTAATATTCGTGTCGACGGACACCAGTGTTTTGGTAACACATTGTGGCTACGGTCACCAGAGGTTTGGTACCTCCAGAGGTTTGGCACCTCATAGCGTCTCGTCCCTGTGGCTTAGTACCACCGTGGGTTGGCCCCACATTTGAGATACGGGATCGACGCCAGTGATTTGGTATCACACGATGGGTTGGCCCCATCATTTGATTGTGACTTCGGGTCACCAGTGGTTTGGCACCACCAGTGGTTTGGCAGCACACGTATTGACGGATATTGTGACTATAAGTCACCAGTGGTTTGGCACCACCAGTGGTTTGGTACCAACGGGGTAGAAAAGGAGCATGGATGGCTAGGTTGGGTTGCATAATTGCATGTCATACTAATATCTTGTGTATGAGTGTTATTTCCCAGGTTGGGGATTTATACACTGAGTCTTGGTGACTCACCCCTTCCCATACCATCTCGCAGGTGAGTAGAGCACGGATGCGGAGCCGAGGAGAGCTCGAGGCGGCCATGTTGGTTTTGTGGACTTGAAATTTTATTTTACCCCGTTTTAAGTTTAATTATTCACTATAATTCGATTGGGTTGTAATATGGCCGCTTATTATTATTTCGGATGGTTAGGTAGTTGTTTTACTTTACTTTATAACTAATGAACTTACGAACGGTTATGCAAATTGATTAAAAGTAACGTTTTCAAAAATAAGTACTCGTACGCGTTTTCAAGGAAAATATTACCATCGGGTAACGAGATTTTCTAAGCTATTGATCACGCTAATGTTCTAAAATTTAAATGGTTTTAAAAAGGAAGAATGGATTTTCAACTCAATCGGATTTTCCAAATTTAACCCACTTGAGTTTTAACAAACACCGTTTTATACCCTTAGCAAAATTTTTAATTTCTACTATCAATCCAAACCTTTCAAACTTCTTTTATTCCGTGACATACCAGATCCGGCCATGGCTTGTGGGCCGGGTTTGGGGTGTTACAAATTAAGTGCAGTAATGATAATAATACAAATATTTCAAATATAGATACTATAGGCAATAGAATTAATTTTGCCAAAGAAAGAATTATTTTACACTGTTTACAAAGCAAAGCGGCTAAACAAGTCAAAAATAAATTAAGTCATAGATATTTTACAAAAATGTTAGAAGGAGAATGGGAGTTTGGATGTAACACCATACGTTCAAAACCCTACAAAAAGAATAAAAAATATAAATTAGCTAAATGGAAACCAGGAAATAAAATAGTAATGATAAAAAGAAAAAATTTGTTAGAAGAAAAACTTCTAATAAGAATAAAAAACAAATTTGTAAATGTTTTATCTGTGATGAAGAGGGTCATATAGCAACCAATTGTCCTAATAAAGGCAAAAATGCTAGAAAAATAATAAAAAATCTTGAAGAACAAGGTTTAGAAATATGTTTTAGTAAGGAAACAAATCCTTCTGAAATATTATATGAATTAATTTCAGAAACAGAGTCTGATACAGATTCTGATGAGTATATTTATTAATAATTTTTACTAATGTTTGCTGATTATCTTAGCAGGACTAATGGATAGAGGTAAACAACCTCTAATAGAAAATGATGGATGGAGAACTGTCCATAAAAAACCCAATAAAGGAAAAAATCCTAACCAAGGATTTATTTTCGCAAAACAAATGAGTCCAAACCAAGGAATCATTCCTGCTCAAAAAAGTCCTAAACAAGGATTTCAGCCTGCACAAGTAAGTCCTAAACAAGGATTTATTTCTACACAAATAAATTCTAAACAAGAATTTATTTCTGCACCTGCAAATATAAGTTCTAAACAAGAATTTATGGCTGCACCAACACAGGTACAATTTTATCCTAACCAGGGATATTATTTACCATATCAATTGGTAAACCAACCAATTGGATCGCAATCACCAACACCGGTAGATTGTTATTCTCAATTCTCTCAAAAGCCTTACACCGATTCCGAAATTCTCAAATATGCAGATGCTTTGTTGAAAAAACAACAAAACTCTGAATTCTCGAATCTAAAGAATTTTTATAATCCAGGCTTACCCCCAGACTACTACCATTTCATTGACAGAATATGGAAAAACCATATTTTGGAACAAAGGGCTAGTTTCAGAAAAGCTCTTACCCAATTCTCAGAGTTCTTAGTTGAAAAAACAACTCAAGAAAAATCTGAAGAATTATTATTAAAATCTATTTTATACAGAGATTGGGACGATGTCCTAATTGAATATATGGATATTAAGGAGATAAACAATCTTCTTGATATATTTCAATACTTTATTAATAAAGGGAGAAACACTCCTATTATTAATAAATTGTTTCGAAAATGTCTATATAACAAATGTAGACAAATTTTACCTTCAGAAATATTTTCGAAAATAAACAGAGCCATTTGCAAACAGCAAGCTCTATTTTTAGAAACATTTTCGAAATATTTTCACAAGCATTTGTTTTTACAAATGACATGGGAGAAAAAACTCCTGTTATAAAATTTCGATTAAATCATGAGCCATTTGATATAACCAGTATTGAATGGGGATTTGTTAAAGAAATAACAGTCCAAAATCTCTCTTTTGATTTATTAAAAGATTTTCCTGCGATAGTCAAATCTCGGCTATCAAATTTTGTAAACATAGACGATTTTGTCTATTATTTTCACATTGAGATAAACAGTCTCATTGGTTTCGCTGAAGAAGAAAAATTTCATCAGCCTTATCAAATCTGGAACATAAACACTCTGTTCTCGGGAAAAGCCCTAGCAGCAGTCAGAGAAGATCCAGAGCATTTGTCAAAAATCATTGATGAGTGCTATAACAATTTCAACAAGTATCAAGTCCAAGCCGGAATTGATCTTATGAGCATGACTCGACACCTTCTCCATCAAGATACTGTCAAGTATTGGACCGATGGAAGAAGAATCTTAGCTTACAACACTGGAAACCACCAGGATGAAAGCAATGAAGAAGCCATTTCGTTATTAACACAAATAGCGGACATGGAAATCGGAGACTATCCGTTAGCAGCGGAGATCCGAGAAACATGGGAACAATGGAACACACCAGTCCCGTCACCGGAATCATTACACCTTGACGAGATCGAGGAAATGAACCTGAGAAACATCCAAGAAGGATGAAGACAAAATTGGAAGATGACAACCAGTCAGCATCCAAGTGACGCAGACAATGATGTAATCAACAATCAATGTCATGACGTAAGCAATGATGCAAGCAGCAGACATTGCCAGAAAAGGAAGCTACGTGGAAACACCATAATGGCATCCGTCCAAAGAAGGAAGCTACGTGGAAAACATCCAAAAGCATCCTTATCAATACACTGTTCATGGAAGCTACGTGGAAAAAGCCAACATAGCATCCGTCCAAAGAAGGAAGCCACCTGGAAGCAACCAAGATGGCATCCACCAATTAAAGGAAGCTACTTGGAAACCACCAAGAAGCGGACAATTAATGTGTCCTTATCAGGATACTATTCGGATTCCAATTGTAATTAAATTAGAATTTAATTTTTATTCTTATCCGAACAATTATTTCGGACCTTAATTGTAATTAGATTCTAGTTTAGAATTTTAGTTATAAATAGGCATTCTTGTAAGCCTGAGAGGCATCATCTTTTACCATAATATAATTTGGAAGATCATCTTTTACCGAAATCATATTCTCTGTTTTTCTTTTGTAAATTATCTATCTTCTACTACCCAGCAATACTAAGTAGATATTAGAAACCCTTCCGCTTGCCCATACTCTCCCCACTCTCCCTCCCCCGTAGCTGGTATCATATTAAAAGTATAATTATCATTATATGTTAGAATATGACACTACCGAAAGTAGTGACAGTTCTAATAATAATAATGATGATAATAATAATAATAGTTATAATATAGAAATAGAAGATAATATTAGTAATAATAATTCAGGTATTATTATAAAGGTAAATAGCAATAATAATTCTGATGAAGAAGAAACTTCAACAGAAGAAAATATAGAAATTCCAGATCCTATGGAAACGGAACCCCCGGATCCGTATGAATATCAAGCCCCAAAACCATGGGAAATTGATAAGAAAAATCCGTATGGAAATATTAAACCTAAAAAACTTTGGGAAAACAAATTTCTAATGGAATTAAAACCAGTTCATTTGTCTAAAAAATTGGAAAAACCAATAATTCAACAAATGAAATTTGGTAAGAAAGATATTATTACATTTTAAAATTTTCAACCAAGAAAATATTATACTTATATAGAAATTACATTCCAATTTAGAGAATATAAAACGTATTCTTTAAATGCTTTACTTGATACTGGAGCTACAACTAGTAGCTGTAGAGAAAATGCTATACCCTCAGAAAAATGAGAACTTATGAAAAATCCCATTAGAGCTGTGGGTGTTAATGGTATAGAAACTTTAATTTTATTTAAAGCTAAAAATATACCAATCTACATAAACAATGTTAGATTTGTAATTCCTAAAATATTATGTTTTCATGAAATGCATGGTGATATATTATTAGGAAATAATTTTATCTTTCAACATTTACCCTTTTCTATTGATAAAAGCTTGGTTATATTAACTACTGAAAACACTTCAGTAGAAATACCTCTAGTAGAAAATCACAAATATATTTGTGATAAAAATTTTACTCCTCCTAAAGAACATATTAAACAACTTGAAACAAATCATTGGTTGTTTAAAATCTTAGAAAATAATTTTAGTGAAGAACCACTAAAATTATGGAAAAATAGTCCTAGGTATTGCTCTATAAAATTGGAAAACCCCAATAAAATTATTAGAGTAAAACCAATGGTCTATACTAAACAAGATATAGACGAATTTGATATACAAGTAAAAGAATTACTTGAAAAAGGATTAATAGAAGAAACTACTAGTCCACATTCTAGTCCTGCTTTCATGGTAAGAAACCATGCTGAAATCAAAAGAGGAAAAGCTAGAATGGTCATTAATTACAAAAGACTAAATCAAAATACTATTTTTGATGGATACTTCATTCCACGAAAAGATGTATTAATTAATCAAGCTAAACAAGCTAAATATTTTAGTAAATTTGATTGTAAATCAGGATTTTGGCAAATCATGCTTACAGAAGAATCCAAACCTTTGACAGCCTTTAGTGCACCGAATGGACATTACCATTGGAAAGTAATGCCCTTTGGATTATGTAATGCACCACAAGTCTTCCAAAGATGGATGGACTCTATTTTTAAAAAAATATAAAAAATTTGTGTGGTGTATATAGATGATATTCTAATTTTTTCAGAAACACTGGAAAAACATAGAAAACATCTAAATATTATAGCTAGGGAGTTTATAAAACACGGAATAATATTAAGTCCCAAGAAAATCGAATTAGAAAAAACTGAAATAGAATTTCTAGGATTAATATTATCATCCAATGGTCTTAAACTCCAAGATCATATTATTGTTAAAATAAAGAATTTCCTGAAAATATTGTTGATAAGAAACAACTACAACAATTTTTAGGAATCGTTAATTATGGAAGAAATTTTTTTCCTAATTTATCTAAAAAACTAGATGAATTATATGAAAAATTAAAAAGGACAAATCTTTTGATTGGACTAAAAAAGATTCAGATATTATTAAAAAATAAAATCTGAAATAAATTATATTCCTAAAGTTTATTTACCTAAACAAGGTGATAAACTAATCCTAGAAACAGACGCCTCCGAAAAAAATTGGGGATGTGTTCTAAAAGCCAAAACAATTGGTAATGAAGAATTAATTTGCGGTTATAACTCAGGAAAATTCAAATCCAATGAAATAAATTATGCTATTTATGAGAAAGAGTTATTAGCAATAAAAAAAGGAATAAAAAAATTCCTTATATACTTAGCACCTGAACATTTTATAATAAAAACTGATAATCAGGCAGTAAAACAATTTCTAACTAATAAAAGTTTAGAAACTGTTCCCCGAAGAATTAGATGGTACAATGAATTGTGCCAATTTAATTTTGATGTTGTTTATATAAAAGGAACTAACAATATGATTGCTGACTATCTTAGCAGGCCTAATGGATAGAGGTAAACAACCTCTAATAGAAAATGATGGATGGAGAACTGTCCATAAAAAACCCAATAAAGGAAAAAATCCTAACCAAGGATTTATTTTCGCAAAACAAATGAGTCCAAACCAAGGAATCATTCCTGTTCAAAAAAGTCCTAAACAAGGATTTCAGCCTGCACAAGTAAGTCCTAAACAAGGATTTATTTCTACACAAATAAATTCTAAACAAGAATTTATTTCTGCACCTGCAAATATAAGTTCTAAACAAGAATTTATGGCTGCACCAACACAGGTACAATTTTATCCTAACCAGGGATATTATTTACCATATCAATTGGTAAACCAACCAATTGGATCGCAATCACCAACACCGGTAGATTGTTATTCTCAATTCTCTCAAAAGCCTTACACCGATTCCGAAATTCTCAAATATGCAGATGCTTTGTTGAAAAAACAACAAAACTCTGAATTCTCGAATCTAAAGGATTTTTATAATCCAGGCTTACCCCCAGACTACTACCATTTCATTGACAGAATATGGAAAAACCATATTTTGGAACAAAGGGCTAGTTTCAGAAAAGCTCTTACCCAATTCTCAGAGTTCTTAGTTGAAAAAACAACTCAAGAAAAATCTGAAGAATTATTATTAAAATCTATTTTATACAGAGATTGGGACGATGTCCTAATTGAATATATGGATATTAAGGAGATAAACAATCTTCTTGATATATTTCAATACTTTATTAATAAAGGGAGAAACACTCCTATTATTAATAAATTGTTTCGAAAATGTCTATATAACAAATGTAGACAAATTTTACCTTCAGAAATATTTTCGAAAATAAACAGAGCCATTTGCAAACAGCAAGCTCTATTTTTAGAAACATTTTTGAAATATTTTTCACAAGCATTTGTTTTTACAAATGACATGGGAGAAAAAACTCCTGTTATAAAATTTCGATTAAATCATGAGCCATTTGATATAACCAGTATTGAATGGGGATTTGTTAAAGAAATAACAGTCTAAAATCTCTCTTTTGATTTATTAAAAGATTTTCCTGCGATAGTCAAATCCCGGCTATCAAATTTTGTAAACATAGACGATTTTGTCTATTATTTTCACATTGAGATAAACAGTCTCATTGGTTTCGCTGAAGAAGAAAAATTTCATCAGCCTTATCAAATCTGGAACATAAACACTCTGTTCTCGGGAAAAGCCCTAGCAGCAGTCAGAGAAGATCCAGAGCATTTGTCAAAAATCATTGATGCGTGCTATAACAATTTCAACAAGTATCAAGTCCAAGCCGGAATTGATCTTATGAGCATGGCTCGACACCTTCTCCATCAAGATACTGTCAAATATTGGACAGATGGAAGAAGAATCTTAGCTTACAACACTGGAAACCACCAGGATGAAAGCAATGAAGAAGCCATTTCGTTATTAACACAAATAGCGGACATGGAAATCGGAGACTATCCGTTAGCAGCTCCGAGAAACATGGGAACAATGGAACACACCAGTCCCGTCACCGGAATCATTACACCTTGACGAGATCGAGGAAATGAACCTGAGAAACATCCAAGAAGGATGAAGACAAAATTGGAAGATGACAACCAGTCAGCATCCAAGCGACGCAGACAATGATGTAATCAACAATCAATGTCATGACGTAAGCAATGATGCAAGCAGCAGACATTGCCAGAAAAGGAAGCTACGTGGAAACACCATAATGGCATCCGTCCAAAGAAGGAAGCTACGTGGAAAACATCCAAAGGCATCCTTATCAACACACTGTTCAAGGAAGCTACGTGGAAAAAACCAACATAGCATCCGTCCAAAGAAGAAAGCCACCTGGAAGCAACCAAGATGGCATCCACCAATTAAAGGAAGCTACTTGGAAACCACCAAGAAGCGGACAATTAATGTGTCCTTATCAGGATACTATTCGGATTCCAATTGTAATTAAATTAGAATTTAATTTTTATTCTTATCCGAACAATTATTTCGGACCTCAATTGTAATTAGATTCTAGTTTAGAATTTTAGTTATAAATAGGCATTCTTGTAAGCCTGAGAGGCATCATCTTTTACCATAATATAATTTGAAAGATCATCTTTTACCGAAATCATATTCTCTGTTTTTCTTTTGTAAATTATCTATCTTCTACTACTCAGCAATACTAAGTAGATATTAGAAACCCTTCCGCTTGCCCATACTCTCCCCACTCTCCCTCCCCCGTAGCTGGTATCAGAGAAGATCCTCATGGAAAGAGAAAAATAGACTCAGATCTTCAAAAAGATGATAATCTGAGAGCTATTAATAAAAAATACGAAATTGTTGAAAACACAACAAGAATATTAGATAATAATATAGAAAACATAAATACTAATGACATAAAATTAGAAACTCCAGGAGAAACTAGTCAACCTACACCTATACCCTGTAACACCCCAAACCCGGACAAAACACCACGTCCGAATCTGGTATGTTACGGGGAAAAACGTTTCTAAGAAGTTCAGATTTTCCGTTTGAAAACTGAGTGGAAACACCGTGTGCTTGAATCAGATTTGGGTAGACTTGTTTGAAAAACTCTTGATGTATTTAAAACCCGGAGATTTTGAAAACTTAGTCAGAATTTGTAGTTGAAACGAGTTTAACCATTTAAAACCTCAGTAATTTCTTAGTGATACATAAAACACTTTTAAACTTAGAAGAATTACAAGTTTGGATTGTGACCAGTTGTATTTGTTTATCATGAAAAACTCAGTGTGATACCCGATGGTATAGTTTAGAACCCCGTGCGTTATAGTTTTGAAATCATTATCTTTCCAAGTTTTAGTAAAATTCATACCAACTTGTTTTGTTAAGGCATATTAAAATCTAATTAAAACATCAAACAACTTAAAGCATAAATTTAAAGGCCTTTTACAAACCAAATAAAAACCCAAGTGAAAGTAAATAAGCTAAAGTACCAAAAATATAAAGTCTGAGTAAAAACTTTATTCAGCATGGCATAAGCACCTCGAGTCCATCCCGGCTCCAAGTCCGCGTCTACGAGTCACCTGAAAAGTCAAAGGAGAGGGTGAGTCGAGTGACTCAGTGTGTAAATCCCGCTCCCAAGAAAACAACATGCTAACACACATCATACATAGCAACATAATTAATGCAACCCGATCCTAACCATCCGTATCTCCTTTTCTACCCCGTGTGGTACCAAACCACTGGTGGTGCCAAACCACTGGTGACATATAGTCACAATGTGCTCCCAAAGCACTGGTGTCCCAAAGACACAATATCCGTCAATGTGCTACCAAAGCACTGGTGTCCCAAAGACACAATTGTGCCACCAAAGCACTGGTGACCGAAGTCACAAATCCAATGATGATGGGGCCAACCCATCGTGTGATACCAAATCACTAGCAGACGATCCCATACCTCAAGTGGGGCCAACCCACGGTGGTCAAACCACAGGGACAAGTCGCAATGAGGTGCCAAACCTCTGGTGTCCCAAAGACACAATGTGCTACCAAAGCACTGGTGACCGTAGTCACAAATCTGGTGATGGGGCCAACCCATCGTGTGTTACCAAAACACTGGCGTCAATCCCGTATAATCATCTGTGAGGCCAACCCACTGTGGTACTGAGCCACTGGGACGAGACGCTGAGGTACCAAACCTCTGGAGGTGCCAAACCTCTGGTGACCCAAAGTCACAAAGTGTGCTACCAAAGCACTGGTGCTCGTCAGCACAGTATATCACTGCTCCCTCCTCTCGTATCACCCATCAACATGCCAAACTCATGTAATCATACATATCATACTATCATGCATATCATGCCAATATGTCTAATTTCATACCCCATGTCACATATCCATAACCATGATATCATACAGATCATCAATAACTCATAATAGTAGCACTGACTTACCCGAGTCCAAAATCATACCCATGAGGGTATCATAACAGTCACCACTGTTTCAGTAGTCATCATACAGGTTATTAACAATATTACCAAATATTAGTGTGTTAGTATACACACCTGATAAAAACGAGTCTAAAATCCAACGAGAACGATCTAAGCCCCTCGATTACAAGGTCCTACAATCGGCCAAACATTAGGGGTTAGGCATCTAAGACATTCGGCCAAAAACACTTAACCAAAGGGGTTAATATCGAACCCCTACCTTCACTTGGTTTGGTTTCCTACCAAACCCGAACCACAGTGATACTTCTACCCACAATCGGTCACCCCTTCACAAGAGAACGGTTAATCACTTACAACTCCTGATTTAAACGAAATTAAAAGAATGCACTAACAACCTAATCGCTTACCCCCAACTTACCAATCGGTTAACCCAAGAACGAAAGCTCCACCTGATTGAATCCAAAATCCAGATGACCTATAACAAAGAGATTAATACCATTCCAAGAATAATCATATTCGGCCCTTAAACAAACCAACATCAATAAAGCATAAGGGAGAAGGGAGATGACCATCCGGCCAAAAGCTTACCAACCCCCAACCGATTGCAACTAGGAGCCCAACACGTTCACCACCCTTCTGATATTCGGCCACCAAGGAACTATTAAGAGAGAAGAGAGTTTCGGCCAGGCTTTAAAAGAAGAAAAGGAAAATCGGCTTTAGGTGTTCAACACCCTTCAATTCGGCTACCACTAGGAAATAAGAGAAATAGATGTGGTTTAAGAGAAGCAAGAATTCGGTCACTAATGGAAGGAATATTCGGCTCAAGCGTTTCAAACAAGGAGAGAAAAGAAGAAAAGAAATGGTAAGAGGAGGAGAGAGCTTGTTTCGGTTTGCTCAAGTGAAGAGAAAAAGAAAACAAGGCACAATCGGCTACCAAGAAAATTGAGAGGAACCAATCAATTTCGACAACTAATTGCTTGCACCTTTTGGCTTCAAAGAGAAAATGAGAGAAATGCCTTAGAATTTCGGCTTGCTTTGACAAAAAGGAAAAAGAAAGTGTGACCTTACCAATGACAAAATGAGAAGATCCTAGCCTACTACCCCTTGACCGAACAACCAAAATTCACAAGTGAATTTCGGCATAGCCTTCCCACTCACTTACCAAAGCCGTCCAACCTCTTCCCCAACACCCAAAAATTCGGCCAACACCCCACAACACTCCTCCATATTCGGCCACATCCCTCCACAAGCTCCCAACCACTCATTTCAAATGAGTTTACCAAGTCTTACTCCCCTTTTTGCTCTCCACCATCCAAGTCACCTTTTTGACCAAGTCCATGGTAGAATTCCACTTGCATTCTGCCTCTTCTCTATGCCGTCCCAAAAAGCAACCAAAATGGGAATCCTGCAGCTTGAACTCAGGACCTCCCCTCCCTTGCAAATGACGCCACCTAGCTCCCAAGTTGCACCTTGCTCAGCCACTTTGCCAACACTTTATTTGTGCAATGAAACCACAATTTATTTTCTTAAACCCCAGCTTCCCTAGCTCCCTTCACTTAACACCCAAAAACTAAAATTTCCTAATTTACTCAGGCATACACCTAGGCTATAATTAAGCCCCAAGAACATAAAAATAGCAACACAGCACACTACAAGCATGCAATATCCTGCAACACCAAAATAGCCCCCTAACCCGGGATATTACAGTTCTACCCCCCTTAAAATAATTTCGGCCTCGAAATTACCTGATCAAAAGAGTTGCGGGTATTGCTGTCTCACCGTATCCTCGGGTTCCCATGTCGCTTCCTCTACGCCATGATTCCGCCAAAGTACCTTAACCAAAGGCACAGACTTCCTACGCAGAACCTTCACATCCCGATCAAGAATCTGCACAGGTTCCTCTTCCATAGTCAAGTCTGGATGTACCTCGATCTCTTCCACTGCTACCACATGAGACGGATCCGAACGATACCTCCGAAGCATCGAAACATGAAAAACGTCGTGAATCTGACTAAGCTCTGCTGGCAACTCAAGCTGATACGCTACTGGCCCAACTCGTCTCAAAACCTTATACGGCCCAATAAACCTCGGACTTAGCTTGCCTTTCTTCCCGAACCTCAGAACCTTCTTCCAAGGCGAGACCTTCAGAAACACTCGATCCCCAACAGCAAACTCTATATCTCTTCGCTTAAGATCGGCATAAGACTTTTGCCGGTCCGAAGCTTCCTTTAATCGAGCCTGAATCACTTTAACCTTATCCTCAGTCTCAGCCACTAACTCAGGTCCTAACAACTGGCGTTCACCTAACTCTGTCCAACATGTAGGTGAGCGACACTTCCTACCATACAACGCCTCATACGGAGCCATCTTGATGCTCACTTGGTAACTGTTGTTGTAGGCAAACTCAGCTAATGGTAGAAACTCCTCCCAGCTACCTCTGAAATCCAGGACACAACCTCTCAGCATGTCTTCTAAGATCTGAATAACCCTTTCTGATTGTCCGTCAGACTGCGGGTGAAAAGCCGTGCTGAAATCCAAACGAGTACCCAATGCCTGATGCAATGCTTTCCAGAACCTTGAAGTAAACCTGGGATCCCTATCCGAGATTATCGAAACTGGCACACCGTGCAACCTCACTATTTCTGAAACATACAGCTTCGCTAGCTTCTGAAGTGAGTAGTCAACCCTCACCGGAATAAAGTGAGCTGATTTAGTCAGACGGTCCACCACTACCCAAACTGAATCCTTCCTGCTTGGCGTAAGCGGTAACCCACTGACAAAATCCATGGTTATCCTTTCCCACTTCCACTGCGGAATCTTCACAGGCTGAAGCAAACCCGATGGCAACTGGTGTTCAGCCTTGACCTGCTGACAAGTCAGACACTTCCCAACAAACTCTGTCACCTCTTTCTTCAACCCAGGCCACCAAAACTGCTCTCTCAGATCCTTATACATCTTGCTACCTCCAGGATGCATAGCATGAGGACTGCTATGTGCGTCCTGAAGAATCTTCTGCCTCAGCTCAACATCTTTAGGCATACAAGCCTTACCCTGAAAACACAGAACCTCATCACTAGACAAGCTGTAACCCTCCAAACCACCATTCTGCACTTGCAACCTTCGCGCACTCTGAACCTCATCCCCTAACTGCTTCTCTCTGATCTGCTCAATCCAAGTAGGCTTGACCTGTAGCTCTGCCAAAATACTCCCGTCGTCATACAAGCTCAAATGGGCAAACAATGCTCTTAAGTCCGAAACAACCTTACGGCTCAACGCGTCTGCTACCACGTTAGCCTTGCCCGGATGATACTCAATAGAACAGTCATAATCCTTCAGCAACTCGACCCATCTACGCTGCCTCAAATTCAAATCCTTCTGAGTCAGTAGATACTTCAGACTCTTATGATCCGTGTAGACTATCGATCTCTCTCCGTATAAGTAGTGCCTCCAAATCTTTAAGGCAAAAACTACAGCCGCTAGCTCCAAATCGTGCGTCGGATAGTTGACCTCATGTGGCCTCAGCTGCCTAGAAGCGTAAGCCACAACCTTACCTTCCTGCATCAGCACACAACCCAGACCCGTATGTGATGCATCGCAATAGACCGTGTATTCCTTACCAGCCTCAGGTTGAATTAAAACCGGAGCCTCAGTCAAAATCTTCTTTAACATGTCGAAGCTTTCCTGTTGTTTCTCAGTCCAAACAAACGGAACCTCTTTCCTTAACAACTTGGTCATCGGCGCTGCTATCAACGAGAAACCCTCAACAAACCTTCGGTAGTATCCAGCCAAACCCAGAAAACTACGAACCTCAGCCACTGACCTAGGTGGCTTCCAATCCAAAACAGCCTCAATCTTACGAGGATCTACCCGAATCCCCTCTGCTGACACTACATGACCCAAGAACGTCACTTCTCTAAGCCAGAACTCGCACTTACTAAACTTAGCATAGAGTTGCTTTTCCCTCAGAATCTGTAGCACCACTCTCAAATGCTCATCATGCTCTTCCTCTGCCCTTGAGTACACCAAGATGTCGTCTATGAAAACCACGACGAACTGATCCAGATACTGCTGAAACACCCTATTCATCATATCCATAAACGCTGCCGGAGCGTTAGTCAACCCGAATGGCATTACCAGAAATTCGTAGTGCCCATACCGAGTCCGAAACGCTGTTTTATGGATATCAGCCTCCTTAACCTTCAACTGATGGTACCCAGACCTCAGATCAATCTTAGAGAATACCGCTGCACCCTTCAGCTGATCAAACAAGTCATCTATCCGCGGCAACGGATACTTGTTTTTAATCGTCAGCTTGTTCAACTGGCGGTAGTCTATACACATCCGCATCGTACCATCTTTCTTCTTGACAAAAAGAACCGGCGCACCCTACGGAGAAACACTTGGCCTAATAAAACCCCGATCCAATAACTCCTGGATCTGAGCCTTAAGCTCCACCAATTCCTTTGGTGCCATCCTATACGGAGCAATAGACACTGGCGCAGTCCTGGGTAACAAATCAATCCCGAATTCTACCTCTCGATCAGGCGGCAAACCCGGAAGCTCTTCAGGAAACACATCAGCAAATTCCTTAACAGTACGAACCTTCTCAATAGCAGACTCTTTAGCCTCCAAGGCATACACATGAACCACGTACGCTTCACAGCCCTTCCTGACCATCTTCTCCGCTTTCAAAGCAGATACCACATTTGATAAGTAATCTCTCCTATTACCTATCATAGCCACCTCAACACCATCAACCGTCTTAAGAACCATGCACTTAGCCGCGCAATCCAACCTCGCTTGGTACTTGACCAACCAATCCATCCCAAGAATCAAATCGAACTCCCCAAACGGCAGTTCCATCAGATCAGCAGCAAACACTACCCCTTGGAGTTCTAGGGGTACCTCTCTAAACAGTTTGTCTACCACTACAGAGTGACCTAGAGGGCTAATCACAGTCATCTGCCTAGAAGATATCTCAGAGTCTAAGTCCATTGTCTCTACTATACTACTGGCAACATAAGAGTGCGTAGAACCCACATCAATTAAAGCAGTATAAGGAGTACCAAAAATCAAAAACGTACCGGTTATGACGTCCGGTGCGTCGCCCTCCTCTCGGCGCCTCGCAGCATACACCAATCCCGGCTGTCTAGCATCAGAACTACCTGCACCTCTGCCCGGTGCTCCACGGCCCCGACCAGAACCATAACCACCTCTGCCATTACCACGGCCCCTCTGCAGTGGTGGTCCATTACCTCTAAACTGATTACGGCCCTGACTCTCAGACTGAATCCTGGCCATCCTACGCGGACAATCTCTAATGCGATGCTCCAGAGAACCACACTCGAAGCAACCTTTACCTCCAGTCCAACAGCCACCCCAATGAGATTTCCCACACTGATTACACTGCGGCGGTCCCTGCCTAGCAGCAACAAACCTAGCAGACTGATTCTGCCCACTCGGTCTAGCCCTCTTCTGCGGATTACCCGACGAACCAGAAGACCCAAAGCTCCTCTTAAGCCTACTCCTGTCCATGCTCTGTCTTACTGACTCCTTAACACCCTCAGCTACCTTAGCCTTCTCAACTAAGACAGCAAACTCGCGCTCCTGCTGAGGAGCAATCAGCAGCCTCAACTCGTCTCGCAGACCATCCTCAAAACGAACACACCTCTCATGCTCAGTGGCTACAATGCCCCTGGCATACCTACTCAACTTCAGGAACTCAGCCTCGTACTCAGCAACAGATTTACTCCCCTGAACAAGCCTCAGAAATGCCTTTCTCTGGGAGTCAATATAACTAGCCCCGATGTATTTCTTTTGATAAGCAACCCTGAAATAGTCCCATGTCAAATCCTCAGCTGCCACACTGTCTCGCACAGTGAGCCACCATTGATAGGACTCATCCCGGAGAAGCGATACGATACCCTTCAGCTTCTCTTCAGCCGTCAAGTCCAGATCGTCCATGATCCGTTCAGTTGCCTCCAGCCAATATTCAGCAGTGCTAGGAGCAACACCCGAAACACCTCGGAAGAATTCGGCCCCGTTAGCCCGGAGTCTCTCAGGAACTGATTTCCTAACTCCTGCACCACCACTAGCCCCAGCTACCCTTTCCAACACTCGCAGCATCGCCTGTGACACTGCGTCGTCTCCGGTCTGATCTTGGAACTCACCACCTCCAGCTGGTGGCGGAACCGGTATCTCATTTTCTGAACCCTGCCCAGATCCTACGGGCTCAGAAACTGTCATTCTACCCCTACCTCTACCACGAGCATTACGACCACGTTCGCCTCGAGTGCTCATGTCTAATCTTTCTACGTATCTGATTAAGAATTTTATGCATCAGTATTTATTCCACTTGTTTAAAAAGCAAGTCTTATGAATATTAAAGAGGATTTGTTTTCGCAAGTTCACAGAATCCTATCAGTTTCCATCTCTAAGGTAGCATACTATTGCTAATAATCAATCATACCACATCCAATCAATTCACAAAGAATAGTCCGGGGTACTTACCTGGGCGAACTGGTGCCGGAGACTCGGTGCCATGCCTTTCCAAAACCATACTTTCAAACAACCATTTAAACAGACTTTTGAAAACCATTTTGGGCCTCAGGCCCACAGCCGAGCCTTTGAACTTGGCTCTGATACCACAAATGTAACACCCCAAACCCGGACAAAACACCACGTCCGAATCTGGTATGTTACGGGGAAAAACGTTTCTAAGAAGTTCAGATTTTCCGTTTGAAAACTGAGTGGAAACACCGTGTGCTTGAATCAGATTTGGGTAGACTTGTTTGAAAAACTCTTGATGTATTTAAAACCCGGAGATTTTGAAAACTTAGTCAGAATTTGTAGTTGAAACGAGTTTAACCATTTAAAACCTCAGTAATTTCTTAGTGATACATAAAACACTTTTAAACTTAGAAGAATTACAAGTTTGGATTGTGACCAGTTGTATTTGTTTATCATGAAAAACTCAGTGTGATACCCGATGGTATAGTTTAGAACCCCGTGCGTTATAGTTTTGAAATCATTATCTTTCCAAGTTTTAGTAAAATTCATACCAACTTGTTTTGTTAAGGCATATTAAAATCTAATTAAAACATCAAACAACTTAAAGCATAAATTTAAAGGCCTTTTACAAACCAAATAAAAACCCAAGTGAAAGTAAATAAGCTAAAGTACCAAAAATATAAAGTCTGAGTAAAAACTTTATTCAGCATGGCATAAGCACCTCGAGTCCATCCCGGCTCCAAGTCCGCGTCTACGAGTCACCTGAAAAGTCAAAGGAGAGGGTGAGTCGAGTGACTCAGTGTGTAAATCCCGCTCCCAAGAAAACAACATGCTAACACACATCATACATAGCAACATAATTAATGCAACCCGATCCTAACCATCCGTATCTCCTTTTCTACCCCGTGTGGTACCAAACCACTGGTGGTGCCAAACCACTGGTGACATATAGTCACAATGTGCTCCCAAAGCACTGGTGTCCCAAAGACACAATATCCGTCAATGTGCTACCAAAGCACTGGTGTCCCAAAGACACAATTGTGCCACCAAAGCACTGGTGACCGAAGTCACAAATCCAATGATGATGGGGCCAACCCATCGTGTGATACCAAATCACTAGCAGACGATCCCATACCTCAAGTGGGGCCAACCCACGGTGGTCAAACCACAGGGACAAGTCGCAATGAGGTGCCAAACCTCTGGTGTCCCAAAGACACAATGTGCTACCAAAGCACTGGTGACCGTAGTCACAAATCTGGTGATGGGGCCAACCCATCGTGTGTTACCAAAACACTGGCGTCAATCCCGTATAATCATCTGTGGGGCCAACCCGCTGTGGTACTGAGCCACTGGGACGAGACGCTGAGGTACCAAACCTCTGGAGGTGCCAAACCTCTGGTGACCCAAAGTCACAAAGTGTGCTACCAAAGCACTGGTGCTCGTCAGCACAGTATATCATTGCTCCCTCCTCTCGTATCACCCATCAACATGCCAAACTCATGTAATCATACATATCATACTATCATGCATATCATGCCAATATGTCTAATTTCATACCCCATATCACATATCCATAACCATGATATCATACAGATCATCAATAACTCATAATAGTAGCACTGACTTACCCGAGTCCAAAATCATACCCATGAGGGTATCATAACAGTCACCACTGTTTCATTAGTCATCATACAGGTTATTAACAATATTACCAAATATTAGTGTGTTAGTATACACACCTGATAAAAACGAGTCTAAAATCCAACGAGAACGATCTAAGCCCCTCGATTACAAGGTCCTACAATCGGCCAAACATTAGGGGTTAGGCATCTAAGACATTCGGCCAAAAACACTTAACCAAAGGGGTTAATATCGAACCCCTACCTTCACTTGGTTTGGTTTCCTACCAAACCCGAACCACAGTGATACTTCTACCCACAATCGGTCACCCCTTCACAAGAGAACGGTTAATCACTTACAACTCCTGATTTAAACGAAATTAAAAGAATGCACTAACAACCTAATCGCTTACCCCCAACTTACCAATCGGTTAACCCAAGAACGAAAGCTCCACCTGATTGAATCCAAAATCCAGATGACCTATAACAAAGAGATTAATACCATTCCAAGAATAACCATATTCGGCCCTTAAACAAACCAACATCAATAAAGCATAAGGGAGAAGGGAGATGACCATCCGGCCAAAAGCTTACCAACCCCCAACCGATTGCAACTAGGAGCCCAACACGTTCACCACCCTTCTGATATTCGGCCACCAAGGAACTATTAAGAGAGAAGAGAGTTTCGGCCAGGCTTTAAAAGAAGAAAAGGAAAATCGGCTTTAGGTGTTCAACACCCTTCAATTCGGCTACCACTAGGAAATAAGAGAAATAGATGTGGTTTAAGAGAAGCAAGAATTCGGTCACTAATGGAAGGAATATTCGGCTCAAGCGTTTCAAACAAGGAGAGAAAAGAAGAAAAGAAATGGTAAGAGGAGGAGAGCTTGTTTCGGTTTGCTCAAGTGAAGAGAAAAAGAAAACAAGGCACAATCGGCTACCAAGAAAATTGAGAGGAACCAATCAATTTCGACAACTAATTGCTTGCACCTTTTGGCTTCAAAGAGAAAATGAGAGAAATGCCTTAGAATTTCGGCTTGCTTTGACAAAAAGGAAAAAGAAAGTGTGACCTTACCAATGACAAAATGAGAAGATCCTAGCCTACTACCCCTTGACCGAACAACCAAAATTCACAAGTGAATTTCGGCATAGCCTTCCCACTCACTTACCAAAGCCGTCCAACCTCTTCCCCAACACCCAAAAATTCGGCCAACACCCCACAACACTCCTCCATATTCGGCCACATCCCTCCACAAGCTCCCAACCACTCATTTCAAATGAGTTTACCAAGTCTTACTCCCCTTTTTGCTCTCCACCATCCAAGTCACCTTTTTGACCAAGTCCATGGTAGAATTCCACTTGCATTCTGCCTCTTCTCCATGCCGTCCCAAAAAGCAACCAAAATGGGAATCCTGCAGCTTGAACTCAGGACCTCCCCTCCCTTGCAAATGACGCCACCTAGCTCCCAAGTTGCACCTTGCTCAGCCACTTTGCCAACACTTTATTTGTGCAATGAAACCACAATTTATTTTCTTAAACCCCAGCTTCCCTAGCTCCCTTCACTTAACACCCAAAAACTAAAATTTCCTAATTTACTCAGGCATACACCTAGGCTATAATTAAGCCCCAAGAACATAAAAATAGCAACACAGCACACTACAAGCATGCAATATCCTGCAACACCAAAATAGCCCCCTAACCCGGGATATTACATACCCTATAAGGTTGATGATCTTAATAAAAGAAATGTTGCTCAAGGAGGAGTATATTTAGATTTAACTAATATTCCCATATCAGACTTTGAAAAAACAATAGATGATTGGACACAGTCTATGACTATTGTTGTAAACAACAACAGTACAGTCTGGACAAAGGAAAAGTTCTTAAACTACTTTGTAGGAACTTTTCAAGGGGATGTTCTACAATTTCTCAGACGATGGGAAGAATCTACTACTATTAGATATTATAGGTATCAGATTTTTATAAGCTAATAAAGGGAGAAACACTCCTATTATTAATAAAGTATTGAAATATATCAAGAAGATTGTTTATCTCCTTAATATCCATATATTCAATTAGGACATCGTCCCAATCTCTGTATAAAATAGATTTTAATAATAATTCTTCAGATTTTTCTTGAGTTGTTTTTTCAACTAAGAACTCTGAGAATTGGGTAAGAGCTTTTCTGAAACTAGCCCTTTGTTCCAAAATATGGTTTTTCCATATTCTGTCAATGAAATGGTAGTAGTCTAGGGGTAAGCCTGGATTATAAAAATCCTTTAGATTCGAGAATTCAGAGTTTTGTTGTTTTTTCAACAAAGCATCTGCATATTTGAGAATTTCGGAATCGGTGTAAGGCTTTTGAGAGAATTGAGAATAACAATCTACCGGTGTTGGTGATTGCGATCCAATTGGTTGGTTTACCAATTGATATGGTAAATAATATCCCTGGTTAGGATAAAATTGTACCTGTGTTGGTGCAGCCATAAATTCTTGTTTAGAACTTATATTTGCAGGTGCAGAAATAAATTCTTGTTTAGAATTTATTTGTGTAGAAATAAATCCTTGTTTAGGACTTTTTTGAACAGGAATGATTCCTTGGTTTGGACTCATTTGTTTTGCGAAAATAAATCCTTGGTTAGGATTTTTTCCTTTATTGGGTTTTTTATGGACAGTTCTCCATCCATCATTTTCTATTAGAGGTTGTTTACCTCTATCCATTAGTCCTGCTAAGATATCAGCAAACATTAGTAAAAATTACTATTTATTAATGGTATTTCTATAGAATTATTTTCTATAGATAAAATAACCGATTTCTTATTGACAATAAAAGGTAAATATTGATTAATAAAATTATTACCAAGTAATATATCACCAATCATATTAGGTAAACATAATAATTTAGGTATTATAAATCTAACATTGTTTATGTAGATTGGAATGTTTTTTTGCTTTATAATAAACAGCAGTTTTTCTACCATTTATTCCATTAATATTTATTATCTTTTTTACAGGTATCCAATATTCTTCTGGAATGGCATTTCTTTTGCAACTACTTGTTGTAGCTCCTGTATCTAATAATGCATATAAAGAATATTTTTTATAATCTTTATCATGTAATGTAATTTTAATATATTTATTAGTAATATTTTCTTCCGAATATTGTATATTTTCTATTCTAGAGTTTCTAGAAATAGAATTTCTACTTGGAGTAGTAGGGAAAATAGGAATTTGAATTGTTTTCATCCCTATTGGTGTATTTATACCTTTATTATCTTCTTCTTCCTCTGGTTGAGAGTTAGAAGGTAATATTAAATTATCATCTGTGTTAGTAATCAGATTATTTCTGAAATATAACTTATCACCAGATGACATATATTCAATAGTACTTACCGGTTTAGAAGTACTAGCATTATTAGTCTTATCAATTATCCAGTCTTTTGGAATTGATAAATCTTTTAAATGTAATAGCTTTGGTGAATTTCCGTAGTAAATTTATTGGGCTCAAAAAGCTCAATAATTTTATTATTAATCTCTTTGATTTCAACCTCTGCCGTATTAGTGTATTCATTAATAGAAGTCCAGCTGATTGCTAAATCTTCTGCTAAATCACTTATATCAGAATTTTTGTCTGAATCCTTAGGCATAGACACTCTTCTATTAGAGGGTTTGTGATGGAAATAAAGTAATTTGGTTTTACCTTAAATCCTATAACACCTGTATGTAAATTGGATTGAATTCCTCCAATAAGTGCTTTATTGGGTTTTCAAACCTCTTATCTAATAATATTGCTAAAATAGGAACATCATGACCTCTTCTGAATAAAGCTCTAATTGTTATCATGATAACTCCTAGATGTATATATCTAGCTTGAGGATAGTTTTTCTAATCCTTTTATTTTTTCTTTAGTAAATAAGGGGATTTCTGTTAACCCACCTTTGGTATCCTTAGCGACTGTGTTGCCACTAATTTTTCTATGTGTCTTTTTGACCATAGTTTAAACTTAGAAATTTTATAAATTTCTTCTTTAGAAATATGATTTTATTAATCTTTTCTATCATATCATCGGAAAAATCTATTTCTTCTCCGA
The DNA here is from genome assembly GCA_005393395.2 of Gossypium australe. Taxonomy (NCBI): domain Eukaryota; kingdom Viridiplantae; phylum Streptophyta; class Magnoliopsida; order Malvales; family Malvaceae; genus Gossypium; species Gossypium australe. The sequence continues at coordinate 70,522,257 of CM016625.1, forward strand.
TTAAATTTCCTAATTTTATATCCTGTTGTTCAGGATTAGGAATTTCTTCTAACTTGTTGTTAGAACTACTTCCTATCATAAAAATATATTCCTCAGAACCTATTAGGAATTTGTTTTCCCAATATTTCTTTGGTTTAATATTTCCATACGGATTTTTCTTATCAATTTCCCATGGTTTTGGGGCTTGATAATCATACGGATCCGGGGGTTCCGTTTCCATAGGATCTTCAGGGATTTCTATATTTTCTTCTGTTGAAGTTTCTTCTTCATCAGAATTATTATTGCTATTAACATTAATATTTATAGCCATATTATTAGAATTACTACTTTCTGTAGTTTCTAAAATATAACTATCATTTTCATTATTATATTATTATTATTATCATTATCATCATATTCTAACATATAATGATAATTGTACTTATCAAAAAGTTCTTTATGTTCTTCATAAAGATCTTCTATTAATTTTAAATACTCTACTTTTTCATAGCTATCATCTGTTTAGAAAATTGGCTTTTCCAATGTTCTATCAGATTTTATAAGTATTAAAATCATATTTTTGTGATTTTTCTGTTTTTTCAATTTTTTCTTTTGTTTTTTCATTTTTTATATAATTAGTAGATGAGGATTCTTCTGACGAATCTTCCTCAGATAAAGCTAATATATAATTACTATTACCATATATAAAGGTCCGAAATCAGATTCTTTATTATTAATATTTATAACCTGATCTAATTTATTATTAACATCGGATAATAACTCCTTAGATTTGCTATTCAAATCTAATTCAGTTACTTCTCCCATATTATCTATTTTTTATTCTACTTTACTAATTTTAGTATATAATTTACCAAAATATGTATTAGTTAAATCTATAAACTATTGATACCCATACTAAGAACCGAAACAGAATTTTCATTCTTAGAGTCTATATGCATAGTATGATTACAAGTTTTATCTTTATATAAACAATCTATTTGTTCCATTATTATTATCCCTGGTACCTAAAAACGTCTGTGTCTTAACGTCCTCTCAACGCCAACAACGTCCCTCTTGGACTCAACGGCTACGAAGACTAACGACAGATATATGGGTTTTGAGATAATAACAGCGAAATAAACAGAGTTGAAACACAAAGATAGAAACTTACAATGATACCAAGATATTAGAACTCCAGAAATCGTTACTCCGGGGCTCCTAGGAAAGGATATCTGATACCAGCTACGGGGGAGGGAGAGTGGGGAGAGTATGGGCAAGCGGAAGGGTTTCTAATATCTACTTAGTATTGCTGGGTAGTAGAAGATAGATAATTTACAAAAGAAAAACAGAGAATATGATTTGAATAGCAAATCTAAGGAGTTATTATCCGATGTAAATAATAAATTAGATCAGGTTATAAATATTAATAATAAAGAATCTGATTTCGGACCTTTATATTATGGTAATAGTAATTATATATTAGCTTTATCTGAGGAAGATTCGTCAGAAGAATCCTCATCTACTAATTATATAAAAATGAAAAAACAAACGAAAAAAAAAACGAAAAAATTGAAAAAAACAGAAAAATCACAAAAATATGATTTAATACTTATAAAAATCTGATAGAACATTGGAAAAGCCAATTTTCTAAAACAGATGATAGCTATGAAAAAGTAGAATATTTAAAAATTAATAGAAGATCTTTATGAAGAACATAAAGAACTTTTTGATAAGTACAATTATCATTATATGTTAGAATATGAGGATAATGATAATATAATAATAATAATGAAAATGATAGTTATATTTTAGAAACTACCGAAAGTAGTAATTCTAATAATATGGCTATAAATATTAATGTTAATAGCAATAATAATTCTGATGAAGAAGAAACTTCAACAGAAGAAATATAGAAATCCCTGAAGATCCTATGGAAACGGAAACCCCCGGATCCGTATGATTATCAAGCCCCCCATGGGAAATTGATAAGAAAGATCCTCATGGAAAGAGAAAAATAGACTCAGATCTTCAAAAAGATGATAATCTGAGAGCTATTAATAAAAAATACGAAATTGTTGAAAACACAACAAGAATATTAGATAATATAGAAAACATAAATACTAATGACATAAAATTAGAAACTCCAGGAGAAAACTAGTCAACCTACACCTATACCCTATAAGGTTGATGATCTTAATAAAAGAAATGTTGCTCAAGGAGGAGTATTTAGATTAACTAATATTCCATATCAGACTTTGAAAAAACAATAGATGATTGGGCACAGTCTATGACTATTTTGTAAACAACAACAGTACAGTCTGGACAAAGGAAAAGTTCTTAAACTACTTTGTAGGAACTTTTCAAGGGGATGTTCTACAATTTCTCAGACGATGGGAAGAATCTGAGAAAGAAGAGAACAAAAAAGTCAGCTTATTAATCAAATAAGTACTCCTAAAGATTTATTAAAAGGATTAACCTCAATTCTAAAAACAGAATTTTGCGGTTATTCTAATAAAAAAGACCAGGATAGCCAAGCCAGCTATATCTTGTCAAAATTAAAATTATGTGATATTAGATATTTAGAAGATTTTTCTAAAAAATTTCTTCATGAATATCAAAAGTTAAAAAATGATAGTATTGATCATTGGAAAAACCAATATTTTCATAAATTACCACCACCTTGGGATGAAATTTGCATAAACAAATATGCTTCTTTCATAATTAAGTGCAGTAATGATAATAATACAAATATTTCAAATATAGTATATAGGCAATAGAAGAAAAAATAGATAATATGGGAGAAGTAACTGAATTAGATTGAATAGCAATCTAAGGAGTTATTATCCGATGTAAAAATATAATTAGATCAGGTTATAAATATTAATAATAAAGAATCTGATTCGGACCTTTATATTATGGTAATAGTAATATATATTAGCTTTATCTGAGGAAGATTCGTCAGAAGAATCCTCATCTACTAATTATATAAAAAATGAAAAAACAAAAAAAAATTGAAAAAACAGAAAAATCACAAAAATATGATTTTAATACTTATAAAAATCTGATAGAACATTGGAAAAGCCAATTTTCTAAAACAGATGATAGCTATGAAAAGTAGAGTATTTAAAATTAATAGAAGATCTTTATGAAGAACATAAAGAACTTTTTAATAAGTATAATTATCATTATATGTTAGAATATGACGCTACCGAAAGTACTGACAGTTCTAATAATAATAATGATGATAATAATAAATAGTTATAATATAGAAATAGAAGATAATTAGTAATAATAATTCAGGTATTATTATAAAGGTAAATAGCAATAATAATTCTGATGAAGAAGAAACTTCAACAGAAGAAAATATAGAAATTCCAGATCCTATGGAAACGGAACCCCCATGGGAAATTGATAAGAAAAATCCGTATGGAAATATTAAACCTAAAAAACATTGGGAAAACAAATTTCTAATGGAATTAAAACCAGTTCATTTGTCTAAAAAATTGGAAAAACCAATAATTCAACAAATGAAATTTGGTAAGAAAGATATTATTACTTTTTCAAATTTTCAACCAAGAAAATATTATACTTATATAGAAATTACATTCCAATTTAGAGAATATAAAACGTATTCTTTAAATGCTTTACTTGATACTGGAGCTACAACTAGTAGCTGTAGAGAAAATGCTATACCCTCAGAAAAATGGGAACTTATGAAAAATCCCATTAGAGCTGTGGGTGTTAATGGTATAGAAACTTTAATTTTATTTAAAGCTAAAAATATACCAATCTACATAAACAATGTTAGATTTGTAATTCCTAAAATATTATGTTTTCATGAAATGCATGGAGATATATTATTAGGAAATAATTTTATTTTTCAACATTTACCCTTTTCTATTGATAAAAACTTGGTTGTATTAACTACTGAAAATACCTCAGTAGAAATACCTCTAGTAGAAAATCACAAATATATTTGTGATAAAAATTTTACCCCTCCTAAAGAACATATTAAACAACTTGAAACAAATCATTGGTTGTTTAAAATCTTAGAAAATAATTTTAGTGAAGAACCACTAAAATTATGGAAAAATAGTCCTAGGTATTGCTCTATAAAATTGGAAAACCCCAATAAAATTATTAGAGTAAAACCAATGGTCTATACTAAACAAGATATAGACGAATTTGATATACAAGTAAAAGAATTACTTGAAAAAGGATTAATAGAAGAAACTACTAGTCCACATTCTAGTCCTGCTTTCATGGTAAGAAACCATGC
>CM016625.1:70528222-70635978 GCA_005393395.2 Gossypium australe
ACGCAGACAATGATGTAATCAACAATCAATGTCATGACGTAAGCAATGATGCAAGCAGCAGACATTGCCAGAAAAGGAAGCTACGTGGAAACACCATAATGGCATCCGTCCAAAGAAGGAAGCTACGTGGAAAACATCCAAAGGCATCCTTATCAACACACTGTTCAAGGAAGCTACGTGGAAAAAACCAACATAGCATCCGTCCAAAGAAGAAAGCCACCTGGAAGTAACCAAGATGGCATCCACCAATTAAAGGAAGCTACTTGGAAACCACCAAGAAGCGGACAATTAATGTGTCCTTATCAGGATACTATTCGGATTCCAATTGTAATTAAATTAGAATTTAATTTTTATTCTTATCCGAACAATTATTTCGGACCTCAATTGTAATTAGATTCTAGTTTAGAATTTTAGTTATAAATAGGCATTCTTGTAAGCCTGAGGGGCATCATCTTTTACCATAATATAATTTGAAAGATCATCTTTTACCGAAATCATATTCTCTGTTTTTCTTTTGTAAATTATCTATCTTCTACTACCCAGCAATACTAAGTAGATATTAGAAACCCTTCCGCTTGCCCATACTCTCCCCACTCTCCCCCCCCGTAGCTGGTATCAGATATCCTTTCCTAGGAGCCCCGGAGTAACGATTTCTGGAGTTTCTAATATCTTGGTATCATTGTAAGTTTCTATCTTTGTGTTTCAACTCTGTTTATTTCGCTGTTATTATCTCAAAACCCATATATCTGTCGTTAGTCTTCGTAGCCGTTGAGTCCGAGAGGGACGTTGTTGGCGTTGAGAGGACGTTAAGACACAGACGGTTTTAGGTACCAGGGATAATAATAATGGAACAAATAGATTGTTTATATAAAGATAAAACTTGTAATCATACTATGCATATAGACTCTAAGAATGAAAATTCTGTTTCGGTTCTTAGTATGGGTATCAATAGTTTAATAGATTTAACTAATACATATTTTGGTAAATTATATACTAAAATTAGTAAAGTAGAAGAAAAAATAGATAATATGGGAGAAGTAACTGAATTAGATTTGAATAGCAAATCTAAGGAGTTATTATCCGATGTAAATAATAAATTAGATCAGGTTATAAATATTAATAATAAAGAATCTGATTTCGGACCTTTATATTATGGTAATAGTAATTATATATTAGCTTTATCTGAGGAAGATTCGTCAGAAGAATCCTCATCTACTAATTATAAAAAAAAAAAAACAAAAGAAAAAATTGAAAAAACAGAAAAATCACAAAATATGATTTTAATACTTATAAAATCTGATAGAACATTGGAAAAGCCAATTTTCTAAAACAGATAGCTATGAAAAAGTAGAATATTTAAAATTAATAGAAGATCTTTATGAAGAACATAAAGAACTTTTTGATAAGTACTTATCATTATATGTTAGAATATGACGCTACCGAAAGTAGTGACAGTTCTAATAATAATAATGATGATAATAATAATAATAGTTATAATATAAATAGAAGATAATATTAGTAATAATAATTCAGGTATTATTATAAAGGTAAATAGCAATAATAATTCTGATGAAGAAGAAACTTCAACAGAAGAAAATATAGAAATTCCAGATCCTATGGAAACGGAACCCCCGGATCCGTATGAATATCAAGCCCCAAAACCATGGGAAATTGATAAGAAAAATCCGTATGGAAATATTAAACCTAAAAAACATTGGGAAAACAAATTTCTAATGGAATTAAAACCAGTTCATTTGTCTAAAAAATTGGAAAAACCAATAATTCAACAAATGAAATTTGGTAAGAAAGATATTATTACTTTTTCAAATTTTCAACCAAGAAAATATTATACTTATATAGAAATTACATTCCAATTTAGAGAATATAAAACGTATTCTTTAAATGCTTTACTTGATACTGGAGCTACAACTAGTAGCTGTAGAGAAAATGCTATACCCTCAGAAAAATGGGAACTTATGAAAAATCCCATTAGAGCTGTGGGTGTTAATGGTATAGAAACTTTAATTTTATTTAAAGCTAAAAATATACCAATCTACATAAACAATGTTAGATTTGTAATTCCTAAAATATTATGTTTTCATGAAATGCATGGTGATATATTATTAGGAAATAATTTTATCTTTCAACATTTACCCTTTTCTATTGATAAAAGCTTGGTTATATTAACTACTGAAAACACTTCAGTAGAAATACCTCTAGTAGAAAATCACAAATATATTTGTGATAAAAATTTTACTCCTCCTAAAGAACATATTAAACAACTTGAAACAAATCATTGGTTGTTTAAAATCTTAGAAAATAATTTTAGTAAAGAACCACTAAAATTATGGAAAAATTGTAACACCCTGGTTTAGGGGGCTGTGCGTATTGGGTTTAAATCAGGTGTTAGTAGGTTTTTGGGAGTGCTTGGATGAGTTTTAGGGGTTTTAGAAATGTTTGGATGAAAGGGGAAGGGTTGGAGAATTTTGGATTTTTGGTGTAAAAAGGGGATCGGGCCAAAGGAGGTTTTAAGGATTATTTTTGGGTAATTTGTGGCACATGAGAGGCCTTGGCATAGTGGCTGTGTGTGCAGCTTAAGGGGCTGGAGCGCCTGTGAGGGTCTTGGGTTCGAGACCAAGCGGCAGCAAAAAGGTTTTAATTTTTGGATTATGGCGCAACAGGGGAGGAGGCTTAAAAAGAAGTGGGGGCGTGTTTTGGCACAAAAAGCAGCTGGTCCAGGTGGTGCTCGTGGGGCACTTAGGCGCTGGAGGAGTGTTAGGCGCAGGTTCGAGCGCCTGGAGCAGCATCCTGCATGTTTTATTTTTATGCGGTTATGGGCCTGAGTATGAAGGCTTTATGAATAATTGTTGGGGCTCTATGGTCATGATAGGCAGGTGGGCGGAGTGGTAGAGGCGCTGCGTGTAAGGGCGCTAGGTGAAGGTCGTGAGTTCAAGGCGCGGGAGGCGAATTTTTGATATTTATTTTTGCAAGTTAGCATGGGGGTTAGAGAGGGCTTAAAGAATTTTATTGCGCGTTTTTGCTACAAAACAGCGCTTAGGCCGAATGGCCTGGGGCGCTATGTGGTCGTTGGTCCCCCAGGTCGTGTGTTCGAGCCTTGGAGGCTGCTGAGGGGGTTTTCCTTCTTTTGCTGCTGGCCACGTGAATGGGCTGCATGGGCATTAAATGCCTGCAGCAAGCAAGCACGCATGCAACTTAAAAGTTGCTACTTATGGTTTTATTTATTTATTTTTTTTAAAAGAACATGGAGCATTAGTTTTATGTAATTGTTCTCAAAAGCTGCATAAATATTCCATAGTTTAAATATTATATAGTTATTATTTTTATTTGAGAATGTGTAAGGTGATGGAATAAAAAAATAATGTTTTGTTAGTGATGTTGGGTTTTGCTTGGGGGAAAGAGAGCATGCGGCATTGGTATGGCAAAAGAAAAAAACATTGTTGTTGGAAGGATGGGTAGTTGGCCGGCCTTGTCCTTTATCTTAGCCAAAAATTCTTGGCAAAGAATTCTTTGAATTTTGACTTGTTTTCCCCCCCTCATTTTTGAGCTTAGCCGAATAATGAATCCTTGAAGAACCTTCATTTCAGCTTTAAGTGTAAGGGAGGGATGCCAAATTTCCTTGCTTTTATCCTTCTTTTTCTGTATTATGTTCTTAGCCGTGATCCATGCCATGCATTCTTCTTTTTCCACCTTGTGCATGGTTGAAGTAAGGCTTCTTGAGATGATATTTTGGCTTTGAAGTATGCTAGCATGTGAACCGAATTTTGTTCTCCTTTCTCTCTTTTTCTGCCATTTTCTTTTGAGAAAAAGCTACCTAGTTTCGGCTTACACTCTCTTTTGTCTATGACCGAAACCTTAAAGAACTCTAAGACCATTTGTACTTTTATTTTTATCTTCCTACTTATTAGCTTGGCCGAATCATCATCTTTCCAAAAGACCAGTCTTTACTCTCGTTGTTAGCCGAATCTTGTGGTGAGTCTTAAAAGCTGAGGACTTGAAATTATTTCTCTTTTGTGTGCCGAAATCCAATGTTTTAGGATGTGGCATAAGGTTGGCTAAGAGATGATAGTGTCATGAGTTGGTGTGTTCTTTTGCATGTGTCATTATGAAGGTGCATTAAGAAATCTTCAAGGTTCGACCATTCAAGGAAATAGGAGCAAGCAAGTTCGGGATCGAAGTAAGTTAGGTATGTGGTAAGTACGATTTCGGTCAAGGGTCATTATTCTTGGTATAGTGTGATAGCCGATTTTAATACATGGTTTATGTAGGATTTTCGACTACTCGAAGGTCAAGTTTTAGTTCTCGGGCTTCAGTGAGGGGCAAAATCGTCAAATATTAAAGGAGAAGCTTTTGGGATTTGTGGAGATCAAGGTAAAGGGGTTTGTAGTATTCGGCCAAGGGCCAATTTTATGGTTTTATGTGTTAAACCGATTCTAACAAGTTGTTTAGCAGTGGTTTCAACAACCCATATTCAAGAGGTGGTTCCCGGGATTTAGTTAACAAGGGGTTAATCAAAAGAAGCATATAGTAGCCTCCGGGATTCAAGGCTGTTTTGTGCTAGTCAAGGAGATTGGTAACTACCAAGGCATGCAAATCTTTTGAGACTTGGAAAAGATAGTGACTCCGAGAGCTGATCTACAAGAACAAGTGGTGTTATGGGATCGAAATGACTGCTCAAGGGACAAATCGATAGAAATAACAGAAGCTTTCGGGACTTTAGTTGCTGTTAGATTCGATAGATCAGAATCTCGCTAAAGTCAGGTGCGTAGTTATCGCACTGTTCTCTTGCTAGTTTATGTATGTTATTGTAAATATACATGTTGTGCATGTTAGCCGAAATAAGGGCTAAGATGTTGGATACCCAAGGTGGGTGATCTTTCGATCAGGTGTGTAAGCTCTTACACACTTTATTGGTATAAATTGTTGTTATAATGATATTTTATCACCTATCATGTAGTATCTTTGCCTTGTGGGCATAAGCTTGGTTTTCGGGTAAGTCCCCTAATACTCGACCTATGATATATGTTGTGTATGCCATCATATGCTGTAAAATGTTATGCTATATACAAATACATGATATACGGGATCATGATACTTGACATGTGAGCATGATGATGTGGGAATAATGAGTGGAGGGGGCAGTGATATTCGTGTCGACGGACACCAGTGTTTTGGTAACACATTGTGACTACGGTCACCAGAGGTTTGGTACCTCCAGAGGTTTGGCACCTCATAGCGTCTCGTCCCTGTGGCTTAGTACCACCGTGGGTTGGCCCCATATTTGAGATACGGGATCGACGCCAGTGATTTGGTATCACACGATGGGTTGGCCCCATTATTTTATTGTGACTTTAAGTCACCAGTGGTTTGGCACCACACGTATTGACGGGTATTGTGACTTCGAGTCACCAGTGGTTTGGCACCACCAGTGGTTTGGCACCACACGTATTGACGGATATCGTGACTTTAAGTCACCAGTGGTTTGGCACCACCAGTGGTTTGGTACCACACGGGGTAGAAAATGGAGTATGGATGGCTAGGTTGGGTTTCATAATTGCATACTCACTTCATAATTACATATTCATGTGTATGTTTGTTCTGTGAATATGGGCCAAGCCCATATGTGGGGACTTGTGTTATAGCTATGCACTGAGTCTTGGTGACTCACCCCTTTTTCCTACCATTTTCAGGTGAGTCGATCGCGGAGACGGAGCCGGAGAGGACTCGAGGTGATCATGCTTGTTCTTCGGTTTTGAAGTCTTATTTCGTACCATTAAAGTTACTATTTGCTAAATTCGATTGGGTTGTAATATGGCCGTTTATTATTCTTTTATTATTATTCGTATGATTAAGTAGTAGTTTTACTTTATTTCTAACGAACTTATGAATTGTTAAGCAAATCGGTAAAGGCAACGTTTTAAAAATTAATACTTGTACGCATTTTCAAAGATGTTACCATCGGGTAGCCAAAATTTTACCAAGTTATCAATAACCCTGATACTTATAAAAATCTAAATGATCAAATGGTTTCAAAAGAAAAGAAAAAGTTTTCAACCCCATCGTGTTTATCAAACCAAACTATTTTAGTTTTAGTAAACATTGTTTTACAAATTCCGCAATATTTTTGGATTTCCAATGTTAACCCGAATGTTTCAAAAAGTTTTTACTCCGTGACATACCAGATCCGGTCAAGGCTTGTGGGCCGGGTTTGGGGTGTTACAAAAATAGTCCTAGGTATTGCTCTATAAAATTGGAAAACCCCAATAAAATTATTAGAGTAAAACCAATGGTCTATACTAAACAAGATATAGACGAATTTGATATACAAGTAAAAGAATTGGAAGATGACAACCTGAGAAACATCCAAGAAGGATGAAGACAAAATTGGAAGATGACAACCAGTCAGCATCCAAGCGACGCAGACAATGATGTAATCAACAATCAATGTCATGACGTAAGCAATGATGCAAGCAGCAGACATTGCCAGAAAAGGAAGCTACGTGGAAACACCATAATGGCATCCGTCCAAAGAAGGAAGCTACGTGGAAAACATCCAAAGGCATCCTTATCAACACACTGTTCAAGGAAGCTACGTGGAAAAAACCAACATAGCATCCGTCCAAAGAAGAAAGCCACCTGGAAGCAACCAAGATGGCATCCACCAATTAAAGGAAGCTACTTGGAAACCACCAAGAAGCGGACAATTAATGTGTCCTTATCAGGATACTATTCGGATTCCAATTGTAATTAAATTAGAATTTAATTTTTATTCTTATCCGAACAATTATTTCGGACCTCAATTGTAATTAGATTCTAGTTTAGAATTTTAGTTATAAATAGGCATTCTTGTAAGCCTGAGAGGCATCATCTTTTACCAGAATATAATTTGAAAGATCATCTTTTACCGAAATCATATTCTCTGTTTTTCTTTTGTAAATTATCTATCTTCTACTACCCAGCAATACTAAGTAGATATTAGAAACCCTTCCGCTTGCCCATACTCTCCCCACTCTCCCATCTTTATTAAAATCAGAAGATTTAGCAATCAGCTGGACTTCTATTAATGAATACACTAATACGGCAGAGGTTGAAATCAAAGAGATTAATAATAAAATTATTGAGCTTTTTGAGCCCAATAAATTTACTACGGAAATTCAACCAAAGCTATTACATTTAAAAGATTTATCAATTCCAAAAGACTGGATAATTGATAAGACTAATAATGCTAGTACTTCTAAACCGGTAAGTACTATTGAATATATGTCATCTGGTGATAAGTTATATTTCAGAAATAATCTGATTACTAACACAGATGATAATTTAATATTACCTTCTAACTCTCAACCAGAGGAAGAAGAAGATAATAAAGGTATAAATACACCAATAGGGATGAAAACAATTCAAATTCCTATTTTCCCTACTACTCCAAGTAGAAATTCTATTTCTAGAAACTCTAGAATAGAAAATATACAATATTCGGAAGAAAATATTACTAATAAATATATTAAAATTACATTACATGATAAAGAATAAAAAATATAAATTAGCTAAATGGAAACCAGGAAATAAAAATAGTAATGATAAAAAGAAAAAATTTGTTAGAAGAAAAACTTCTAATAAGAATAAAAAACAAATTTGTAAATGTTTTATCTGTGATGAAGAGGGTCATATAGCAACCAATTGTCCTAATAAAGGCAAAAATGCTAGAAAATAATAAAAAATCTTGAAGAACAAGGTTTAGAAATATGTTTTAGTAAGGAAACAAATCCTTCTGAAATATTATATGAATTAATTTCAGAAACAGAGTCTGATACAGATTCTGATGAGTATATTTATTAATAATTTTTACTAATGTTTGCTGATTATCTTAGCAGGACTAATGGATAGAGGTAAACAACCTCTAATAGAAAATGATGGATGGAGAACTGTCCATAAAAAACCCAATAAAGGAAAAAATCCTAACCAAGGATTTATTTTCGCAAAACAAATGAGTCCAAACCAAGGAATCATTCCTGCTCAAAAAAGTCCTAAACAAGGATTTCAGCCTGCACAAGTAAGTCCTAAACAAGGATTTATTTCTACACAAATAAATTCTAAACAAGAATTTATTTCTGCACCTGCAAATATAAGTTCTAAACAAGAATTTATGGCTGCACCAACACAGGTACAATTTTATCCTAACCAGGGATATTATTTACCATATCAATTGGTAAACCAACCAATTGGATCGCAATCACCAACACCGGTAGATTGTTATTCTCAATTCTCTCAAAAGCCTTACACCGATTCCGAAATTCTCAAATATGCAGATGCTTTGTTGAAAAAACAACAAAACTCTGAATTCTCAAATCTAAAGGATTTTTATAATCCAGGCTTACCCCCAGACTACTACCATTTCATTGACAGAATATGGAAAAACCATATTTTGGAACAAAGGGCTAGTTTCAGAAAAGCTCTTACCCAATTCTCAGAGTTCTTAGTTGAAAAAACAACTCAAGAAAAATCTGAAGAATTATTATTAAAATCTATTTTATACAGAGATTGGGACGATGTCCTAATTGAATATATGGATATTAAGGAGATAAACAATCTTCTTGATATATTTCAATACTTTATTAATAAAGGGAGAAACACTCCTATTACTAATAAATTGTTTCGAAAATGTCTATATAACAAATGTAGACAAATTTTACCTTCAGAAATATTTTCGAAAATAAACAGAGCCATTTGCAAACAGCAAGCTCTATTTTTAGAAACATTTTCGAAATATTTTTCACAAGCATTTGTTTTTACAAATGACATGGGAGAAAAAATTAAACCAGCTACGGGGGAGGGAGAGTGGGGAGAGTATGAGCAAGCGGAAGGGTTTCTAATATCTACTTAGTATTGCTGGGTAGTAGAAGATAGATAATTTACAAAAGAAAAACAGAGAATATGATTTCGGTAAAAGATGATCTTTCAAATTATATTATGGTAAAAGATGATCCTTCTCAGGCTTACAAGAATGCCTATTTATAACTAAAATTCTAAACTAGAATCTAATTACAGTTGAGGTCCGAAATAATTGTTCGGATAAGAATAAAAATTAAATTCTAATTTAATTACAATTGGAATCCGAATAGTATCCTGATAAGGACACATTAATTGTCCGCTTCTTGGTGGTTTCCAAGTAGCTTCCTTTAATTGGTGGATGCCATCTTGGTTGCTTCCAGGTGGCTTCCTTCTTTGGACGGATGCTATGTTGGCTTTTTCCACGTAGCTTCCATGAACAGTGTATTGATAAGGATGCTTTTGGATGTTTTCCACGTAGCTTCCTTCTTTGGACGGATGCCATTATGGTGTTTCCACGTAGCTTCCTTTTCTGGCAATGTCTGCTGCTTGCATCATTGCTTACGTCATGACATTGATTGTTGATTACATCATTGTCTGCGTCACTTGGATGCTGACTGGTTGTCATCTTCCAATTTTGTCTTCATCCTTCTTGGATGTTTCTCAGGTTCATTTCCTCGATCTCGTCAAGGTGTAATGATTCCGGTGACGGGACTGGTGTGTTCCATTGTTCCCATGTTTCTCGGATCTCCGCTGCTAACGGATAGTCTCCAATTTCCATGTCCGCTATTTGTGTTAATAACGAAATGGCTTCTTCATTGCTTTCATCCTGGTGGTTTCCAGTGTTGTAAGCTAAGATTCTTCTTCCATCTGTCCAATATTTGACAGTATCTTGATGGAGAAGGTGTCGAGCCATGCTCATAAGATCAATTCCGGCTTGGACTTGATACTTGTTGAAATTGTTATAGCACTCATCAATGATTTTTGACAAATGCTCTGGATCTTCTCTGACTGCTGCTAGGGCTTTTCCCGAGAACAGAGTGTTTATGTTCCAGATTTGATAAGGCTGATGAAATTTTTCTTCTTCAGCGAAACCAATGAGACTGTTTATCTCAATGTGAAAATAATAGACAAAATTGTCTATGTTTACAAAATTTGATAGCCGGGATTTGACTATCGCAGGAAAATCTTTTAATAAATCAAAAGAGAGATTTTGGACTGTTATTTCTTTAACAAATCCCCATTCAATACTGGTTATATCAAATGGCTCATGATTTAATCGAAATTTTATAACAGGAGTTTTTTCTCCCATGTCATTTGTAAAAACAAATGCTTGTGAAAAATATTTCGAAAATGTTTCTAAAAATAGAGCTTGCTGTTTGCAAATGGCTCTGTTTATTTTCGAAAATATTTCTGAAGGTAAAATTTGTCTACATTTGTTATATAGACATTTTCGAAACAATTTATTAATAATAGGAGTGTTTCTCCCTTTATTAATAAAGTATTGAAATATATCAAGAAGATTGTTTATCTCCTTAATATCCATATATTCAATTAGGACATTGTCCCAATCTCTGTATAAAATAGATTTTAATAATAATTCTTCAGATTTTTCTTGAGTTGTTTTTTCAACTAAGAACTCTGAGAATTGGGTAAGAGCTTTTCTGAAACTAGCCCTTTGTTCCAAAATATGGTTTTTCCATATTCTGTCAATGAAATGGTAGTAGTCTGGGGGTAAGCCTGGATTATAAAAATCCTTTAGATTCGAGAATTCAGAGTTTTGTTGTTTTTTCAACAAAGCATCTGCATATTTGAGAATTTCGGAATCGGTGTAAGGCTTTTGAGAGAATTGAGAATAACAATCTACCGGTGTTGGTGATTGCGATCCAATTGGTTGGTTTACCAATTGATATGGTAAATAATATCCCTGGTTAGGATAAAATTGTACCTGTGTTGGTGCAGCCATAAATTCTTGTTTAGAACTTATATTTGCAGGTGCAGAAATAAATTCTTGTTTAGAATTTATTTGTGTAGAAATAAATCCTTGTTTAGGACTTACTTGTGCAGGCTGAAATCCTTGTTTAGGACTTTTTTGAGCAGGAATGATTCCTTGGTTTGGACTCATTTGTTTTGCGAAAATAAATCCTTGGTTAGGATTTTTTCCTTTATTGGGTTTTTATGGACAGTTCTCCATCCATCATTTTCTATTAGAGGTTGTTTACCTCTATCCGTTAGGCCTGCTAAGATAGTCAGCAATCATATTGTTAGTTCCTTTTATATAAACAACATCAAAATTAAATTGGCACAATTCATTGTACCATCTAATTCTTCGGGGAACAGTTTCTAAACTTTTATTAGTTAGAAATTGTTTTACTGCCTGATTATCAGTTTTTATTATAAAATGTTCAGGTGCTAAGTATATAAGGAATTTTTTTATTCCTTTTTTTATTGCTAATAACTCTTTCTCATAAATAGCACAATTTATTTCATTGGATTTGAATTTTCCTGAGTTATAACCGCAAATTAATTCTTCATTACCAATTGTTTTGGCTTTTAGAACACATCCCCAATTTTTTCCGGAGGCGTCTGTTTCTAGGATTAGTTTATCACCTTGTTTAGGTAAATAAACTTTAGGAATATAATTTATTTCAGATTTTATTTTTTTAATAATATCTGAATCTTTTTTAGTCCAATCAAAAGATTTGTCCTTTTTTAATTTTTCATATAATTCATCTAGTTTTTTAGATAAATTAGGAAAAAAATTTCTTCCATAATTAACGATTCCTAAAAATTGTTGCAGTTGTTTCTGATCAACAATATTTTCAGGAAATTCTTTTATTTTAACAATAATATGATCTTGGAGTTTAAGACCATTGGATGATAATATTAATCCTAGAAATTCTATTTCAGTTTTTTCTAATTCGATTTTCTTGGGACTTAATATTATTCCGTGTTTTATAAACTCCCTAGCTATAATATTTAGATGTTTTCTATGTTTTTCCAGTGTTTCTGAAAAAATTAGAATATCATCTATATACACCACACAAAATTTTTTATATTTTTTAAAAATAGAGTCCATCCATCTTTGGAAGACTTGTGGTGCATTACATAATCCAAAGGGCATTACTTTCCAATGGTAATGTCCATTCGGTGCACTAAAGGCTGTCAAAGGTTTGGATTCTTCTGTAAGCATGATTTGCCAAAATCCTGATTTACAATCAAATTTACTAAAATATTTAGCTTGTTTAGCTTGATTAATTAATACATCTTTTCGTGGAATGAAGTATCCATCAAAAATAGTATTTTGATTTAGTCTTTTGTAATTAATGACCATTCTAGCTTTTCCTCTTTTGATTTCAGCATGGTTTCTTACCATGAAAGCAGGACTAGAATGTGGACTAGTAGTTTCTTCTATTAATCCTTTTTCAAGTAATTCTTTTACTTGTATATCAAATTCGTCTATATCTTGTTTAGTATAGACCATTGGTTTTACTCTAATAATTTTATTGGGGTTTTCCAATTTTATAGAGCAATACCTAGGACTATTTTTCCATAATTTTAGTGGTTCTTCACTAAAATTATTTTCTAAGATTTTAAACAACCAATGATTTGTTTCAAGTTGTTTAATATGTTCTTTAGGAGGAGTAAAATTTTTATCACAAATATATTTGTGATTTTCTACTAGAGGTATTTCTACTGAAGTGTTTTCAGTAGTTAATATAACCAAGCTTTTATCAATAGAAAAGGGTAAATGTTGAAAGATAAAATTATTTCCTAATAATATATCACCATGCATTTCATGAAAACATAATATTTTAGGAATTACAAATCTAACATTGTTTATGTAGATTGGTATATTTTTAGCTTTAAATAAAATTAAAGTTTCTATACCATTAACACCCACAGCTCTAATGGGATTTTTCATAAGTTCCCATTTTTCTGAGGGTATAGCATTTTCTCTACAGCTACTAGTTGTAGCTCCAGTATCAAGTAAAGCATTTAAAGAATACGTTTTATATTCTCTAAATTGGAATGTAATTTCTATATAAGTATAATATTTTCTTGGTTGAAAATTTGAAAAAGTAATAATATCTTTCTTACCAAATTTCATTTGTTGAATTATTGGTTTTTCCAATTTTTTAGACAAATGAACTGGTTTTAATTCCATTAGAAATTTGTTTTCCCAATGTTTTTTAGGTTTAATATTTCCATACGGATTTTTCTTATCAATTTCCCATGGTTTTGGGGCTTGATATTCATACGGATCCGGGGGTTCCGTTTCCATAGGATCTGGAATTTCTATATTTTCTTCTGTTGAAGTTTCTTCTTCATCAGAATTATTATTGCTATTTACCTTTATAATAATACCTGAATTATTATTACTAATATTATCTTCTATTTCTATATATAACTATTATTATTATTATCATCATTATTATTATTAGAACTGTCACTACTTTCGGTAGCGTCATATTCTAACATATAATGATAATTGTACTTATCAAAAAGTTCTTTATGTTCTTCATAAAGATCTTCTATTAATTTTAAATATTCTACTTTTTCATAGCTATCATCTGTTTTAGAAAATTGGCTTTTCCAATGTTCTATCAGATTTTTATAAGTATTAAAATCATATTTTTGTGATTTTTCTGTTTTTTCAATTTTTTCGTTTGTTTTTTCATTTTTTATATAATTAGTAGATGAGGATTCTTCTGACGAATCTTCCTCAGATAAAGCTAATATATAATTACTATTACCATAATATAAAGGTCCGAAATCAGATTCTTTATTATTAATATTTATAACCTGATCTAATTTATTATTTACATCGGATAATAACTCCTTAGATTTGCTATTCAAATCTAATTCAGTTACTTCTCCCATATTATCTATTTTTTCTTCTACTTTACTAATTTTAGTATATAATTTACCAAAATATGTATTAGTTAAATCTATTAAACTATTGATACCCATACTAAGAACCGAAACAGAATTTTCATTCTTAGAGTCTATATGCATAGTATGATTACAAGTTTTATCTTTATATAAACAATCTATTTGTTCCATTATTATTATCCCTGGTACCTAAAACCGTCTGTGTCTTAACGTCCTCTCAACGCCAACAACGTCCCTCTCGGACTCAACGGCTACGAAGACTAACACAGATATATGGGTTTTGAGATAATAACAGCGAAATAAACAGAGTTGAAACACAAAGATAGAAACTTACAATGATACCAAGATATTAGAACTCCAGAAATCGTTACTCCGGGGCTCCTAGGAAAGGATATCTGATACCAGCTACGGGGGAGGGAGAGTGGGGAGAGTATGGGCAAGCGGAAGGGTTTCTAATATCTACTTAGTATTGCTGGGTAGTAGAAGATAGATAATTTACAAAAGAAAAACAGAGAATATGATTTCGGTAAAAGATGATCTTTCAAATTATATTATGGTAAAAGATGATGCCTCTCAGGCTTACAAGAATGCCTATTTATAACTAAAATTCTAAACTAGAATCTAATTACAGTTGAGGTCCGAAATAATTGTTCGGATAAGAATAAAAATTAAATTCTAATTTAATTACAATTGGAATCCGAATAGTATCCTGATAAGGACACATTAATTGTCCGCTTCTTGGTGGTTTCCAAGTAGCTTCCTTTAATTGGTGGATGCCATCTTGGTTGCTTCCAGGTGGCTTCTTCTTTGGACGGATGCTATGTTGGTTTTTTCCACGTAGCTTCCTTGAACAGTGTGTTGATAAGGATGCCTTTGGATGTTTTCCACGTAGCTTCCTTCTTTGGACGGATGCCATTATGGTGTTTCCACGTAGCTTCCTTTTCTGGCAATGTCTGCTGCTTGCATCATTGCTTACGTCATGACATTGATTGTTGATTACATCATTGTCTGCGTCGCTTGGATGCTGACTGGTTATCATCTTCCAATTTTGTCTTCATCCTTCTTGGATGTTTCTCAGGTTCATTTCCTCGATCTCGTCAAGGTGTAATGATTCCGGTGACGGGACTGGTGTGTTCCATTGTTCCCATGTTTCTCGGATCTCCGCTGCTAACGGATAGTCTCCGATTTCCATGTCCGCTATTTGTGTTAATAACAAAATGGCTTCTTCATTGCTTTCATCCTGGTGGTTTCCAGTGTTGTAAGCTAAGATTCTTCTTCCATCTGTCCAATATTTGACAGTATCTTGATGGAGAAGGTGTCGAGCCATGCTCATAAGATCAATTCCGGCTTGGACTTGATACTTGTTGAAATTGTTATAGCACTCATCAATGATTTTTGACAAATGCTCTGGATCTTCTCTGACTGCTGCTAGGGCTTTTCCCGAGAACAGAGTGTTTATGTTTCAGATTTGATAAGGCTGATGAAATTTTTCTTCTTCAGCGAAACCAATGAGACTGTTTATCTCAATGTGAAAATAATAGACAAAATCATCTATGTTTACAAAATTTGATAGCCGGGATTTGACTATCGCAGGAAAATCTTTTAGTAAATCAAAAGAGAGATTTTGGACTGTTATTTCTTTAACAAATCCCCATTCAATACTGGTTATATCAAATGGCTCATGATTTAATCGAAATTTTATAACAGGAGTTTTTTCTCCCATGTCATTTGTAAAAACAAATGCTTGTGAAAAATATTTCGAAAATGTTTCTAAAAATAGAGCTTGCTGTTTGCAAATGGCTCTGTTTATTTTCGAAAATATTTCTGAAGGTAAAATTTGTCTACATTTGTTATATAGACATTTTCGAAACAATTTATTAATAATAGGAGTGTTTCTCCCTTTATTAATAAAGTATTGAAATATATCAAGAAGATTGTTTATCTCCTTAATATCCATATATTCAATTAGGACATCGTCCCAATATCTGTATAAAATAGATTTTAATAATAATTCTTCAGATTTTTCTTGAGTTGTTTTTTCAACTAAGAACTCTGAGAATTGGGTAAGAGCTTTTCTGAAACTAGCCCTTTGTTCCAAAATATGGTTTTTCCATATTCTGTCAATGAAATGGTAGTAGTCTGGGGGTAAGCCTGGATTATAAAAATCCTTTAGATTCGAGAATTCAGAGTTTTGTTGTTTTTTCAACAAAGCATCTGCATATTTGAGAATTTCGGAATCGGTGTAAGGCTTTTGAGAGAATTGAGAATAACAATCTACCGGTGTTGGTGATTGCGATCCAATTGGTTGGTTTACCAATTGATATGGTAAATAATATCCCTGGTTAGGATAAAATTGTACCTGTGTTGGTGCAGCCATAAATTCTTGTTTAGAACTTATATTTGCAGGTGCAGAAATAAATTCTTGTTTAGAATTTATTTGTGTAGAAATAAATCCTTGTTTAGGACTTACTTGTGCAGGCTGAAATCCTTGTTTAGGACTTTTTTGAACAGGAATGATTCCTTGGTTTGGACTCATTTGTTTTGCGAAAATAAATCCTTGGTTAGGATTTT
The DNA here is from genome assembly GCA_005393395.2 of Gossypium australe. Lineage (NCBI taxonomy): Eukaryota > Viridiplantae > Streptophyta > Magnoliopsida > Malvales > Malvaceae > Gossypium > Gossypium australe. The sequence continues at coordinate 70,544,537 of CM016625.1, forward strand.
TTCCTTTATTGGGTTTTTTATGGACAGTTCTCCATCCATCATTTTCTATTAGAGGTTGTTTACCTCTATCCATTAGTCCTGCTAAGATAATCAGCAAACATTAGTAAAATTATTAATAAATATACTCATCAGAATCTGTATCAGACTCTGTTTCTGAAATTAATTCATATAATATTTCAGAAGGATTTGTTTCCTTACTAAAACATATTTCTAAACCTTGTTCTTCAAGATTTTTTATTATTTTTCTAGCATTTTTGCCTTTATTAGGACAATTGGTTGCTATATGACCCTCTTCATCACAGATAAAACATTTACAAATTTGTTTTTTATTCTTATTAGAAGTTTTTCTTCTAACAAATTTTTTCTTTTTATCATTACTATTTTATTTCCTGGTTTCCATTTAGCTAATTTATATTTTTTATTCTTTTTGTAGGGTTTTGAACGTATGGTGTTACATCCAAACTCCCATTCTCCTTCTAACATTTTTGTACAATATCTATACTTAATTTATTTTTGACTTGTTTAGCCGCTTTGCTTTGTAAACAGTGTAAAATAATTCTTTCTTTGGCAAAATTAATTCTATTGCCTATAGTATCTATATTTGAAATATTTGTATTATTATCATTACTGCACTTAATTATGAAAGAAGCATATTTGTTTATGCAAATTTCATCCCAAGGTGGTGGTAATTTATGAAAATATTGGTTTTTCTAATGATCAATACTATCATTTTTTAACTTTTGATATTCATGAAGAAATTTTTTAGAAAAATCTTCTAAATATCTAATATCACAGAATTTTAATTTTGACAAGATATAGCTGGCTTGGCTATCCTGGTCTTTTTTATTAGAATAACCGCAAAATTCTGTTTTTAGAATTGAGGTTAATCCTTTTAATAAATCTTTAGGGGTACTTATTTGATTAATAAGCTGACTTTTTTGTTCTCTTCCTTTCTCAGATTCTTCCCATCGTCTGAGAAATTGTAGAACATCCCCTTGAAAAGTTCCTACAAAGTAGTTTAAGAACTTTTCCTTTGTCCAGACTGTACTGTTGTTGTTTACAACAATAGTCATAGACTGTGCCAATCATCTATTGTTTTTTCAAAGTCTGATATGGGAATATTAGTTAAATCTAAATATACTCCTCCTTGAGCAACATTTCTTTTATTAAGATCATCAACCTTATAGGGTATAGGTGTAGGTTGACTAGTTTCTCCTGGAGTTTCTAATTTTATGTCATTAGTATTTATGTTTTCTATATTATTATCTAATATTCTTGTTGTGTTTTCAACAATTTCGTATTTTTATTAATAGCTCTCAGATTATCATCTTTTTGAAGATCTGAGTCTATTTTTCTCTTTCCATGAGGATCTTTCTTATCAATTTCCCATGGTTTTGGGGCTTGATAATCATACGGATCCGGGGGTTCCGTTTCCATAGGATCTTCAGGGATTTCTATATTTTCTTTTGTTGAAGTTTCTTCTTCATCAGAATTATTATTGCTATTAACATTAATATTTATAGCCATAATTCTAATATTAGAATTACTACTTTCTGTAGTTTCTAAAATATAACTATCATTTTCATTATTATTATTATTATTATTATCATTATCATCATATTCTAACATATAATGATAATTGTACTTATCAAAAAGTTCTTTATGTTCTTCATAAAGATCTTCTATTAATTTTAAATACTCTACTTTTTCATAGCTATCATCTGTTTTAGAAAATTGGCTTTTCCAATGTTCTATCAGATTTTTATAAGTATTAAAATCATATTTTTGTGATTTTTCTGTTTTTTCAATTTTTTCTTTTGTTTTTTCATTTTTTATATAATTAGTAGATGAGGATTCTTCTGACGAATCTTCCTCAGATAAAGCTAATATATAATTACTATTACCATAATATAAAGGTCCGAAATCAGATTCTTTATTATTAATATTTATAACCTGATCTAATTTATTATTTACATCGGATAATAACTCCTTAGATTTGCTATTCAAATCTAATCAGTTACTTCTCCCATATTATCTATTTTTTCTTCTACTTTACTAATTTTAGTATATAATTTACCAAAATATGTATTAGTTAAATCTATTAAACTATTGATACCCATACTAAGAACCGAAACAGAATTTTCATTCTTAGAGTCTATATGCATAGTATGATTACAAGTTTTATCTTTATATAAACAATCTATTTGTTCCATTATTATTATCCCTGGTACCTAAAACCGTCTGTGTCTTAACGTCCTCTCAACGCCAACAACGTCCCTCTCGGACTCAACGGCTACGAAGACTAACGACAGATATATGGGTTTTGAGATAATAACAGCGAAATAAACAGAGCTGAAACACAAAGATAGAAACTTACAATGATACCAAGATATTAGAACTCCAGAAATCGTTACTCCGGGGCTCCTAGGAAAGGATATCTGATACCAGCTACGGGGGAGGGAGAGTGGGGAGAGTATGGGCAAGCGGAAGGGTTTAGAGTATGGGCAAGCGGAAGGGTTTCTAATATCTACTTAGTATTGCTGGGTAGTAGAAGATAGATAATTTACAAAAGAAAAACAGAGAATATGATTTCGGTAAAAGATGATCTTTCAAATTATGGAAAAGATGATGCCTCTCAGCTTACAAGAATGCCTATTTATAACTAAAATTCTAAACTAGAATCTAATTACAATTGAGGTCCGAAATAATTGTTCGGATAAGAATAAAAATTAAATTCTAATTTAATTACAATTGGAATCCGAATAGTATCCTGATAAGGACACATTAATTGTCCGCTTCTTGGTGGTTTCCAAGTAGCTTCCTTTAATTGGTGGATGCCATCTTGGTTGCTTCCAGGTGGCTTCTTCTTTGGACGGATGCTATGTTGGTTTTTTTCCACGTAGCTTCCTTGACAGTGTGTTGATAAGGATGCCTTTGGATGTTTTCCACGTAGCTTCCTTCTTTGGACGGATGCCATTATGGTGTTTCCACGTAGCTTCCTTTTCTGGCAATGTCTGCTGCTTGCATCATTGCTTACGTCATGACATTGATTGTTGATTACATCATTGTCTGCGTCGCTTGGATGCTGACTGGTTGTCATCTTCCAATTTTGTCTTCATCCTTCTTGCATGTTTCTCAGGTTCATTTCCTCGATCTCGTCAAGGTGTAATGATTCCGGTGACGGGACTGGTGTGTTCCATTGTTCCCATGTTTCTCGGATCTCCGCTGCTAACGGATAGTCTCCGATTTCCATATCCGCTATTTGTGTTAATAACGAAATGGCTTCTTCATTGCTTTCATCCTGGTGGTTTCCAGTGTTGTAAGCTAAGATTCTTCTTCCATCGGTCCAATACTTGACAGTATCTTGATGGAGAAGGTGTCGAGCCATGCTCATAAGATCAATTCCGGCTTGGACTTGATACTTGTTGAAATTGTTATAGCACTCATCAATGATTTTTGACAAATGCTCTGGATTTCTTAACTGCTGCTAGGGCTTTTCCCGAGAACAGAGTGTTTATGTTCCAGATTTGATAAGGCTGATGAAATTTTTCTTCTTCAGCGAAACCAATGAGACTGTTTATCTCAATGTGAAAATAATAGACAAAATCGTCTATGTTTACAAAATTTGATAGCCGGGATTTGACTATCGCAGGAAAATCTTTTAATAAATCAAAAAGAGATTTTGGACTGTTATTTCTTTAACAAATCCCCATTCAATACTGGTTATATCAAATGGCTCATGATTTAATCGAAATTTTATAACAGGAGTTTTTTCTCCCATGTCATTTGTAAAAACAAATGCTTGTGAAAAATATTTCGAAAATGTTTCTAAAAATAGAGCTTGCTGTTTGCAAATGGCTCTGTTTATTTTCGAAAATATTTCTGAAGGTAAAATTTGTCTACATTTGTTATATAGACATTTTCGAAACAATTTATTAATAATAGGAGTGTTTCTCCCTTTATTAATAAAGTATTGAAATATATCAAGAAGATTGTTTATCTCCTTAATATCCATATATTCAATTAGGACATCGTCCCAATCTCTGTATAAAATAGATTTTAATAATAATTCTTCAGATTTTTCTTGAGTTGTTTTTTCAACTAAGAACTCTGAGAATTGGGTAAGAGCTTTTCTGAAACTAGCCCTTTGTTCCAAAATATGGTTTTTCCATATTCTGTCAATGAAATGGTAGTAGTCTGGGGGTAAGCCTGGATTATAAAATCCTTTAGATTCGAGAATTCAGAGTTTTGTTGTTTTTTCAACAAAGCATCTGCATATTTGAGAATTTCGGAATCGGTGTAAGGCTTTTGAGAGAATTGAGAATAACAATCTACCGGTGTTGGTGATTGCGATCCAATTGGTTGGTTTACCAATTGATATGGTAAATAATATCCCTGGTTAGGATAAAATTGTACCTGTGTTGGTGCAGCCATAAATTCTTGTTTAGAACTTATATTTGCAGGTGCAGAAATAAATTCTTGTTTAGAATTTATTTGTGTAGAAATAAATCCTTGTTTAGGACTTACTTGTGCAGGCTGAAATCCTTGTTTAGGACTTTTTTGAACAGGAATGATTCCTTGGTTTGGACTCATTTGTTTTGCGAAAATAAATCCTTGGTTAGGATTTTTTCCTTTATTGGGTTTTTTATGGACAGTTCTCCATCCATCATTTTCTATTAGAGGTTGTTTACCTCTATCCATTAGTCCTGCTAAGATAATCAGCAAACATTAGTAAAAATTATTAATAAATATACTCATCAGAATCTGTATCAGACTCTGTTTCTGAAATTAATTCATATAATATTTCAGAAGGATTTGTTTCCTTACTAAAACATATTTCTAAACCTTGTTCTTCAAGATTTTTTATTATTTTTCTAGCATTTTTGCCTTTATTAGGACAATTGGTTGCTATATGACCCTCTTCATCACAGATAAAACATTTACAAATTTGTTTTTTATTCTTATTAGAAGTTTTTCTTCTAACAAATTTTTTCTTTTTATCATTACTATTTTTATTTCCTGGTTTCCATTTAGCTAATTTATATTTTTTATTCTTTTTGTAGGGTTTTGAACGTATGGTGTTACATCCAAACTCCCATTCTCCTTCTAACATTTTTGTACAATATCTATAACTTAATTTATTTTTGACTTGTTTAGCCGCTTTGCTTTGTAAACAGTGTAAAATAATTCTTTCTTTGGCAAAATTAATTCTATTGCCTATAGTATCTATATTGAAATATTTGTATTATTATCATTACTGCACTTAATTATGAAAGAAGCATATTTGTTTATGCAAATTTCATCCCAAGGTGGTGGTAATTTATGAAAATATTGGTTTTTCCAATGATCAATACTATCATTTTTTAACTTTTGATATTCATGAAGAAATTTTTTAGAAAAATCTTCTAAATATCTAATATCACATAATTTTAATTTTGACAAGATATAGCTGGCTTGGCTATCCTGGTCTTTTTTATTAGAATAACCGCAAAATTCTGTTTTTAGAATTGAGGTTAATCCTTTTAATAAATCTTTAGGAGTACTTATTTGATTAATAAGCTGACTTTTTTGTTCTCTTCCTTTCTCAGATTCTTCCCATCGTCTGAGAAATTGTAGAACATCCCCTTGAAAAGTTCCTACAAAGTAGTTTAAGAACTTTTCCTTTGTCCAGACTGTACTGTTGTTGTTTACAACAATAGTCATAGACTGTGCCCAATCATCTATTGTTTTTTCAAAGTCTGATATGGGAATATTAGTTAAATCTAAATATACTCCTCCTTGAGCAACATTTCTTTTATTAAGATCATCAACCTTATAGGGTATAGGTGTAGGTTGACTAGTTTCACCTGGAGTTTCTAATTTTATGTCATTAGTATTTATGTTTTCTATATTATTATCTAATATTCTTGTTGTGTTTTCAACAATTTCGTATTTTTTATTAATAGCTCTCAGATTATCATCTTTTTGAAGATCTGAGTCTATTTTTCTCTTTCCATGAGGATCTTTCTTATCAATTTCCCATGGTTTGGGGCTTGATAATCATACGGATCCGGGGGTTCCGTTTCCATAGGATCTTCAGGATTTCTATATTTTCTTCTGTTGAAGTTTCTTCTTCATCAGAATTATTATTGCTATTAACATTAATATTTATAGCCATATTATTAGAATTACTACTTTCTGTAGTTTCTAAAATATAACTATCATTTTCATTATTATTATTATTATTATCATTATCATCATATTCTAACATATAATGAGAATTGTACTTATCAAAAAGTTCTTTATGTTCTTCATAAAGATCTTCTATTAATTTTAAATATCTACTTTTTCATAGCTATCATCTGTTTTAGAAAATTGGCTTTCCAATGTTCTATCAGATTTTTATAAGTATTAAAATCATATTTTTGTGATTTTTCTGTTTTTTCAATTTTTTCGTTTGTTTTTTCATTTTTTATATAATTAGTAGATGAGGATTCTTCTGACGAATCTTCCTCAGATAAAGCTAATATATAATTACTATTACCATAATATAAAGGTCCGAAATCAGATTCTTTATTATTAATATTTATAACCTGATCTAATTTATTATTTACATCGGATAATAACTCCTTAGATTTGCTATTCAAATCAGTAATTCTCCCATATTTCTTATTTTTTCTTCTACTTTACTAATTTAGTATAAATATAATTTACCAAAATATGTATTAGTTTTGCCCATACTCTCCCCACTCTCCCTCCCCGTAGCTGGTATCAGATATCCTTTCCTAGGAAGCCCCGGAGTAACGATTTCTGGAGTTCTAATATCTTGGTATCATTGTAAGTTTCTATCTTTGTGTTTCAACTCTGTTATTTCGCTGTTATTATCTCAAAAACCCATATGTTCTAATATCTTGGTATCATTGTAAGTTTCTATCTTTGTGTTTCAACTCTGTTTATTTCGCTGTTATTATCTCAAAACCCATATATCTGTCGTAGTCTTCGTAGCCGTTGAGTCCGAGAGGGACGTTGTTGGCGTTGAGAGGACGTTAAGACACAGACGGTTTTTAGGTACCAGGGATAATAATAATGGAACAAATAGATTTATATAAAGATAAAACTTGTAATCATATATGCATATAGACTCTAAGAATGAAATTCTGTTTCGGTTCTTAGTATGGGTATCAATAGTTTAATAGATTTAACTAATACATATTTTGGTAAATTATATACTAAAATTAGTAAAGTAGAAGAAAAAATAGATAATAGGAGAGAAGTAACTGAATTAGATTTGAATAGCAAATCTAAGGAGTTATTATCCGATGTAAATAATAAATTAGATCAGGTTATAAATATTAATAATAAAGAATCTGATTTCGGACCTTTATATTATGGTAATAGTAATTATATTAGCTTTATCTGAGGAAGATTCGTCAGAAGAATCCTCATCTACTAATTATATAAAAAATGAAAAAAAAAAAGAAAAATTGAAAAAAACAGAAAAATCACAAAAATATGATTTTAATACTTATAAAATCTGATAGAACATTGGAAAAGCCCAATTTTCTAAAAACAGATGATAGCTATGAAAAAGTAGAGTATTTAAAATTAATAGAAGATCTTTATGAAGAACATAAGAACTTTTTGATAAGTACAATTATATATGTTAGAATATGATGATAATGATAATAATAAAACAATAATGAAAATGATAGTTATATTTTAGAAACTACAGAAAGTAGTAATTCTAATAATATGGCTATAAATATTAATGTTAATAGCAATAATAATTCTGATGAAGAAGAAACTTCAACAGAAAAAAATATAGAAATCCCTGAAGATCCTATGGAAACGGAACCCCGGATCCGTATGATTAAAAAAACCATGGGAAATTGATAAGAAAGATCCTCATGGAAAGAGAAAAATAGACTCAGATCTTCAAAAAGATGATAATCTGAGAGCTATTAATAAAAATACGAAATTGTTGAAAACACAACAAGAATATTAGATAATAATATAGAAAACATAAATACTAATGACATAAAATTAGAAACTCCAGGAGAAACTAGTCAACCTACACCTATACCCTATAAGGTTGATGATCTTAATAAAAGAAATGTTGCTCAAGGAGGAGTATATTTAGATTTAACTAATATTTCCATATCAGACTTTGAAAAAACAATAGATGATTGGACACAGTCTATGACTATTGTTGTAAACAACAACAGTACAGTCTGGACAAAGGAAAAGTTCTTAAACTACTTTGTAGGAACTTTTCAAGGGGATGTTCTACCAATTTCTCAGACGATGGGAAGAATCTGAGAAAGGAAGAGAACAAAAAAGTCAGCTTATTAATCAAATAAGTACTCCTAAAGATTTATTAAAAGGATTAACCTCAATTCTAAAAACAGAATTTTGCGGTTATTCTAATAAAAAACCAGGATAGCCAAGCCAGCTATATCTTGTCAAAATTAAAATTATGTGATATTAGATATTTAGAAGATTTTCTAAAAAATTTCTTCATGAATATCAAAAGTTAAAAATGATAGTATTGATCATTGGAAAAAACCAATATTTTCATAAATTACCACCACCTTGGGATGAAATTTGCATAAACAAATATGCTTCTTTCATAATTAAGTGCAGTAATGATAATAATACAATATTTCAAATATAGATACTATAGGCAATAGAATTAATTTTGCCAAAGAAAGAATTATTTTACACTGTTTACAAAGCAAAGCGGCTAAACAAGTCAAAAATAAATTAAGTTATAGATATTGTACAAAAATGTTAGAAGGAGAATGGGAGTTTGGATGTAACACCATACGTTCAAAACCCTACAAAAAGAATAAAAAATATAAATTAGCTAAATGGAAACCAGGAAATAAAAATAGTAATGATAAAAAGAAAAAATTTGTTAGAAGAAAAACTTCTAATAAGAATAAAAAACAAATTTGTAAATGTTTTATCTGTGATGAAGAGGGTCATATAGCAACCAATTGTCCTAATAAAGGCAAAAATGCTAGAAAAATAATAAAAAATCTTGAAGAACAAGGTTTAGAAATATGTTTTAGTAAGGAAACAAATCCCTCTGAAATATTATATGAATTAATTTCAGAAACAGAGTCTGATACAGATTCTGATGAGTATATTTATTAATAATTTTTACTAATGTTGCTGATTATCTTAGCAGGACTAATGGATAGAGGTAAACAACCTCTAATAGAAAATGATGGATGGAGAACTGTCCATAAAAAACCCAATAAAGGAAAAAATCCTAACCAAGGATTTATTTTCGCAAAACAAATGAGTCCAAACCAAGGAATCATTCCTGCTCAAAAAAGTCCTAAACAAGGATTTCAGCCTGCACAAGTAAGTCCTAAACAAGGATTTATTCTACACAATAAATTATAAACAAGAATTTATTTCTGCACCTGCAAATATAAGTTCTAAACAAGAATTTATGGCTGCACCAACACAGGTACAATTTTATCCTAACCAGGGATATTATTTACCATATCAATTGGTAAACCAACCAATTGGATCGCAATCACCAACACCGGTAGATTGTTATTCTCAATTCTCTCAAAAGCCTTACACCGATTCCGAAATTCTCAAATATGCAGATGCTTTGTTGAAAAAACAACAAAACTCTGAATTCTCGAATCTAAAGGATTTTTATAATCCAGGCTTACTGTAACAGACCAATTTTGACCCTAATCGGAACGGTGGTTCCGGGACCACGAATCCGAGCTTGAGGGATATTATAATATTATGTTTCGTGTTTGTTATGTGTGATTTAGTGAGTGCAAAAATTTCGTAGAAAATTTTAGCTATCTAAGTGTCTAATTTGCTAAGAAGGCTTAAATTGCAAGAAGGATTAATGTAGTGGGCATTAATGAAAAGGGGGCTAAATGAATTGTCCATAAAACATGGGAATTTGCATGTCAAATTTCCCACATTTGAACAAGGTGGACGGCAAGCATGCATATATGCTCTCTTTTTTATATTTTTGTATGACATTTAGGCATTTTATATTAAGCATGCTATGATTATATACTTTTTAATTGTATATTTTGATTTTTAATAAAATTAAAAGAGGAAGCATGCTATAATCTATGTTGAAAAGAAAAAAATAAAACAAAGGAATAATTCTCTTATCCTTCATTCCTTCTTGCCGAAACCACCATCAAGAAGAGAAGGAAGAGCTTCATCCCCCTATTCGGCCTTGCATGCACTAGGATAGGTAAGAGCTTGATCTTGATTTTGAAAACTCACCTTGATATGGCTTAAAATTCTTAATCTTTTCTTTTGAAACAAGCAAAAAGACTTTGTTAATATGGGTAGGCTTGATGAAATTCGGCCATGGGTGAGGAATGGTGGTTTGGGTTGTCAATAAACTTTGATAATATGAGAGGGAGAAGAAGCTTGAGTTTGTAAGAAAATGGTTTAAATTTAGGCATGGGGATGCCCTTATATTCAGCCGAATGTGAGACCACCTATTTTGAATCCTTTTCCTTGTGTTAATGTTCGGCTATACTTATATTGTATAGTGATTAGACATGGATGGATGGTTTTGCATGGTTGTGTTGGTAGTCTTACATACTATCGAGTTCTTGTGCAAAAATTTGAGATTTAAGCTCTCCTTAGATTCGGCCATGACTTAGTTCTAAGGCCTTTTTCATATGTGATGAAAGCATGGTGGCTATGGTTGGTTACATTGTTTGATAGATAGAAAAAAAAAAAGAAAAGAAATGGTGGATACCTTAGCTTGATTTAATAAGTCTTATGAAGTAGAAATTGTTTGCTTAGGATACTAATAGAAAAATCATGTTAAATTTTGGGTTTAAACAAGCTAATATTCGGCTGGAATTAGGATGAATAAGTTGTGGTTATCTAGCTTGTTTCTTGGTCGTATGTTGAAAAAAATGCATGGGTACTTTAAATTGGCATATTCGGCCATAGGAGAGCATGAAATTGAGTTATTGAATTCGGGTACATAGGCACACTTTTATCAAGTTAATATATGGCCATGGATGGCAAGATAAGTTTTAAATTAAAGCACGTTGATGAGATCATTATCAAAGTGTTCCCAAGTATTTTGAATGCACTTGAACAAAGTAGTGCATGAATGCCGAATGCAAATGTTTATGTCTTGCAATTTATTTATCATATAATTTTGCTTTCGAATTGAATGGAAGTGTGGTTTAAATGGGTTTAATTGAACCAATTTAGATCAAGATCAAAAGGAGAAGAAGTTGGAGCGAGGAAAAGCTAAACTAAACGAATAGTTGGAGATTTTGAATCTATTTACTTTTAAGGTAAGTCCTTTAGTTAAATCATGTCAAAGCGTAATTATGGTTATCTTGACTATTAAAAAGTTATGTATGCTAATGTCTAATTTCATCTTGGCCGAATGCATATTGACATATTGGTTGATGATTTAAGTTGAGAATGTGATGGAAATTATTTTGGCTAGTGCAAGGTGAATGAGTAAGTTTTTGAGCTACCTTATATCTAAAGATTCTTTACATATCTAGTGAATGATATAAATTGTATAAACTTGGTATAAAACCATGAGTTGGTCGATTGCGATAGTGATGGATTTGATGGATTTCAAATTTATTAAATGCATTGGTAATAAAGGTATATGATTCGATATGTATAGTGAAAATGTGAAAAGCATGTAAAGACATTTTGACATTCGGGCTTTTATGCCTAGCAGGCCTCGTGCCGGTGTTATCTATCAGGCTTTTACGCCTAGCAGGCCTCGTGCCGGTGTTATCTATCGGGCTTTTGTGCCTAGCAGGCCTCGTGCCGGTGATACCTATCGGGCTTTACGCCTAGCAGGCCTTGCGCCGGTGTTACTTTTCAGGCTTTTACGCCTAGCAGGCTTGATGCCGGTGATGAAATTTACCTAAGAGGAGTTTAATCCTTGTCAAGACAATCTAGAATTGAATTGTCACGAATATGGTTCGGGTAAGTATGTAAGGTATGTTATGTTAAATATTACTTGTGCCAAATTGTCATTGATGAATGTAATTGGACGGAAGTCGAGCTTAGAACATGCTATTATGGGACAATTGATTTGCATGTATGACTGCTATGAAAGTAGGTTTCGAATTATTAATATTTGGCCTTGTGTAAACTATTTACTTAGTTGTTTATGTAGAATGTCATATGTGGACTGTTTTATCGTCATAAATAATTAAATGTTCTAATTTAAATGAGTTGGGACTTACTAAGCTAGAAAGCTTACTCGTTGAGATGTTTCCTCTGTTTTATAGATTAGGAGCAAGCCACAAGCTCACCGGGATCGTTGGAAAGTCGCTCACACTATCAACCTACATTTTGGGTACTCCTTCATTTTGGGTTGGTCTTTAAAAGAAGGCATGTATAGGATAGGCTTGGTTTGTTTTGAGGAAATTTTACGGTTCACATGTAAACCCTAAAGGAATGGCCATGCGAATATGGCTAAATTTCTAGTTAAGTACGTTGTTGTATTGTTGATGTGTATGTTGGCTCTTGATGGCAAGGTTTATGCTTTCTAATCAAAGTTAAATCACTTTGTTAAGGAAATGTTTATATATGGAATGAATCCTTGAATTAGGAATGTAGGTAGGTTTGGTTAGAAGCTAGTCTTTCATAAATTGCGACAAAACAACTGGTAGTAACAGCAGCGAAGCGAGTTAGAAAAATCACCAAAAATAGGATATATTGAATTTGGAGATGAGTGAATTATGAAATTGAACCTGATTGCGTCTATTTTTATATGGAAGAAATAGAGTAAGCAAAAGATTTTTATATTATGAGATAATTCAGTTTTAGTGAGACCTACTCTGAATGCATTCGCGAGTCACTGTTCTGCTTTGGAAAAATTGTCAAAAATTGTATAAAAATAATTAGGAAGCATGGGTTATATGTGTAAAACCCTTATTGAGTCTATTTTCATTGGTATAAACTAGAACAGTATATGAAAATTGTGCAATGAGATAACTGCAGTTTTATAGGGACAGGTCAGAACTGTCCAGCAGTGTAATAAGGGTAACTTTGATGAATAAACTGTACTAATTGGCCACATGAAAAATTCTAGAAAACTTATGGTGAATAGATATATGAGTCTACTTTCAAGGAAAATTTACGGATCTGAATTTCGAATTTCGTAACTCGAGTTATAGCCGAATTAGTCGGCACAACGCAGTTTGACAGCTTTAAGATTTTCATGTTCTGAACTAGTAGTCAAGTCTAGTAATGCCTCTTGCTCAACTCCGGCGACGGTACCGGGTACGGGGTGTTACATTTGATTGGTATCAGAGCTTACGGTTTAGTCGATTCTAGGACTACCGTGGCGCGTGTGAGTCTAGCTATACATGCCTGTGGTTATATGTTGATAGTGTGGTGACTTCTGACAGCCTGAATTTTGTTTTATATAGTAAATGGACTCTGAACCAGAAAGAGCTGTGGCTGATGATGTGGAGAGCGTGGCGCCTGACCGTACCCACGGATCAGCGCCGATAGACTCTCGACCTGTTTCGGGTAGCCACGAAGGAGAAACAAAGCAAGCCTTTTATCGGATGATGAATGATTGGTTTGCCCAATTTATCCAGAATAACCCGAATATACCCCAACCTCCACCCCCGAATAATCCAACTCCGGATCCTCTAGCTCCCCCAGTGATAGATCCATGAGATCTAGTAGGCCCCCAGTTGACAAAATTCGAAAATATGGGGCCGAAGAATTTAAAGCCAATGACGATGATGATGCTGAGAGAGCCGAAATGTGGCTTGATAACACTATTCGGGTACTTGGTGAGCTGTCTTGTACTCCGGATGAATGCTTGAAGTGCACTATATCCTTACTACGGGACACTGCATATCACTGGTGGAATACACTAGTATCAGTGGTTCCGAAAGAAAAAGTGACATGGGATTTCTTCCAAACTGAATTCCGCAAGAAGTATATTAGCCAAAGATTTATTGATCAAAAGCGAAAAGAGTTCCTTGAGCTGAAACAAGGACGAATGACTGTAACGGAGTATGAAAGAAAATTCGTTAGGCTCAGCCGTTATGCTAGAGAATGTGTCTCTACTGAAGCCATTATGTGTAAAAGGTTCGAAGACGGCCTAAATGAAGATATAAAGATGTTTGTTGGCGTTCTTGAAATCCAAGAATTTGTAACTTTAGTTGAGAGAGCTTGCAAGGCTGAAGAGCTCGGGAAGGAGAAAAGAAAGGCCGATACCGAAGCCAGAGATATCCGGAAGAGGTCTTCGGGCAAAGTCTTCCATCCCACGAGCAAGAAGCCCAGAGATGACTACAGCCGACAGAGAACTACTACAGATCCGCCTAGACGGGATCGACCTCCTATGAGCTCCCGAGCTACCTCGATAGCCAGTGTTGGTAACATTCCACAAACTAGAGTTGAATGCAAGCACTGTGGGAAATGGCACTCAGGGAGTTGTAGATTCCATGATCGGACTTGCTATAAGTGTGGATCGTCAGGTCATTTTATCAGAGAGTGTCCGAAATTAGCTGAGCAGAATGCAGTTCCGGACACTACACCGAGCAACGTGCCAATGCGAGGTAGACCACCCAGACATTCAGGCAATGTAGGTGGTAGCCAGAAAGGAACGACGAATGCTACAGGTCGATCTGGGGCTAGAGCTCCGGCTAGAGCATATGCTGCGCGAGCTAGAGAGGATGCTTCCTCCCCCGACGTCATCACCGGTACTTTCACTCTTTTTGATATTACTGTGATTGCATTAATTGATCCTGGTTCGACTCATTCTTATGTTTGTGAAACTTTAAAATTTGGTAAGACTCTGCTAGTTGAGTCTACCGAGTTCGTAATTCGTGTGTCCAACCCTTTGGGTAGATGTGTGCTTGTAAATAAAGTGTGTAGAGGTTGCCCGTTGATGGTACGAGATTATTGCTTTCCAGCTGACTTAATGTTGCTGCCCTTTGATGAATTTGATATCATCTTGGGTATGGATTGGTTAACTTCACATGAGGCAGTGGTGGATTGCAAAAGAAAGCTTATTAAATTGAAATGCCGAAACGGTGAGACAATCAGAATAAAATCTGGTGATGTAAATGAGTTGCCTACAGTGATATCCTCAATGATAGCCCAAAAGTATGTGAGAAAGGGGTGTGAGGCCTATTTGGCTTATGTACTGGATAATAAACTGTCCGAGAAACTAATGGAATCGGTACCAGTTGTATGTGAATATACCGATGTGTTTCCTGAAGAACTACCGGGCTTACCCCCAGTACGAGAGGTTGAGTTCGGCATTGAATTAGTGCCGGGTGCGACCCCAATTTCGATAGCTCCGTACCGAATGGCGCCTACTGAATTGAAAGAATTGAAAGCGCAGTTGCAAGAATTGACAGAGAGGGGTTTCGCACGACCGAGTTTTTCTCCGTGGGGAGCACCAGTCTTATTTGTGAAAAAGAAAGACGGGACAATGCGAATGTGTATTGACTACCGGCAACTAAATAAGGTGACCATAAATAATAAATACCCGTTACCTCGGATCGATGATTTATTTGATCAGTTAAAGGGGGCTTCAGTGTTTTCGAAAATAGATTTGAGATCGGGCTATTATCAATTACGAGTCAGAGATTCTGATGTGCCAAAGACGGCATTTCGAACGAGGTACGGGCACTATGAGTTTTTGGTTATGCCTTTTGGGCTTACCAATGCACCTGCCGTTTTTATGGATCTCATGAACCGGATCTTCCGACGGTTTTTGGATCGGTTTGTAGTAGTGTTTATCGATGATATATTGGTCTACTCCAAAAGTGAAGCGGAACACGTTGAGCACTTGAGAGAAGTACTACAAACCTTGAGAGATCATCGTTTATATGCAAAATTCAGTAAGTGTGAGTTTTGGTTGAACGAAGTCAGCTTCTTGGGACATGTGGTTTCGGTGTCAGGAATTCGGGTGGATCCAAACAAAATAGCAGCCATACTCGAGTGGAAACCACCAAAGAATGTTTCTGAGATCCGAAGTTTCCTAGGCCTCGCGGGATATTATAGACGATTTGTAAAAGGTTTTTCCGTGATAGCTGCACCTTTGACGAGGCTACTACAGAAGGATGTCAAATATGAATGGTCAGAAAAATGCCAGAAGAGTTTCGAGCAGTTGAAAGCCCTTTTAACCGAGGCTCCAGTGTTGACTCAGCCTGAATCGGGTAAAGAATTCATTATTTTTAGTGATGCATCTTTAAGTGGGTTGGGTTGTGTTCTAATGCAAGAAGGCAAGGTGATAGCCTACGCTTCAAGACAATTGAAGCCACATGAAAAAAATTATCCAACTCACGATTTGGAGTTAGCAGCCATTGTGTTTGCATTAAAAATTTGGCGTCACTATTTATTCGGCGAAAAATGTCATGTTTATTCAGATCACAAAAGTCTGAAATATTTAATGACTCAGAAAGATCTAAATTTGAGACAACGCCGATGGTTAGAATTGCTGAAAGACTACGAATTGGTGATTGACTACCATCCGGGGAAGGCTAATGTGGTGGCGGATGCGTTGAGTCGAAAATCATTATTTGCTCTGCGTGCATTAAACACACGGATGACGATGTCTGAGGATGGTTCGATCATAGCCGAGCTACAAACAAGACCGATGTTTATTCAGCGAATTTGCGAGGCACAGAAAGTTGACGAAAAGTTAGTAGCTATTCGGGTTCAGTGTGAGGACGCTACAGAATCAGACTTCCAGATAGATGCAAATGGCTGTTTGAAGTATAAAAATCGATTGTGTGTTCCAACAAACTCAGATTTGATACAGATGATTCTGAGTGAGGCCCATAATGGCCGAATGTCGATACACCCGGGTAGCACAAAAATGTATAACGATTTGAAGCAATTTTATTGGTGGCCCGGCATGAAACGGGACATATCTGAGTTTGTCTCCAAATGCTTAATCTGTCAACAAGTGAAAGCTGAGCACCAGGTACCTTCCGGATTACTTCAGCCGATTATGATACCCGAATGGAAATGGGATAGAATTACTATGGATTTTGTATCCGGTCTTCCTACGACACCGAGTAAGAAAGATGCCGTTTGGGTTATCGTTGATAGATTGACTAAATCAGCTCATTTTGTGCCGGTACGTACCGACTATTCACTTGACAAGCTCGCCGAATTGTATGTGTCGCAGATTGTAAGATTGCACGGTGTACCGAGTTCCATTGTTTCAGATAGAGACCCAAGATTTACCTCGCGATTCTGGAAGAAGTTGCAAGAGGCATTAGGTACTAAACTACATTTTAGTACAGCCTTTCATCCGCAAACAGACGGTCAGTCTGAGCGAACTATTTTGACACTTGAGGACATGTTGAGGTGTTGCGTTCTCGAGTTCGAAGGTACGTGGGAACGATACCTACCCCTGATTGAGTTTGCTTACAATAATAGCTTTCAATCTAGCATAAAAATGGCACCTTATGAAGCCTTATATGGTCGAAAATGTCGCACACCATTGTATTGGACTGAGCTCAGTGAGAACAAGATACACGGGGTTGATTGGATTAAAGAAACAGAACAGAAGGTGGTCATTATTCTGAGTAATTTGAAAGCTGCTTCGGATCGTCAAAAGTCCTATGCCGATTTAAAACGTAAGGACATTGAATTTCAGGTCGGAGATCGGGTGTTCTTAAAAGTTTCTCCGTGGAAGAAAATACTCCGATTCGGTCAGAAAGGTAAGTTGAGCCCGAGATTTATCGGACCGTACGAAGTTATTGAACGTATTGGACCGGTTGCTTATAGATTAAGATTGCCCTCCGAGTTAGAAAAGATACACAATGTATTTCATGTTTCGATGCTTCGTAAATACAGATCGGATCCGTCCCATGTGATCACCCCGTCAGAGATTGAAATTCGATCTGACTTGACCTATGATGAGGAACCGATCCGTATCTTGGCTCGGGAGACCAAAGAGTTAAGAAATAAAAGAATTCCATTAGTAAAGATTCTATGGAATCGTCACGGAGCTGAAGAGGCGACGTGGGAGCCTGAAGAGTCAATGAAGCAACAATATCCGAACCTTTTTAACGGTAAGATTTTCGGGGACGAAAATCCTTAAGGGGGGAGAGTTGTAACAGACCAATTTTGACCCTAATCGGAACGGTGGTTCCGGGACCACGAATCCGAGCTTGAGGGATATTATAATATTATGTTTCGTGTTTGTTATGTGTGATTTAGTGAGTGCAAAAATTTCGTAGAAAATTTTAGCTATCTAAGTGTCTAATTTGCTAAGAAGGCTTAAATTGCAAGAAGGATTAATGTAGTGGGCATTAATGAAAAGGGGGCTAAATGAATTGTCCATAAAACATGGGAATTTGCATGTCAAATTTCCCACATTTGAACAAGGTGGACGGCAAGCATGCATATATGCTCTCTTTTTTATATTTTTGTATGACATTTAGGCATTTTATATTAAGCATGCTATGATTATATACTTTTTAATTGTATATTTTGATTTTTAATAAAATTAAAAGAGGAAGCATGCTATAATCTATGTTGAAAAAGAAAAAAATAAAAACAAAGGAATAATTCTCTTATCCTTCATTCCTTCTTGCCGAAACCACCATCAAGAAGAGAAGGGAAGAGCTTCATCCCCCTATTCGGCCTTGCATGCACTAGGATAGGTAAGAGCTTGATCTTGATTTTGAAAACTCACCTTGATATGGCTTAAAATTCTTAATCTTTTCTTTTGAAACAAGCAAAAAGACTTTGTTAATATGGGTAGGCTTGATGAAATTCGGCCATGGGTGAGGAATGGTGGTTTGGGTTGTCAATAAACTTTGATAATATGAGAGGGAGAAGAAGCTTGAGTTTGTAAGAAAATGGTTTAAATTTAGGCATGGGGATGCCCTTATATTCAGCCGAATGTGAGACCACCTATTTTGAATCCTTTTCCTTGTGTTAATGTTCGGCTATACTTATATTGTATAGTGATTAGACATGGATGGATGGTTTTGCATGGTTGTGTTGGTAGTCTTACATACTATCGAGTTCTTGTGCAAAAATTTGAGATTTAAGCTCTCCTTAGATTCGGCCATGACTTAGTTCTAAGGCCTTTTTCATATGTGATGAAAGCATGGTGGCTATGGTTGGTTACATTGTTTGATAGATAGAAAAAAAAAAGAAAAGAAATGGTGGATACCTTAGCTTGATTTAATAAGTCTTATGAAGTAGAAATTGTTTGCTTAGGATACTAATAGAAAAATCATGTTAAATTTTGGGTTTAAACAAGCTAATATTCGGCTGGAATTAGGATGAATAAGTTGTGGTTATCTAGCTTGTTTCTTGGTCGTATGTTGAAAAAAATGCATGGGTACTTTAAATTGGCATATTCGGCCATAGGAGAGCATGAAATTGAGTTATTGAATTCGGGTACATAGGCACACTTTTATCAAGTTAATATATGGCCATGGATGGCAAGATAAGTTTTAAATTAAAGCACGTTGATGAGATCATTATCAAAGTGTTCCCAAGTATTTTGAATGCACTTGAACAAAGTAGTGCATGAATGCCGAATGCAAATGTTTATGTCTTGCAATTTATTTATCATATAATTTTGCTTTCGAATTGAATGGAAGTGTGGTTTAAATGGGTTTAATTGAACCAATTTAGATCAAGATCAAAAGGAGAAGAAGTTGGAGCGAGGAAAAGCTAAACTAAACGAATAGTTGGAGATTTTGAATCTATTTACTTTTAAGGTAAGTCCTTTAGTTAAATCATGTCAAAGCGTAATTATGGTTATCTTGACTATTAAAAAGTTATGTATGCTAATGTCTAATTTCATCTTGGCCGAATGCATATTGACATATTGGTTGATGATTTAAGTTGAGAATGTGATGGAAATTATTTTGGCTAGTGCAAGGTGAATGAGTAAGTTTTTGAGCTACCTTATATCTAAAGATTCTTTACATATCTAGTGAATGATATAAATTGTATAAACTTGGTATAAAACCATGAGTTGGTCGATTGCGATAGTGATGGATTTGATGGATTTCAAATTTATTAAATGCATTGGTAATAAAGGTATATGATTCGATATGTATAGTGAAAATGTGAAAAGCATGTAAAGACATTTTGACATTCGGGCTTTTATGCCTAGCAGGCCTCGTGCCGGTGTTATCTATCAGGCTTTTACGCCTAGCAGGCCTCGTGCCGGTGTTATCTATCGGGCTTTTGTGCCTAGCAGGCCTCGTGCCGGTGATACCTATCGGGCTTTACGCCTAGCAGGCCTTGCGCCGGTGTTACTTTTCAGGCTTTTACGCCTAGCAGGCTTGATGCCGGTGATGAAATTTACCTAAGAGGAGTTTAATCCTTGTCAAGACAATCTAGAATTGAATTGTCACGAATATGGTTCGGGTAAGTATGTAAGGTATGTTATGTTAAATATTACTTGTGCCAAATTGTCATTGATGAATGTAATTGGACGGAAGTCGAGCTTAGAACATGCTATTATGGGACAATTGATTTGCATGTATGACTGCTATGAAAGTAGGTTTCGAATTATTAATATTTGGCCTTGTGTAAACTATTTACTTAGTTGTTTATGTAGAATGTCATATGTGGACTGTTTTATCGTCATAAATAATTAAATGTTCTAATTTAAATGAGTTGGGACTTACTAAGCTAGAAAGCTTACTCGTTGAGATGTTTCCTCTGTTTTATAGATTAGGAGCAAGCCACAAGCTCACCGGGATCGTTGGAAAGTCGCTCACACTATCAACCTACATTTTGGGTACTCCTTCATTTTGGGTTGGTCTTTAAAAGAAGGCATGTATAGGATAGGCTTGGTTTGTTTTGAGGAAATTTTACGGTTCACATGTAAACCCTAAAGGAATGGCCATGCGAATATGGCTAAATTTCTAGTTAAGTACGTTGTTGTATTGTTGATGTGTATGTTGGCTCTTGATGGCAAGGTTTATGCTTTCTAATCAAAGTTAAATCACTTTGTTAAGGAAATGTTTATATATGGAATGAATCCTTGAATTAGGAATGTAGGTAGGTTTGGTTAGAAGCTAGTCTTTCATAAATTGCGACAAAACAACTGGTAGTAACAGCAGCAAAGCGAGTTAGAAAAATCACCAAAAATAGGATATATTGAATTTGGAGATGAGTGAATTATGAAATTGAACCTGATTGCGTCTATTTTTATATGGAAGAAATAGAGTAAGCAAAAGATTTTTATATTATGAGATAATTCAGTTTTAGTGAGACCTACTCTGAATGCATTCGCGAGTCACTGTTCTGCTTTGGAAAAATTGTCAAAAATTGTATAAAAATAATTAGGAAGCATGGGTTATATGTGTAAAACCCTTATTGAGTCTATTTTTCATTGGTATAAACTAGAACAGTATATGAAAATTGTGCAATGAGATAACTGCAGTTTTATAGGGACAGGTCAGAACTGTCCAGCAGTGTAATAAGGGTAACTTTGATGAATAAACTGTACTAATTGGCCACATGAAAAATTCTAGAAAACTTATGGTGAATAGATATATGAGTCTACTTTCAAGGAAAATTTACGGATCTGAATTTCGAATTTCGTAACTCGAGTTATAGCCGAATTAGTCGGCACAACGCAGTTTGACAGCTTTAAGATTTTCATGTTCTGAACTAGTAGTCAAGTCTAGTAATGCCTCTTGCTCAACTCCGGCGACGGTACCGGGTACGGGGTGTTACATTTGATTGGTATCAGAGCTTACGGTTTAGTCGATTCTAGGACTACCGTGGCGCGTGTGAGTCTAGCTATACATGCCTGTGGTTATATGTTGATAGTGTGGTGACTTCTGACAGCCTGAATTTTGTTTTATATAGTAAATGGACTCTGAACCAGAAAGAGCTGTGGCTGATGATGTGGAGAGCGTGGCGCCTGACCGTACCCACGGATCAGCGCCGATAGACTCTCGACCTGTTTCGGGTAGCCACGAAGGAGAAACAAAGCAAGCCTTTTATCGGATGATGAATGATTGGTTTGCCCAATTTATCCAGAATAACCCGAATATACCCCAACCTCCACCCCCGAATAATCCAACTCCGGATCCTCTAGCTCCCCCAGTGATAGATCCCATGAGATCTAGTAGGCCCCCAGTTGACAAAATTCGAAAATATGGGGCCGAAGAACTGTCCAGCAGTGTAATAAGGGTAACTTTGATGAATAAACTGTACTAATTGGCCACATGAAAAATCCTAGAAAAATTATGGTGAATAGATATATGAGTCTACTTTCAAGGAAAATTTACGGATCTGAATTTCGAATTTTGTAACTCGAGTTATAGCCGAATTAGTCGGCACAACGCAGTTTGACAGCTTTAAGATTTTCATGTTCTGAACTAGTAGTCAAGTCTAGTAATGCCTCTTGCTCAACTCCGGCGACGGTACCGGGTACGGGGTGTTACATTTACCCCCAGACTACTACCATTTCATTGACAGAATATGGAAAAACTATATTTTGGAACAAAGGGCTAGTTTCAGAAAAGCTCTTACCCAATTCTCAGAGTTCTTAGTTGAAAAAACAACTCAAGAAAAATCTGAAGAATTATTATTAAAATCTATTTTATACAGAGATTGGGACGATGTCCTAATTGAATATATGGATATTAAGGAGATAAACAATCTTATTGATATATTTCAATACTTTATTAATAAAGGGAGAAACACTCCTATTATTAATAAATTGTTTCGAAAATGTCTATATAACAAATGTAGACAAATTTTACCTTCAGAAATATTTTCGAAAATAAACAGAGCCATTTGCAAACAGCAAGCTCTATTTTTAGAAACATTTTCGAAATATTTTTTCACAAGCATTTGTTTTTACAAATGACATGGGAGAAAAAACTCCTGTTATAAAATTTCGATTAAATCATGAGCCATTTGATATAACCAGTATTGAATGGGGATTTGTTAAAGAAATAACAGTCCAAAATCTCTCTTTTGATTTATTAAAAGATTTTCCTGCAATAGTCAAATCCCGGCTATCAAATTTTGTAAACATAGACGATTTTGTCTATTATTTTCACATTGAGATAAACAGTCTCATTGGTTTCGCTAAAGAAGAAAAATTTCATCAGCCTTATCAAATCTGGAACATAAACACT
Source organism: Gossypium australe (assembly GCA_005393395.2). Lineage (NCBI taxonomy): Eukaryota > Viridiplantae > Streptophyta > Magnoliopsida > Malvales > Malvaceae > Gossypium > Gossypium australe. The sequence continues at coordinate 70,567,639 of CM016625.1, forward strand.
CTGTTCTCGGGAAAAGCCCTAGCAGCAGTTAGAGAAGATCCAGAGCATTTGTCAAAAATCATTGATGAGTGCTATAACAATTTCAACAAGTATCAAGTCCAAGCCGGAATTGATCTTATGAGCATGGCTCGACACCTTCTCCATCAAGATACTGTCAAATATTGGACAGATGGAAGAAGAATCTTAGCTTACAACACTGGAAACCACCAGGATGAAAGCAATGAAGAAGCCATTTCGTTATTAACACAAATAGCGGACATGGAAATCGGAGACTATCCGTTAGCAGCGGAGATCCGAGAAACATGGGAACAATGGAACACACCAGTCCCGTCACCGGAATCATTACACTTTGACGAGATCGAGGAAATGAACCTGAGAAACATCCAAGAAGGATGAAGACAAAATTGGAAGATGACAACCAGTCAGCATCCAAGTGACGCAGACAATGATGTAATCAACAATCAATGTCATGACGTAAGCAATGATGCAAGCAGCAGACATTGCCAGAAAAGGAAGCTACGTGGAAACACCATAATGGCATCCGTCCAAAGAAGGAAGCTACGTGGAAAACATCCAAAGGCATCCTTATCAACACACTGTTCAAGGAAGCTACGTGGAAAAAACCAACATAGCATCCGTCCAAAGAAGAAAGCCACCTGGAAGCAACCAAGATGGCATCCACCAATTAAAGGAAGCTACTTGGAAACCACCAAGAAGCGGACAATTAATGTGTCCTTATCAGGATACTATTCGGATTCCAATTGTAATTAAATTAGAATTTAATTTTTATTCTTATCCGAACAATTATTTCGGACCTCAACTGTAATTAGATTCTAGTTTAGAATTTTAGTTATAAATAGGCATTCTTGTAAGCCTGAGAGAGATCATCTTTTACCATAATATAATTTGAAAGATCATCTTTTACCGAAATCATATTCTCTGTTTTTCTTTTGTAAATTATCTATCTTCTACTACCCAGCAATACTAAGTAGATATTAGAAACCCTTCCGCTTGCCCATACTCTCCCCACTCTCCCTCCCCCGTAGCTGGTATCAGATTAGCTAATAAATTACAAAAACAGAAATATGTATAAAAACAGAAAATTGGCTTTTCCAATGTTCTATCAGATTTTTATAAGTATTAAAATCATATTTTTGTGATTTTTCTGTTTTTTCAATTTTTTCTTTTGTTTTTTCATTTTTTATATAATTAGTAGATGAGGATTCTTCTGACGAATCTTCCTCAGATAAAGCTAATATATAATTACTATTACCATAATATAAAGGTCCGAAATCAGATTCTTTATTATTAATATTTATAACCTGATCTAATTTATTATTTACATCGGATAATAACTCCTTAGATTTGCTATTCAAATCTAATTCAGTTACTTCTCCCATATTATCTATTTTTTCTTCTACTTTACTAATTTTAGTATATAATTTACCAAAATATGTATTAGTTAAATCTATTAAACTATTGATACCCATACTAAGAACCGAAACAGAATTTTCATTCTTAGAGTCTATATGCATAGTATGATTACAAGTTTTATCTTTATATAAACAATCTATTTTTTAGTATGATTTCGCTCTGATACCAGCTACGGGGGAGGGAGAGTGGGGAGAGTATGGGCAAGCGGAAGGGTTTCTAATATCTACTTAGTATTGCTGGGTAGTAGAAGATAGATAATTTACAAAAGAAAAACAGAGAATATGATTTCGGTAAAAGATGATCTTTCAAATTATATTCTGGTAAAAGATGATCCTTCTCAGGCTTACAAGAATGCCTATTTATAACTAAAATTCTAAACTAGAATCTAATTACAGTTGAGGTCCGAAATAATTGTTCGGATAAGAATAAAAATTAAATTCTAATTTAATTACAATTGGAATCCGAATAGTATCCTGATAAGGACACATTAATTGTCCGCTTCTTGGTGGTTTCCAAGTAGCTTCCTTTAATTGGTGGATGCCATCTTGGTTGCTTCCAGGTGGCTTCCTTCTTTGGACGGATGCTATGTTGGCTTTTTCCACGTAGCTTCCATGAACAGTGTATTGATAAGGATGCTTTTGGATGTTTTCCACGTAGCTTCCTTCTTTGGACGGATGTCATTATGGTGTTTCCACGTAGCTTCCTTTTCTGGCAATGTCTGCTGCTTGCATCATTGCTTACGTCATGACATTGATTGTTGATTACATCATTGTCTGCGTTACTTGGATGCTGACTGGTTGTCATCTTCCAATTTTGTCTTCATCCTTCTTGGATGTTTCTCAGGTTCATTTCCTCGATCTCGTCAAGGTGTAATGATTCCGGTGACGGGACTGGTGTGTTCCATTGTTCCCATGTTTCTCGGATCTCCGCTGCTAACGGATAGTCTCCGATTTCCATGTCCGCTATTTGTGTTAATAACGAAATGGCTTCTTCATTGCTTTCATCCTGGTGGTTTCCAGTGTTGTAAGCTAAGATTCTTCTTCCATCGGTCCAATACTTGACAGTATCTTGATGGAGAAGGTGTCGAGCCATGCTCATAAGATCAATTCCGGCTTGGACTTGATACTTGTTGAAATTGTTATAGCACTCATCAATGATTTTTGACAAATGCTCTGGATCTTCTCTGACTGCTGCTAGGGCTTTTCCCGAGAACAGAGTGTTTATGTTCCAGATTTGATAAGGCTGATGAAATTTTTCTTCTTCAGCGAAACCAATGAGACTGTTTATCTCAATGTGAAAATAATAGACAAAATCGTCTATGTTTACAAGATTTGGTAGCCGGGATTTGACTATCGCAGGAAAATCTTTTAATAAATCAAAAGAGAGATTTTGGACTGTTATTTCTTTAACAAATCCCCATTCAATACTGGTTATATCAAATGGCTCATGATTTAATCGAAATTTTATAACAGGAGTTTTTTTCTCCCATGTCATTTGTAAAAACAAATGCTTGTGAAAAATATTTCGAAAATGTTTCTAAAAATAGAGCTTGCTGTTTGCAAATGGCTCTGTTTATTTTCGAAAATATTTCTGAAGGTAAAATTTGTCTACATTTGTTATATAGACATTTTCGAAACAATTTATTAATAATAGGAGTGTTTCTCCCTTTATTAATAAAGTATTGAAATATATCAAGAAGATTGTTTATCTCCTTAATATCCATATATTCAATTAGGACATCGTCCCAATCTCTGTATAAAATAGATTTTAATAATAATTCTTCAGATTTTTCTTGAGTTGTTTTTTCAACTAAGAACTCTGAGAATTGGGTAAGAGCTTTTCTGAAACTAGCCCTTTGTTCCAAAATATGGTTTTTCCATATTCTGTCAATGAAATGGTAGTAGTCTGGGGGTAAGCCTGGATTATAAAAATCCTTTAGATTCGAGAATTCAGAGTTTTGTTGTTTTTTCAACAAAGCATCTGCATATTTGAGAATTTCGGAATCGGTGTAAGGCTTTTGAGAGAATTGAGAATAACAATCTACCGGTGTTGGTGATTGCGATCCAATTGGTTGGTTTACCAATTGATATGGTAAATAATATCCCTGGTTAGGATAAAATTGTACCTGTGTTGGTGCAGCCATAAATTCTTGTTTAGAACTTATATTTGCAGGTGCAGAAATAAATTCTTGTTTAGAATTTATTTGTGTAGAAATAAATCCTTGTTTAGGACTTACTTGTGCAGGCTGAAATCCTTGTTTAGGACTTTTTTGAACAAGAATGATTCCTTGGTTTGGACTCATTTGTTTTGCGAAAATAAATCCTTGGTTAGGATTTTTTCCTTTATTGGGTTTTTTATGGACAGTTCTCCATCCATCATTTTCTATTAGAGGTTGTTTACCTCTATCCATTAGTCCTGCTAAGATATCAGCAAACATTAGTAAAAATTACTATTTATTAATGGTATTTCTATAGAATTATTTTCTATAGATAAAATAACCGATTTCTTATTGACAATAAAAGGTAAATATTGATTAATAAAATTATTACCAAGTAATATATCACCAATCATATTAGGTAAACATAATAATTTAGGTATTATAAATCTAACATTGTTTATGTAGATTGGAATGTTTTTTGCTTTATAATAAACAGCAGTTTTTCTACCATTTATTCCATTAATATTTATTATCTTTTTTACAGGTATCCAATATTCTTCTGGAATGGCATTTCTTTTGCAACTACTTGTTGTAGCTCCTGTATCTAATAATGCATGTAAAGAATATTTTTTATAATCTTTATCATGTAATGTAATTTTAATATATTTATTAGTAATATTTTCTTCCGAATATTGTATATTTTCTATTCTAGAGTTTCTAGAAATAGAATTTCTACTTGGAGTAGTAGGGAAAATAGGAATTTGAATTGTTTTCATCCCTATTGGTGTATTTATACCTTCATTATCTTCTTCTTCCTCTGGTTGAGAGTTAGAAGGTAATATTAAATTATCATCTGTGTTAGTAATCAGATTATTTCTGAAATATAACTTATCACCAGATGACATATATTCAATAGTACTTACCGGTTTAGAAGTACTAGCATTATTAGTCTTATCAATTATCCAGTCTTTTGGAATTGATAAATCTTTTAAATGTAATAGCTTTGGTTGAATTTCCGTAGTAAATTTATTGGGCTCAAAAAGCTCAATAATTTTATTATTAATCTCTTTGATTTCAACCTCTGCCGTATTAGTGTATTCATTAATAGAAGTCCAGCTGATTGCTAAATCTTCTGCTAAATCACTTATATCAGAATTTTTGTCTGAATCCTTAGGCATAGACACTCTTCTATTAGAGGGTCTGTGATGGAAATAAAGTAATTTGGTTTTACCTTAAATCCTATAACACCTGTATGTAAATTGGATTGAATTCCTCCAATAAGTGCTTTTATTGGGTTTTCAAACCTCTTATCTAATAATATTGCTAAAATAGGAACAACATGACCTCTTCTGAATAAAGCTCTAATTGTTATCATGATAACTCCTAGATGTATATATCTAACTTGAGGATAGTTTTTTCTAATCCTTTTTATTTTTTCTTTAGTAAATAAGGGGATTTCTGTTAACCCACCTTTGGTATCCTTAGCGACTGTGTTGCCACTAATTTTTTCTATGTGTCTTTTTGACCATAGTTTAAACTTAGAAATTTTATAAATTTCTTCTTTAGAAATATGATTTTTATTAATCTTTTCTATCATATCATCGGAAAAATCTATTTCTTCTCCGATTAAATTTCCTAATTTTATATCCTGTTGTTCAGGATTAGGAATTTCTTCTAACTTGTTGTTAGAACTACTTCCTATCATAAAATATATTCCTCAGAACCTATTAGGAATTTGTTTTCCCAATATTTCTTTGGTTTAATATTTCCATACAGATTTTTCTTATCAATTTCCCATGGTTTTGGGGCTTGATAATCATACGGATCCGGGGGTTCCGTTTCCATAGGATCTGGAATTTCTATATTTTCTTCTGTTGAAGTTTCTTCTTCATCAGAATTATTATTGCTATTTACCTTTCTAATAATACCTGAATTATTATTACTAATATTATCTTCTATTTCTATATTATAACTATTATTATTATCATCATTATTATTATTAGAACTGTCACAACTTTCGGTAGCGTCATATTCTAACATATAATGATAATTATACTTATTAAAAGTTCTTTATGTTCTTCATAAAGATCTTCTATTAATTTTAAATACTCTACTTTTTCATAGCTATCATCTGTTTTAGAAAATTGGCTTTTCCAATGTTCTATCAGATTTTTATAAGTATTAAAATCATATTTTTGTGATTTTTCTGTTTTGGGGCTTGATAATCATACGGATCCAATTGGTTATTAATACAAATATTTCAAATATAGATACTATAGGCAATAGAATTAATTTTGCCAAAGAAAGAATTATTTTACACTGTTTACAAAGCAAAGCGGCTAAACAAGTCAAAAATAAATTAAGTCATAGATATTGTACAAAAATGTTAGAAGGAGAATGGGAGTTTGGATGTAACACCATACGTTCAAAACCCTACAAAAAGAATAAAAAATATAAATTAGCTAAATGGAAACACCATAATGGCATCCGTCCAAAGAAGGAAGCTACGTGGAAAACATCCAAAAGCATCCTTATCAATACACTGTTCATGGAAGCTACGTGGAAAAAGCCAACATAGCATCCGTCCAAAGAAGGAAGCCACCTGGAAGCAACCAAGATGGCATCCACCAATTAAAGGAAGCTACTTGGAAACCACCAAGAAGCGGACAATTAATGTGTCCTTATCAGGATACTATTCGGATTCCAATTGTAATTAAATTAGAATTTAATTTTTATTCTTATCCGAACAATTATTTCGGACCTTAATTGTAATTAGATTCTAGTTTAGAATTTTAGTTATAAATAGGCATTCTTGTAAGCCTGAGAGGCATCATCTTTTACCATAATATAATTTGAAAGATCATCTTTTACCGAAATCATATTCTCTGTTTTTCTTTTGTAAATTATCTATCTTCTACTACCCAGCAATACTAAGTAGAAATAAATCCTTGTTTAGGACTTACTTGTGCAGGCTGAAATCCTTGTTTAGGACTTTTTTGAACAGGAATGATTCCTTGGTTTGGACTCATTTGTTTTGCGAAAATAAATCCTTGGTTAGGATTTTTTCCTTTATTGGGTTTTTTATGGACAGTTCTCCATCCATCATTTTCTATTAGAGGTTGTTTACCTCTATCCATTAGTCCTGCTAAGATAATCAGCAAACATTAGTAAAAATTATTAATAAATATACTCATCAGAATCTGTATCAGACTCTGTTTCTGAAATTAATTCATATAATATTTCAGAAGGATTTGTTTCCTTACTAAAACATATTTCTAAACCTTGTTCTTCAAGATTTTTTATTATTTTTCTAGCATTTTTGCCTTTATTAGGACAATTGGTTGCTATATGACCCTCTTCATCACAGATAAAACATTTACAAATTTGTTTTTTATTCTTATTAGAAGTTTTTCTTCTAACAAATTTTTTCTTTTTATCATTACTATTTTTATTTCATGGTTTCCATTTAGCTAATTTATATTTTTTATTCTTTTTGTAGGGTTTTGAACGTATGGTGTTACATCCAAACTTCCATTCTCCTTCTAACATTTTTGTACAATATCTATGACTTAATTTATTTTTGACTTGTTTAGCTGCTTTGCTTTGTAAACAGTGTAAAATAATTCTTTCTTTGGCAAAATTAATTCTATTGCCTATAGTATCTATATTTGAAATATTTGTATTATTATCATTACTGCACTTAATTATGAAAGAAGCATATTTGTTTATGCAAATTTCATCCCAAGGTGGTGGTAATTTATGAAAATATTGGTTTTTCCAATGATCAATACTATCATTTTTTAACTTTTGATATTCATGAAGAAATTTTTTAGAAAAATCTTCTAAATATCTAATATCACAAAATTTTAATTTTGACAAGATATAGCTGGCTTGGCTATCCTGGTCTTTTTTATTAGAATAACCGCAAAATTCTGTTTTTAGAATTGAGGTTAATCCTTTTAATAAATCTTTAGGAGTACTTATTTGATTAATAAGCTGACTTTTTTGTTCTCTTCCTTTCTCAGATTCTTCCCATCGTCTGAGAAATTGTAGAACATCCCCTTGAAAAGTTCCTACAAAGTAGTTTAAGAACTTTTCCTTTGTCCAGACTGTACTGTTGTTGTTTACAACAATAGTCATAGACTGTGCCCAATCATCTATTGTTTTTTCAAAGTATGATATGGGAATATTAGTTAAATCTAAATATACTCCTCCTTGAGCAACATTTCTTTTATTAAGATCATCAACCTTATAGGGTATAGGTGTAGGTTGACTAGTTTCTCCTGGAGTTTCTAATTTTATGTCATTAGTATTTATGTTTTCTATATTATTATCTAATATTCTTGTTGTGTTTTCAACAATTTCGTATTTTTTATTAATAGCTCTCAGATTATCATCTTTTTGAAGATCTGAGTCTATTTTTCTCTTTCCATGAGGATCTTTCTTATCAATTTCCCATGGTTTTGGGGCTTGATAATCATACGGATCCGGGGGTTCCGTTTCCATAGGATCTTCAGGGATTTCTATATTTTCTTCTGTTGAAGTTTCTTCTTCATCAGAATTATTATTGCTATTAACATTAATATTTATAGCCATATTATTAGAATTACTACTTTCTGTAGTTTCTAAAATATAACTATCATTTCATTATTATTATTATTATTATCATTATCATCATATTCTAACATATAATGATAATTGTACTTATCAAAAAGTTCTTTATGTTCTTCATAAAGATCTTCTATTAATTTTAAATATTCTACTTTTTCATAGCTATCATCTGTTTTAGAAAATTGGCTTTTCCAATGTTCTATCAGATTTTTATAAGTATTAAAATCATATTTTTGTGATTTTTCTGTTTTTTCAATTTTTTTCGTTTGTTTTTTCATTTTTTATATAATTAGTAGATGAGGATTCTTCTGACGAATCTTCCTCAGATAAAGCTAATATATAATTACTATTACCATAATATAAAGGTCCGAAATCAGATTCTTTATTATTAATATTTATAACCTGATCTAATTTATTATTTACATCGGATAATAACTCCTTAGATTTGCTATTCAAATCTAATTCAGTTACTTCTCCCATATTATCTATTTTTTCTTCTACTTTACTAATTTTAGTATATAATTTACCAAAATATGTATTAGTTAAATCTATTAAACTATTGATACCCATACTAAGAACCGAAACAGAATTTTCATTCTTAGAGTCTATATGCATAGTATGATTACAAGTTTTATCTTTATATAAACAATCTATTTGTTCCATTATTATTATCCCTGGTACCTAAAACCGTCCGTGTCTTAACGTCCTCTCAACGCCAACAACGTCCCTCTCGGACTCAACGGCTACGAAGACTAACGACAGATATATGGGTTTTGAGATAATAACAGCGAAATAAACAGAGTTGAAACACAAAGATAGAAACTTACAATGATACCAAGATATTAGAACTCCAGAAATCGTTACTCCGGGGCTCCTAGGAAAGGATATCTGATACCAGCTACGGGGAGGGAGAGTGGGGAGAGTATGGGCAAGCGGAAGGGTTTCTAATATCTACTTAGTATTGCTGGGTAGTAGAAGATAGATAATTTACAAAAGAAAAACAGAGAATATGATTTCGGTAAAAGATGATCTTTCAAATTATATTATGGTAAAAGATGATCTCTCTCAGGCTTACAAGAATGCCTATTTATAACTAAAATTCTAAACTAGAATCTAATTACAGTTGAGGTCCGAAATAATTGTTCGGATAAGAATAAAAATTAAATTCTAATTTAATTACAATTGGAATCCGAATAGTATCCTGATAAGGACACATTAATTGTCCGCTTCTTGGTGGTTTCCAAGTAGCTTCCTTTAATTGGTGGATGCCATCTTGGTTGCTTCCAGGTGGCTTCCTTCTTTGGACGGATGCTATGTTGGCTTTTTCCACGTAGCTTCCATGAACAGTGTATTGATAAGGATGCTTTTGGATGTTTTCCACGTAGCTTCCTTCTTTGGACGGATGCCATTATGGTGTTTCCACGTAGCTTCCTTTTCTGGCAATGTCTGCTGCTTGCATCATTGCTTACGTCATGACATTGATTGTTGATTACATCATTGTCTGCGTCACTTGGATGCTGACTGGTTGTCATCTTCCAATTTTGTCTTCATCCTTCTTGGATGTTTCTCAGGTTCATTTCCTCGATCTCGTCAAGGTGTAATGATTCCGGTGACGGGACTGGTGTGTTCCATTGTTCCCATGTTTCTCGGATCTCCGCTGCTAACGGATAGTCTCCGATTTCCATGTCCGCTATTTGTGTTAATAACGAAATGGCTTCTTCATTGCTTTCATCCTGGTGGTTTCCAGTGTTGTAAGCTAAGATTCTTCTTCCATCGGTCCAATACTTGACAGTATCTTGATGGAGAAGGTGTCGAGCCATGCTCATAAGATCAATTCCGGCTTGGACTTGATACTTGTTGAAATTGTTATAGCACTCATCAATGATTTTTGACAAATGCTCTGGATCTTCTCTGACTGCTGCTAGGGCTTTTCCCGAGAACAGAGTGTTTATGTTCCAGATTTGATAAGGCTGATGAAATTTTCTTCTTCAGCGAAACCAATGAGACTGTTTATCTCAATGTGAAAATAATAGACAAAATCGTCTATGTTTACAAGATTTGATAGCCGGGATTTGACTATCGCAGGAAAATCTTTAATAAATCAAAAGAGAGATTTTGGACTGTTATTTCTTTAACAAATCCCCATTCAATACTGGTTATATCAAATGGCTCATGATTTAATTGAAATTTTATAACAGGAGTTTTTTCTCCCATGTCATTTGTAAAAACAAATGCTTGTGAAAAATATTTCGAAAATGTTTCTAAAAATAGAGCTTGCTGTTTGCAAATGGCTCTGTTTATTTTCGAAAATATTTCTGAAGGTAAAATTGTCTACATTTGTTATATAGACATTTTCGAAACAATTTATTAATAATAGGAGTGTTTCTCCCTTTATTAATAAAGTATTGAAATATATCAAGAAGATTGTTTATCTCCTTAATATCCATATATTCAATTAGGACATCGTCCCAATCTCTGTATAAAATAGATTTTAATAATAATTCTTCAGATTTTTCTTGAGTTGTTTTTTCAACTAAGAACTCTGAGAATTGGGTAAGAGCTTTTCTGAAACTAGCCCTTTGTTCCAAAATATGGTTTTTCCATATTCTGTCAATGAAATGGTAGTAGTCTGGGGGTAAGCCTGGATTATAAAAATCCTTTAGATTCGAGAATTCAGAGTTTTGTTGTTTTTTCAACAAAGCATCTGCATATTTGAGAATTTCGGAATCGGTGTAAGGCTTTTGAGAGAATTGAGAATAACAATCTACCGGTGTTGGTGATTGCGATCCAATTGGTTGGTTTACCAATTGATATGGTAAATAATATCCCTGGTTAGGATAAAATTGTACCTGTGTTGGTGCAGCCATAAATTCTTGTTTAGAACTTATATTTGCAGGTGCAGAAATAATTCTTGTTTAGAATTTATTTGTGTAGAAATAAATCCTTGTTTAGGACTTACTTGTGCAGGCTGAAATCCTTGTTTAGGACTTTTTTGAACAGGAATGATTCCTTGGTTTGGACTCATTTGTTTTGCGAAAATAAATCCTTGGTTAGGATTTTTTCCTTTATTGGGTTTTTTATGGACAGTTCTCCATCCATCATTTTCTATTAGAGGTTGTTTACCTCTATCCATTAGTCCTGCTAAGTTATCAGCAAACATTAGTAAAAATTACTATTTATTAATGGTATTTCTATAGAATTATTTTCTATAGATAAAATAACCGATTTCTTATTGACAATAAAAGGTAAATATTGATTAATAAAATTATTACCAAGTAATATATCACCAATCATATTAGGTAAACATAATAATTTAGGTATTATAAATCTAACATTGTTTATGTAGATTGGAATGTTTTTTGCTTTATAATAAACAGCAGTTTTTCTACCATTTATTCCATTAATATTTATTATCTTTTTTACAGGTATCCAATATTCTTCTGGAATGGCATTTCTTTTGCAACTACTTGTTGTAGCTCCTGTATATAATAATGCATGTAAAGAATATTTTTTATAATCTTTATCATGTAATGTAATTTTAATATATTTATTAGTAATATTTTCTTCCGAATATTGTATATTTTCTATTCTAGAGTTTCTAGAAATAGAATTTCTACTTGGAGTAGTAGGGAAAATAGGAATTGAATTGTTTTCATCCCTATTGGTGTATTTATACCTTCATTATCTTCTTCTTCCTCTGGTTGAGAGTTAGAAGGTAATATTAAATTATCATCTGTGTTAGTAATCAGATTATTTCTGAAATATAACTTATCACCAGATGACATATATTCAATAGTACTTACCGGTTTAGAAGTACTAGCATTATTAGTCTTATCAATTATCCAGTCTTTTGGAATTGATAAATCTTTTAAATGTAATAGCTTTGGTTGAATTTCCGTAGTAAATTTATTGGGCTCAAAAAGCTCAATAATTTTATTATTAATCTCTTTGATTTCAACCTCTGCCGTATTAGTGTATTCATTAATAGAAGTCCAGCTGATTGCTAAATCTTCTGCTAAATCACTTATATCAGAATTTTTTGTCTGAATCCTTAGGCATAGACACTCTCTATTAGAGGGTCTGTGATGGAAATAAAGTAATTTGGTTTTACCTTAAATCCTATAACACCTGTATGTAAATTGGATTGAATTCCTCCAATAAGTGCTTTTATTGGGTTTTCAAACCTCTTATCTAATAATATTGCTAAAATAGGAACATCATGACCTCTTCTGAATAAAGCTCTAATTGTTATCATGATAACTCCTAGATGTATATATCTAACTTGAGGATAGTTTTTTCTAATCCTTTTTATTTTTTCTTTAGTAAATAAGGGGATTTCTGTTAACCCACCTTTGGTATCCTTAGCGACTGTGTTGCCACTAATTTTTTCTATGTGTCTTTTTGACCATAGTTTAAACTTAGAAATTTTATAAATTTCTTCTTTAGAAATATGATTTTTATTAATCTTTTCTATCATATCATCGGAAAAATCTATTTCTTCTCCGATTAAATTTCCTAATTTTATATCCTGTTGTTCAGGATTAGGAATTTCTTCTAACTTGTTGTTAGAACTACTTCCTATCATAAAAATATATTCCTCAGAACCTATTAGGAATTTGTTTTCCCAATATTTCTTTGGTTTAATATTTCCATACGGATTTTTCTTATCAATTTCCCATGGAACATAGACGATTTTGTCTATTATTTTCACATTGAGATAAACAGTCTCATTGGTTTCGCTGAAGAAGAAAAATTTCATCAGCCTTATCAAATCTGGAACATAAACACTCTGTTCTCGGGAAAAGCCCTAGCAGCAGTCAGAGAAGATCCAGAGCATTTGTCAAAAATCATTGATGAGTGCTATAACAATTTCAACAAGTATCAAGTCCAAGCCGGAATTGATCTTATGAGCATGGCTCGACACCTTCTCCATCAAGATACTGTCAAATATTGGACAGATGGAAGAAGAATCTTAGCTTACAACACTGGAAACCACCAGGATGAAAGCAATGAAGAAGCCATTTCGTTATTAACACAAATAGCGGACATGGAAATCGGAGACTATCCGTTAGCAGCGGAGATCCGAGAAACATGGGAACAATGGAACACACCAGTCCCGTCACCGGAATCATTACACCTTGACGAGATCGAGGAAATGAACCTGAGAAACATCCAAGAAGGATGAAGACAAAATTGGAAGATGACAACCAGTCAGCATCCAAGTGACGCAGACAATGATGTAATCAACAATCAATGTCATGACGTAAGCAATGATGCAAGCAGCAGACATTGCCAGAAAAGGAAGCTACGTGGAAACACCATAATGGCATCCGTCCAAAGAAGGAAGCTACGTGGAAAACATCCAAAAGCATCCTTATCAATACACTGTTCATGGAAGCTACGTGGAAAAAGCCAACATAGCATCCGTCCAAAGAAGGAAGCCACCTGGAAGCAACCAAGATGGCATCCACCAATTAAAGGAAGCTACTTGGAAACCACCAAGAAGCGGACAATTAATGTGTCCTTATCAGGATACTATTCGGATTCCAATTGTAATTAAATTAGAATTTAATTTTTATTCTTATCCGAACAATTATTTCGGACCTCAACTGTAATTAGATTCTAGTTTAGAATTTTAGTTATAAATAGGCATTCTTGTAAGCCTAAGAAGGATCATCTTTTACCATAATATAATTTGAAAGATCATCTTTTACCGAAATCATATTCTCTGTTTTTCTTTTGTAAATTATCTATCTTCTACTACCCAGCAATACTAAGTAGATATTAGAAACCCAATATTTTCATAAATTACCACCACCTTGGGATGAAATTTGCATAAACAAATATGCTTCTTTCATAATTAAGTGCAGTAATGATAATAATACAAATATTTCAAATATAGATACTATAGGCAATAGAATTAATTTTGCCAAAGAAAGAATTATTTTACACTGTTTACAAAGCAAAGCGGCTAAACAAGTCAAAAATAAATTAAGTCATAGATATTGTACAAAAATGTTAGAAGGAGAATGGAAGTTTGGATGTAACACCATACGTTCAAAACCCTACAAAAAGAATAAAAAATATAAATTAGCTAAATGGAAACCAGGAAATAAAAATAGTAATGATAAAAAGAAAAAATTTGTTAGAAGAAAAACTTCTAATAAGAATAAAAACAAATTTGTAAATGTTTTATCTGTGATGAAGAGGGTCATATAGCAACCAATTGTCCTAATAAAGGCAAAAATGCTAGAAAAATAATAAAAAATCTTGAAGAACAAGGTTTAGAAATATGTTTTAGTAAGGAAACAAATCCTTCTGAAATATTATATGAATTAATTTCAGAAACAGAGTCTGATACAGATTCTGATGAGTATATTTATTAATAATTTTTACTAATGTTTGCTGATTATCTTAGCAGGACTAATGGATAGAGGTAAACAACCTCTAATAGAAAATGATGGATGGAGAACTGTCCATAAAAAACCCAATAAAGGAAAAAATCCTAACCAAGGATTTATTTTCGCAAAACAAATGAGTCCAAACCAAGGAATCATTCCTGCTCAAAAAAGTCCTAAACAAGGATTTCAGCCTGCACAAGTAAGTCCTAAACAAGGATTTATTTCTACACAAATAAATTCTAAACAAGAATTTATTTCTGCACCTGCAAATATAAGTTCTAAACAAGAATTTATGGCTGCACCAACACAGGTACAATTTTATCCTAACCAGGGATATTATTTACCATATCAATTGGTAAACCAACCAATTGGATCGCAATCACCAACACCGGTAGATTGTTATTCTCAATTCTCTCAAAAGCCTTACACCGATTCCGAAATTCTCAAATATGCAGATGCTTTGTTGAAAAAACAACAAAACTCTGAATTCTCGAATCTAAAGGATTTTTATAATCCAGGCTTACCCCCAGACTACTACCATTTCATTGACAGAATATGGAAAAACCATATTTGGAACAAAGGGCTAGTTTCAGAAAAGCTCTTACCCAATTCTCAGAGTTCTTAGTTGAAAAAACAACTCAAGAAAAATCTGAAGAATTATTATTAAAATCTATTTTATACAGAGATTGGGACGATGTCCTAATTGAATATATGGATATTAAGGAGATAAACAATCTTCTTGATATATTTCAATACTTTATTAATAAAGGGAGAAACACTCCTATTATTAATAAATTGTTTCGAAAATGTCTATATAACAAATGTAGACAAATTTACCTTCAGAAATATTTTCGAAAATAAACAGAGCCATTTGCAAACAGCAAGCTCTATTTTTAGAAACATTTTCGAAATATTTTTCACAAGCATTTGTTTTTACAAATGACATGGGAGAAAAAACTCCTGTTATAAAATTTCGATTAAATCATGAGCCATTTGATATAACCAGTATTGAATGGGGATTTGTTAAAGAAATAACAGTCCAAAATCTCTCTTTTGATTTATTAAAAGATTTTCCTGCGATAGTCAAATCCCGGCTATCAAATTTTGTAAACATAGACGATTTTGTCTATTATTTTCACATTGAGATAAACAGTCTCATTGGTTTCGCTGAAGAAGAAAAATTTCATCAGCCTTATCAAATCTAGAACATAAACACTCTGTTCTCGGGAAAAGCCCTAGCAGCAGTCAGAGAAGATCCAGAGCATTTGTCAAAAATCATTGATGAGTGCTATAACAATTTCAACAAGTATCAAGTCCAAGCCGGAATTGATCTTATGAGCATGACTCGACACCTTCTCCATCAAGATACTGTCAAGTATTGGACCGATGGAAGAAGAATCTTAGCTTACAACACTGGAAACCACCAGGATGAAAGCAATGAAGAAGCCATTTCGTTATTAACACAAATAGCGGACATGGAAATCGGAGACTATCCGTTAGCAGCGGAGATCCGAGAAACATGGGAACAATGGAACACACCAGTCCCGTCACCGGATAATTATTAATAAATTGTTTCGAAAATGTCTATATAACAAATGTAGACAAATTTTACCTTCAGAAATATTTTCGAAAATAAACAGAGCCATTTGCAAACAGCAAGCTCTATTTTTAGAAACATTTTCGAAATATTTTTCACAAGCATTTGTTTTTACAAATGACATGGGAGAAAAAACTCCTGTTATAAAATTTCGATTAAATCATGAGCCATTTGATATAACCAGTATTGAATGGGGATTTGTTAAAGAAATAACAGTCCAAAATCTCTCTTTTGATTTATTAAAAGATTTTCCTGCAATAGTCAAATCCCGGCTATCAAATTTTGTAAACATAGACGATTTTGTCTATTATTTTCACATTGAGATAAACAGTCTCATTGGTTTCGCTGAAGAAGAAAAATTTCATCAGCCTTATCAAATCTGGAACATAAACACTCTGTTCTCAGGGCTAGTTTCAGAAAAGCTCTTACCCAATTCTCAGAGTTCTTAGTTGAAAAAACAACTCAAGAAAAATCTGAAGAATTATTATTAAAATCTATTTTATACAGAGATTGGGACAATGTCCTAATTGAATATATGGATATTAAGGAGATAAACAATCTTCTTGATATATTTCAATACTTTATTAATAAAGGGAGAAACACTCCTATTATTAATAAATTGTTTCGAAAATGTCTATATAACAAATGTAGACAAATTTTACCTTCAGAAATATTTTCGAAAATAAACAGAGCCATTTGCAAACAGCAAGCTCTATTTTTAGAAACATTTTCGAAATATTTTTCACAAGCATTTGTTTTTACAAATGACATGGGAGAAAAAACTCCTGTTATAAAATTTCGATTAAATCATGAGCCATTTGATATAACCAGTATTGAATGGGGATTTGTTAAAGAAATAACAGTCCAAAATCTCTCTTTTGATTTATTAAAAGATTTTCCTGCGATAGTCAAATCCCGGCTATCAAATTTTGTAAACATAGACGATTTTGTCTATTATTTTCACATTGAGATAAACAGTCTCATTGGTTTCGCTGAAGAAGAAAAATTTCATCAGCCTTATCAAATCTGGAACATAAACACTCTGTTCTCGGGAAAAGCCCTAGCAGCAGTTAGAGAAGATCCAGAGCATTTGTCAAAAATCATTGATGAGTGCTATAACAATTTCAACAAGTATCAAGTCCAAGCCGGAATTGATCTTATGAGCATGGCTCGACACCTTCTCCATCAAGATACTGTCAAGTATTGGACCGATGGAAGAAGAATCTTAGCTTACAACACTGGAAACCACAAGGATGAAAGCAATGAAGAAGCCATTTCGTTATTAACACAAATAGCGGATATGGAAATCGGAGACTATCCGTTAGCAGCGGAGATCCGAGAAACATGGGAACAATGGAACACACCAGTCCCGTCACCGGAATCATTACACGTTGACGAGATCGAGGAAATGAACCTGAGAAACATCCAAGAAGGATGAAGACAAAATTGGAAGATGACAACCAGTCAGCATCCAAGCGACGCAGACAATGATGTAATCAACAATCAATGTCATGACGTAAGCAATGATGCAAGCAGCAGACATTGCCAGAAAAGGAAGCTACGTGGAAACACCATAATGGCATCCGTCCAAAGAAGGAAGCTACGTGGAAAACATCCAAAGGCATCCTTATCAACACACTGTTCAAGGAAGCTACGTGGAAAAAACCAACATAGCATCCGTCCAAAGAAGAAAGCCACCTGGAAGCAACCAAGATGGCATCCACCAATTAAAGGAAGCTACTTGGAAACCACCAAGAAGCGGACAATTAATGTGTCCTTATCAAGATACTATTCGGATTCCAATTGTAATTAAATTAGAATTTAATTTTTATTCTTATCCGAACAATTATTTCGGACCTCAACTGTAATTAGATTCTAGTTTAGAATTTTAGTTATAAATAGGCATTCTTGTAAGCCTGAGAAAGATCATCTTTGACCATAATATAATTTGAAAGATCATCTTTTACCGAAATCATATTCTCTGTTTTTCTTTTGTAAATTATCTATCTTCTACTACCCAGCAATACTAAGTAGATATTAGAAACCCTTCCGCTTGCCCATACTCTCCCCACTCTCCCTCCCCCGTAGCTGGTATCAGATATCCTTTCCTAGGAGCCCCGGAGTAACGATTTCTGGAGTTCTAATATCTTGGTATCATTGTAAGTTTCTATCTTTGTGTTTCAACTCTGTTTATTTCGCTGTTATTATCTCAAAACCCATATATCTGTCGTTAGTCTTCGTAGCCGTTGAGTCCGAGAGGGACGTTGTTGGCGTTGAGAGGACGTTAAGACACAGACGGTTTTAGGTACCAGGGATAATAATAATGGAACAAATAGATTGTTTATATAAAGATAAAACTTGTAATCATACTATGCATATAGACTCTAAGAATGAAAATTCTGTTTCGGTTCTTAGTATGGGTATCAATAGTTTAATAGATTTAACTAATACATATTTTGGTAAATTATATACTAAAATTAGTAAAGTAGAAGAAAAAATAGATAATATGGGAGAAGTAACTGAATTAGATTTGAATAGCAAATCTAAGGAGTTATTATCCGATGTAAATAATAAATTAGATCAGGTTATAAATATTAATAATAAAGAATCTGATTTCGGACCTTTATATTATGGTAATAGTAATTATATATTAGCTTTATCTGAGGAAGATTCGTCAGAAGAATCCTCATCTACTAATTATATAAAAAATGAAAAAACAAACGAAAAAATTGAAAAAAACAGAAAAATCACAAAAATATGATTTTAATACTTATAAAAATCTGATAGAACATTGGAAAAGCCAATTTTCTAAAACAGATGATAGCTATGAAAAAGTAGAATATTTAAAATTAATAGAAGATCTTTATGAAGAACATAAAGAACTTTTTGATAAGTACAATTATCATTATATGTTAGAATATGACGCTACCGAAAGTAGTGACAGTTCTAATAATAATAATGATGATAATAATAATAATAGTTATAATATAGAAATAGAAGATAATATTAGTAATAATGATTCAGGTATTATTATAAAGGTAAATAGCAATAATAATTCTGATGAAGAAGAAACTTCAACAGAAGAAAATATAGAAATTCCAGATCCTATGGAAACGGAACCCCCGGATCCGTATGAATATCAAGCCCCAAAACCATGGGAAATTGATAAGAAAAATCCGTATGGAAATATTAAACCTAAAAAACATTGGGAAAACAAATTTCTAATGGAATTAAAACCAGTTCATTTGTCTAAAAAATTGGAAAAACCAATAATTCAACAAATGAAATTTGGTAAGAAAGATATTATTACTTTTTCAAATTTTCAACCAAGAAAATATTATACTTATATAGAAATTACATTCCAATTTAGAGAATATAAAACGTATTCTTTAAATGCTTTACTTGATACTGGAGCTACAACTAGTAGCTGTAGAGAAAATGCTATACCCTCAGAAAAATGGGAACTTATGAAAAATCCCATTAGAGCTGTGGGTGTTAATGGTATAGAAACTTTAATTTTATTTAAAGCTAAAAATATACCAATCTACATAAACAATGTTAGATTTGTAATTCCTAAAATATTATGTTTTCATGAAATGCATGGTGATATATTATTAGGAAATAATTTTATCTTTCAACATTTACCCTTTTCTATTGATAAAAGCTTGGTTATATTAACTACTGAAAACACTTCAGTAGAAATACCTCTAGTAGAAAATCACAAATATATTTGTGATAAAAATTTTACTCCTCCTAAAGAACATATTAAACAACTTGAAACAAATCATTGGTTGTTTAAAATCTTAGAAAATAATTTTAGTGAAGAACCACTAAAATTATGGAAAAATAGTCCTAGGTATTGCTCTATAAAATTGGAAAACCCCAATAAAATTATTAGAGTAAAACCAATGGTCTATACTAAACAAGATATAGACGAATTTGATATACAAGTAAAAGAATTACTTGAAAAAGGATTAATAGAAGAAACTACTAGTCCACATTCTAGTCCTGCTTTCATGGTAAGAAACCATGCTGAAATCAAAAGAGGAAAAGCTAGAATGGTCATTAATTACAAAAGACTAAATCAAAATACTATTTTTGATGGATACTTCATTCCACGAAAAGATGTATTAATTAATCAAGCTAAACAAGCTAAATATTTTAGTAAATTTGATTGTAAATCAGGATTTTGGCAAATCATGCTTACAGAAGAATCCAAACCTTTGACAGCCTTTAGTGCACCGAATGGACATTACCATTGGAAAGTAATGCCCTTTGGATTATGTAATGCACCACAAGTCTTCCAAAGATGGATGGACTCTATTTTTAAAAAATATAAAAAATTTTGTGTGGTGTATATAGATGATATTCTAATTTTTTCAGAAACACTGGAAAAACATAGAAAACATCTAAATATTATAGCTAGGGAGTTTATAAAACACGGAATAATATTAAGTCCCAAGAAAATCGAATTAGAAAAAACTGAAATAGAATTTCTAGGATTAATATTATCATCCAATGGTCTTAAACTCCAAGATCATATTATTGTTAAAATAAAAGAATTTCCTGAAAATATTGTTGATAAGAAACAACTGCAACAATTTTTAGGAATCGTTAATTATGGAAGAAATTTTTTTCCTAATTTATCTAAAAAACTAGATGAATTATATGAAAAATTAAAAAAGGACAAATCTTTTGATTGGACTAAAAAAGATTCAGATATTATTAAAAAAATAAAATCTGAAATAAATTATATTCCTAAAGTTTATTTACCTAAACAAGGTGATAAACTAATCCTAGAAACAGACGCCTCCGAAAAAATTGGGGATGTGTTCTAAAAGCCAAAACAATTGGTAATGAAGAATTAATTTGCGGTTATAACTCAGGAAAATTCAAATCCAATGAAATAAATTATGCTATTTATGAGAAAGAGTTATTAGCAATAAAAAAAGGAATAAAAAAATTCCTTATATACTTAGCACCTGAACATTTTATAATAAAAACTGATAATCAGGCAGTAAAACAATTTCTAACTAATAAAAGTTTAGAAACTGTTCCCCGAAGAATTAGATGGTACAATGAATTGTGCCAATTTAATTTTGATGTTGTTTATATAAAAGGAACTAACAATATGATTGCTGACTATCTTAGCAGGCCTAATGGATAGAGGTAAACAACCTCTAATAGAAAATGATGGATGGAGAACTGTCCATAAAAAACCCAATAAAGGAAAAAATCCTAACCAAGGATTTATTTTCGCAAAACAAATGAGTCCAAACCAAGGAATCATTCCTGCTCAAAAAAGTCCTAAACAAGGATTTCAGCCTGCACAAGTAAGTCCTAAACAAGGATTTATTTCTACACAAATAAATTCTAAACAAGAATTTATTTCTGCACCTGCAAATATAAGTTCTAAACAAGAATTTATGGCTGCACCAACACAGGTACAATTTTATCCTAACCAGGGATATTATTTACCATATCAATTGGTAAACCAACCAATTGGATCCCAATCACCAACACCGGTAGATTGTTATTCTCAATTCTCTCAAAAGCCTTACATCGATTCCGAAATTCTCAAATATGCAGATGCTTTGTTGAAAAAACAACAAAACTCTGAATTCTCGAATCTAAAGGATTTTATAATCCAGGCTTACCCCCAGACTACTACCATTTCATTGACAGAATATGGAAAAACCATATTTTGGAACAAAGGGCTAGTTTCAGAAAAGCTCTTACCCAATTCTCAGAGTTCTTAGTTGAAAAAACAACTCAAGAAAAATCTGAAGAATTATTATTAAAATCTATTTTATACAGAGATTGGGACGATGTCCTAATTGAATATATGGATATTAAGGAGATAAACAATCTTCTTGATATATTTCAATACTTTATTAATAAAGGGAGAAACACTCCTATTATTAATAAATTGTTTCGAAAATGTCTATATAACAAATGTAGACAAATTTTACCTTCAGAAATATTTTCGAAAATAAACAGAGCCATTTGCAAACAGCAAGCTCTATTTTTAGAAACATTTTCAAAATATTTTTCACAAGCATTTGTTTTTACAAATGACATGGGAGAAAAAACTCCTGTTATAAAATTTCGATTAAATCATGAGCCATTTGATATAACCAGTATTGAATGGGGATTTGTTAAAGAAATAACAGTCCAAAATCTCTCTTTTGATTTATTAAAAGATTTTCCTGCGATAGTCAAATCCCGGCTATCAAATTTTGTAAACATAGACGATTTTGTCTATTATTTTCACATTGAGATAAACAGTCTCATTGGTTTCGCTGAAGAAGAAAAATTTCATCAGCCTTATCAAATCTGGAACATAAACACTCTGTTCTCGGGAAAAGCCCTAGCAGCAGTTAGAGAAGATCCAGAGCATTTGTCAAAAATCATTGATGAGTGCTATAACAATTTCAACAAGTATCAAGTCCAAGCCGGAATTGATCTTATGAGCATGGCTCGACACCTTCTCCATCAAGATACTGTCAAATATTGGACAGATGGAAGAAGAATCTTAGCTTACAACACTGGAAACCACCAGGATGAAAGCAATGAAGAAGCCATTTCGTTATTAACACAAATAGCGGACATGGAAATCGGAGACTATCCGTTAGCAGCGGAGATCCGAGAAACATGGGAACAATGGAACACACCAGTCCCGTCACCGGAATCATTACACCTTGACGAGATCGAGGAAATGAACCTGAGAAACATCCAAGAAGGATGAAGACAAAATTGGAAGATGACAACCAGTCAGCATCCAAGTGACGCAGACAATGATGTAATCAACAATCAATGTCATGACGTAAGCAATGATGCAAGCAGCAGACATTGCCAGAAAAGGAAGCTACGTGGAAACACCATAATGGCATCCGTCCAAAGAAGGAAGCTACGTGGAAAACATCCAAAAGCATCCTTATCAATACACTGTTCATGGAAGCTACGTGGAAAAAGCTAACATAACATCCGTCCAAAGAAGGAAGCCACCTGGAAGCAACCAAGATGGCATCCACCAATTAAAGGAAGCTACTTGGAAACCACCAAGAAGCGGACAATTAATGTGTCCTTATCAGGATACTATTCGGATTCCAATTGTAATTAAATTAGAATTTAATTTTTATTCTTATCCGAACAATTATTTCGGACCTCAACTGTAATTAGATTCTAGTTTAGAATTTTAGTTATAAATAGGCATTCTTGTAAGCCTGAGAAGGATCATCTTTTACCATAATATAATTTGAAAGATCATCTTTTACCGAAATCATATTCTCTGTTTTTCTTTTGTAAATTATCTATCTTCTACTACCCAGCAATACTAAGTAGATATTAGAAACCCTTCCGCTTGCCCATACTCTCCCCACTCTCCCTCCCCCGTAGCTGGTATCAGATATCCTTTCCTAGGAGCCCCGGAGTAACGATTTCTGGAGTTCTAATATCTTGGTATCATTGTAAGTTTCTATCTTTGTGTTTCAACTCTGTTTATTTCGCTGTTATTATCTCAAAACCCATATATCTGTCGTTAGTCTTCGTAGCCGTTGAGTCCGAGAGGGACGTTGTTGGCGTTGAGAGGACGTTAAGACACAGACGGTTTTAGGTACCAGGGATAATAATAATGGAACAAATAGATTGTTTATATAAAGATAAAACTTGTAATCATACTATGCATATAGACTCTAAGAATGAAAATTCTGTTTCGGTTCTTAGTATGGGTATCAATAGTTTAATAGATTTAACTAATACATATTTTGGTAAATTATATACTAAAATTAGTAAAGTAGAAGAAAAAATAGATAATATGGGAGAAGTAACTGAATTAGATTTGAATAGCAAATCTAAGGAGTTATTATCCGATGTAAATAATAAATTAGATCAGGTTATAAATATTAATAATAAAGAATCTGATTTCGGACCTTTATATTATGGTAATAGTAATTATATACTAGCTTTATCTGAGGAAGATTCGTCAGAAGAATCCTCATCTACTAATTATATAAAAAATGAAAAAACAAACGAAAAAATTGAAAAAACAGAAAAATCACAAAAATATGATTTTAATACTTATAAAAATCTGATAGAACATTGGAAAAGCCAATTTTCTAAAACAGATGATAGCTATGAAAAAGTAGAATATTTAAAATTAATAGAAGATCTTTATGAAGAACATAAAGAACTTTTTAATAAGTATAATTATCATTATATGTTAGAATATGACGCTACCGAAAGTAGTGACAGTTCTAATAATAATAATGATGATAATAATAATAATAGTTATAATATAGAAATAGAAGATAATATTAGTAATAATAATTCAGGTATTATTAGAAAGGTAAATAGCAATAATAATTCTGATGAAGAAGAAACTTCAACAGAAGAAAATATAGAAATTCCAGATCCTATGGAAACGGAACCCCCGGATCCGTATGAATATCAAGCCCCAAAACCATGGGAAATTGATAAGAAAAATCCGTATGGAAATATTAAACCAAAGAAATATTGGGAAAACAAATTCCTAATAGGTTCTGAGGAATATATTTTTATGATAGGAAGTAGTTCTAACAACAAGTTAGAAGAAATTCCTAATCCTGAACAACAAGATATAAAATTAGGAAATTTAATCGGAGAAGAAATAGATTTTTCCGATGATATGATAGAAAAGATTAATAAAAATCATATTTCTAAAGAAGAAATTTATAAAATTTCTAAGTTTAAACTATGGTCAAAAAGACACATAGAAAAAATTAGTGGCAACACAGTCGCTAAGGATACCAAAGGTGGGTTAACAGAAATCCCCTTATTTACTAAAGAAAAAATAAAAAGGATTAGAAAAAACTATCCTCAAGTTAGATATATACATCTAGGAGTTATCATGATAACAATTAGAGCTTTATTCAGAAGAGGTCATGATGTTCCTATTTTAGCAATATTATTAGATAAGAGGTTTGAAAACCCAATAAAAGCACTTATTGGAGGAATTCAATCCAATTTACATACAGGTGTTATAGGATTTAAGGTAAAACCAAATTACTTTATTTCCATCACAGACCCTCTAATAGAAGAGTGTCTATGCCTAAGGATTCAGACAAAAAATTCTGATATAAGTGATGTAACACCCCAAACCCGGCCCACGAGCCATGACCGGATCTGGTATGTCACGGGATAAAGAAGTTTGAAAGGTTTGGATTAATAGTAGAAATTTAAAATTTTGTTAAGGGTATAAAACGGTGTTCGTTAAACCTCAAGTGGGTTGATTTGGTAAATCCGATTGAGTTGAAAATCCTTTCTCCCTTTAAAATAATTTGACCCCTCAATTTTAGAACAATAGAGTGATCGATAACTTAGAAAATTTCGTTACCCGATGGTAGCATTTTTGAAAACGCGTACAAGTGCTTATTTTTGAAAACGTTACTTTTAACCGATTTGCATAACCATTCGTAAGTTTATCAGTTATAAAGTAAAGTAAAAACGACTACCTAACCATCCAAAATAATAATAAGCGGCCATATTACAACCCAATCGAATTGTAGTGAATAATTAAACTTAAAACGGGGTAAAATAAAATTTCAAGTCCACAAAACCAACATGGCCGCCTTGAGCTCTCCTCGGCTCCGCATCCGTGCTCTACTCACCTGCAAGATGATATGGGAAGGGGTGAGTCACCAAGACTCAGTGTATAAATCCCCAACCCTGGAAATAACACTCATACACAAGATATTAGTATGGCATGCAATTATGCAACCCAACCTAGCCATCCATGCTCCTTTTCTACCCCGTGTGGTACCAAACCACTGGTGGTGCCAAACCACTGGTGACGTATAGTCACAATATCCGTCAATACGTGTGGTGCCAAACCACTGGTGGTGCCAAACCACTGGTGACCCGAAGTCACAATCAAGTGATGGGGCCAACCCATCGTGTGATACCAAATCACTGGCGTCGATCCCGTATCTCAAATGTGGGGCCAACCCACGGTGGTACTAAGCCACAGGGACGAGACGCTATGAGGTGCCAAACCTCTGGAGGTACCAAACCTCTGGTGACCGTAGCCACAATGTGTTACCAAAACACTGGTGTCTGTCGACACGAATATTACTCCCTCTCATCAATCCCACCATCATCATGCTTATATTACAAGTATCATGATTCCATATATCATGCAATCGAATATAGCATAGCATTTTTCAGCATATGATGGCATATACAACATATATCGTAAATCGAGTAATAAGGAAACTTACCCGAGAACCAAGCTTATGCCCACTAAGCCAAGTTACCATATGAGAGGTTATTAATATCATTAAATAACAGTTTATACTAATAAAGTGTGTAAGAGTTTACACACCTATTTAATCGAAGATTTAACTAGGATTCTCGTATCTATGCGATATTGAAAAAGTCCCGAACTTGTCCTCGTAATGCCCCTATATTCGGCCATCATAGATTATTAATAAGGGGGTCTCATGTGATTAATTAACAATCCAAGGGATTGGTCATATTTTTCAACAGAATAGGGCCTTAGGCCGAACCTTGATTAATACGAACTAATGTGACTTGAAGTCTCGAAAACTTCTGGTTTCGTAGCCGGTTTTGTCCCCTAAATCAAAGTGCATGAATCGATCATACATAAATACCAAAATGGTCTTGGCCGAATGTCAATAACCTCATACCTTGTCTATTGAAGTTTCGAAATTTCCCTTGTGCGTTAGATAATCAAGACCCTATACACCAAAAGTCAGATTCGACCTTAAATACGTAAATCCACATCTAAAACTCCTAGTCGAAAATTACGAGTTACCATACCTCGAAGATGCGAGACCCGAAAGACACTTCCAAGTCCCTTTAGCGTCGGCTACACAAGGAAGATATACCATTAATATGGCCTATGCTCATTCGGCCTATCCATATAAGGATTTTAACTCATGCCTTCGGCATGCATTAAGAGAAATGGGTTAAAACCGAAGTCAAGAGAGAGCTTACATACAAATAGGTTCGGCCAGGTCCTTCAATGGACGATGGAGAAGTCGGCCACCCGATGCAACACCCCTTTACTTCGATGCTCACTAAGGTTTCAAGAAACGCAAGGAAATGGCTAACAAGCAAAGTATTCGGCCAACACTTCGGTACCTCCTTAGCTAGCTCCTTAGCCGATTGTAGGGATCCTTAAAGTGGGCTTCATTTGGCCAAGAAAAATTTCAAGAAGGAAGGCAAAACCACAAGGAGAAATTCGGCCATAGCTATGCAAGGGAAGGAAACAAATCCCTCAAAATCTTGACCCTATATCATTCGGCCAAGCAATGGATTTTGAAAAGAAAAAGGAATTAAAAATCCCTCAAAAACTTCATGGCCGGCCAACAACTCCACCCCTCTCCAATTTCAAAGCTTTAATTTCCCATTATCATAGAAACATGAAATCTATTGTTTATTAGCCTCCCATGCTCCAACAAAAGTGAAATAAAAAGGACTTAACCCATACATCTTGTAACTACAAAATAATAATAATAAATTAAATAAAATAAACATAGAAAAGAACAAAGGAAATGTGCAGCCAACCTTGTCTCCACGCGTGCATGTGCATGCAATTACCAAAGCATGCCGTCCCTAGCAAAAAGAGAAAAAGAATTCCTTCCATGCGCTGCTGGGTCTCGAACCCGAGACCTGGGGCAGTACCCTCCAAGCGCTAGCCACTCGGCTAGCATGTCTTTCATGACATAATGCGTCGGGAATTTCTTTTAAACACTCGGTTGCTGGCTCCTGCACGCATTAAAGCCCAAGACGAAAAACAAAAGAATTTCGTTCATGCGCCACCCTCGGGTCTCGAACGCGAGACCTGAGGCTAAATCCCCCACGCTCGAACCACTCGGCTACCGGGTATTTCATGACATGGGCGCAACATGAATTTATTTAAACACTCCTTCGGCAAGTTCCATTGCCACATCGCTAAAACAAAAACAATTAAAACCTGCTTATGCGCTATTCAGGAGTTTCGAACTCCAGACCTGAAGCAACATGCCCAAGCCTCCTGCCATCTTTGCTACTGAACTTTCATGCCATAACTCAATGCGAATTTCTTTTAAACTATCCTTGCCTTGGCTCCCTTCTCTATAGCGTTAAAAGCAAAAATGGAGTGCTTCAAGGGCGAATTCCAGGACTCGAACGTGAGTCCTCCTAGTCGCCACTCCCCAGCAGAGTCCTTAACCACTCGGCCCTATTGAATTTCATGCTAGCACACGCATCGACAATCCTTTTAACCCTTACCTTGCCAGTTTCCCAGGTCTAAACGCTTAAAATGAAAATAAAGGGCACCACGCGTGATCCCTGGGACTCGAACACTCGACCTCGAGAGGGCCCCAAGCTGCAAGCGTCCTAGCCACTCGGCCAGGCGCCTTTTTGTGTTGCGAGCCATCTCGCATTTCCCTTAAAGCCTTCCCTGCTGTAGCGCATAAAAATAAAAATAAAAATGCTATGCGCCCCAAGCCACTCGAACCTCTGACCTATTCTGGCGCACCCTCAAGCTCCCTTGGCCGTGCCCTTAGCCACTAAACCACTCACTTCCTTGTGCCATAATCCGCCCAAATTTATACTTAACCCCTATCTTCTGAGGCCCCCTACCTTTAAAGCTTTCAAATTAGAATTTTCCACTAACCCAAGCCCACTCAAGACCTTTATTTAAGCCGTATTATTCCACGATTAAAACTATAGCAAATTTAAACACAAGAAAATCATTCAATCACAACTAGCCCCGGTTCTAGGATGTTACAGTTCTACCCCCCTTAAAATAATTTCGTCCGCGAAATCACCTGGATCAGAAGAGTTGGGGGTATTGCTGCCGCATCGCATCTTCGGGCTCCCACGTTGCTTCCTCCATGCCATGGTTCCGCCATAGGACCTTCACTAAAGGGACTGACTTTCTACGCAAAACTTTCACATCCCGATCTAGGATCTGCACTGGTTCCTCTTCCATCGTCAAATCTGGACTCACCTCAACTTCCTCAACTGCCAAGATGTGTGATGGATCAGAACGATAGCGTCTAAGCATGGAGACATGGAACACATCGTGAATCTGACTCAGTTCTGCAGGTAACTTGAGCTGATAAGCTACTGGTCCCACTCGTCTCAGCACCTTAAACGGTCTAATGAACCTTGGGCTTAATTTGCCCTTCTTCCCAAATCTTAGCACCTTCTTCCATGGCGAGACCTTCAGAAAAACTTCGTCTCCTACGGCAAACTCTATGTCCCTCCGTTTGAGATCAGCATAAGACTTTTGCCTATCCGAGGCTTCTTTCAACCTAGCTTGGATCTTCTTCACCTTATCCTCAGTTTCTGCAACCAATTCCGGTCCTAACATCTGTCGCTCACCCAACTCCGTCCAACAAGTAGGTGTGCGACACCTCCTACCATACAATGCTTCATATGGGGCCATTTTAATGCTTGCCTGATAACTGTTGTTGTATGCGAACTCAGCTAATGGCAAAAATTCCTCCCAACTACCTCCGAAGTCCAAAACGCAGCCTCTTAACATGTCCTCTAAAATCTGAATAACTCTTTCCGACTGCCCGTCAGATTGTGGATGGAAGGCTGTACTGAAATCCAGCCGTGTACCCAATGCCTGATGTAGTGCTCTCCAAAACCTCGATGTAAATCTGGGGTCTCTGTCTCAGATGATTGACACTGGCACACCATGCAGCCTCACTATCTCCGCCACATACAACTTAGCTAACCTCTGGAGCGAGTAATCCACCCTTACCGGTATGAAGTGAGCCGACTTGGTCAGACGGTCCACAATCACCCAAACTGCGTTCTTCTTGCTGGGCGTGAGGGGTAGCCCACTGACGAAGTCCAAAGTGATCCTCTCCCATTTCCACTGAGGAATCTTCACTGGTTGAAGTAACCCAGATGGCAACTGATGTTCAGCCTTTACCCGCTGACATGTGAGACACCTTCTCACGAATTCAGTTACCTCGCGCTTCAATCCTGGCCACCAGAACTGCTTACGCAAATTTCCATACATCTTGCTACCTCCAGGATGCATAGCGTATGGGCTGCTATGTGCATCCTGAAGAATTCTTTGTCTCAAACCCACATCATTCGGTATACAAGGCCGTCCTTGAAAACACAGCACCCCATCACCATTCAAACTATACCCTTCCAAACTGCCATCTTGAACTTGCAATCTCCGCGCGCTCAAACTGTCGTCTCCTAATTGCTTTTCCTTAATCTCCTCGATCCAAGTTGGCTTAACTTGCAGCTCTGCCAAAAGACTTCCGTCGTCGTATAGACTAAGACGAGCAAACATCGCCCTTAAGTCTGTCACGACCTTTCGGCTCAACGCATCAGCCACCATGTTAGCCTTGCCTGGATGGTACTCAATTGAACAGTCGTAGTCCTTCAGCAGTTCAATCCATCGACGTTGTCTTAGATTTAAGTCCTTCTGAGTCAAGAGATACCTCAGACTTTTGTGATCCGTGTAGACTATCGACTTTTCCCCATACAAGTAATGCCTCCATATTTTCAAAGCAAAAACCACTGCTGCTAACTCCAAGTCATGGGTAGGATAGTTAACCTCATGTGGTCTTAGCTGACGGGATGCATAGGCCACTACCTTCCCTTCCTGCATCAACACACATCCCAACCCATTATGGGACGCATCACAATAAACTGTGAACAATTTCCCCGCCTCAGGCTGCACCAAAACGAGCTTCCGTCAGAATCTTTCTTAGCTTATCAAAGCTTTCTTGCTGCTTCTCTGACCAAACAAATGGGACTCCTTTCCTTAGCAACTTAGTTAACGGCGCGGCGATTAAAGAGAATCCTTCCACAAATCTTCGATAGTACCCGGCCAGACCCAGAAAACTTCGAATTTCCGCCACTGACCGAGGTGGTTTCCACTCCAACACCGCTTCGACCTTGCGGGGGTCCACTCTAATCCCTTCAGCTGACACCACGTGACCCAAGAAGGTCACCTCTCTAAGCCAGAATTCGCATTTACTGAATTTGGCATACAACTGCTCCTCCCTCAGCACTTGTAGGACTATGCGCAAATGCCTATCATGCTCCTCCTCCGTCTTCGAGTATACCAATATGTCGTCTATAAACACCACGACAAATTGATCTAAGTATTGCTGAAACACCCTATTCATCAAGTCCATGAATGCTGCCGGTGCGTTGGTCAAACCAAACGGCATCACTAAGAACTCGTAATGCCCATACCGGGTACGAAATGCCGTCTTGTGCACATCAGCCTCCTTTACCTTAAGTTGATGATAGCCCGACCTAAGGTCTATCTTCGAGAATACCGATGCACCCTTCAGTTGATCAAACAGGTCATCAATCCGAGGCAACGGATACTTGTTTTTGATCGTCAATTTGTTTAGCTGACGGTAGTCGATACACATCCGCATTGACCCGTCTTTCTTCTTGACAAACAACACCGGTGCTCCCCACGGAGATATACTAGGTCGAATGAACCCTCTATCCAAGAGTTCCTGAATTTGAGCCTTTAGCTCCACCAACTCCTTCGGTGCCATTCGGTAGGGTGCTATGGACACAGGTGCCGTTCCGGGCAACAAGTCTATACCGAACTCAACTTCCCGATCTGGAGGCAGACCCGGAAGTTCTTCAGGAAACACATCAGCGAATTCCCCTACAGTTCGGACCTTCTCAACTGTTGACTCCTTAGCCTCCAAGGCATAAATTTGAACCAACAGTGCTTCACACCCTTTTCTGATCATTTTCTCGGCCTTCAAGGCAGACACTACATTGGATAGATAGTCTCTTCTGTTACCTATCATGACCACTTCATCACCCTTGGCCGACCTTAGAATCATGCGCTTAACAGCGCAATCCAGCCTTGCCTGATACTTAACCAGCCAGTCCATTCCAAGAATTAGATCAAACTCCCCAAACGGCAGTTCCATCAGATCGGCCACAAACACTACCCCTTGGAGTTCGAGGGGTATATCTCTATATAGCTTGTTCACCATCACAGAGTGTCCCAGAGGGCTAATTACAGTCATCTTGCTAGAAGTAGTTTCAAAATCCAAGTCCATAGCCTCTACCACACTACTGGCAATGTATGAATGCGTCGAACCCACATCAATTAATGCAACATAGGGGAGACCAAAAATTAGGAACGTACCGGTGATGACGTCCGGAGCGTCACCCTCGTCGCGTCGCCTCGCTGCGTAGACTAAGCCAGGCTGTCTGGCTTCGGTGTTGCCTGCTCCTCTGCCCTGAACTCCGCGACCTCGATTAGGACTATTGCCTCCTCTACCATTTCCACGACCCCTCTGCGGTGGCCCCACATTCCTTGCTGGAGTACGGTTCTGACCTTCTAGCTGATTCCTTGCCATCTTCCGAGGACAATCCCTTACACGGTGATCCGGAGATCCACATTCAAAGCAACCCCTCTCACCGGTGTAACAACCTCCCCAATGTGACTTTCCACAGCGATTACACTGAGCCGGTCTCTGGTTAGAAGCCATGGGCCTTCCAGCCTGATTCGGCCCACTCTGTCTGGCCCTCTTTTGTGCATTAAAACCCGACCCAGATGATCCAACACCTCTTTTTTGCTTGCTCCTATCATAGCTCTGCCTCACAGACTCCCGGACCCTCTCGGCCACCTTGGCCTTTTCCACCAGAACAGCGAACTCACGCACCTGTTGTGGAGCAATCAGCAGCCTTAAGTCATCCCTAAGTCCGTCTTCAAAACGGACGCAACGATCATGCTCGGTAGACACAACTCCCCGAGCATAGCGGCTCAGTCTCAGGAATTCTGCCTCATACTCAGATACCGACTTGTTTCCTTGTACCAGTCCCAGAAAAGTTTTCCTCTGAGTATCAGTGTAACTGGTGCCCACGTACTTCTTCTGATACGTAGCTTTGAAGTATTCCCAAGTAAGGTCTTCTGCTGTAGCACCGTCTCGAACCGTGAGCCACCACTGGTAGGACTCATCTTTCAGAAGCGACACTGCTCCTTTCAGCTTCTCCTCATCTGTTAAGTCGAGATCGTCCATGATCCTCTCGGTTGATTCTAACCAATATTCAGCTGCACTGGGGGCGACACCTGACACACCCCGAAATACTTCAGCTCCATTGGATCGGAGCCGCTCAGATACAGACTTCCGAGCTCCTGCACCTCTATTGGTCTCAGCCATCATTTCTAGCACACGCAGCATAGCCTGCGATACCGACTCACCCCCCGTCTGATCTTGAGGTCCAACACCAAAAGTTGGGGGTGGCGGTGGGGGTGGTATCTCATTATCCGATCCTTGGCCCGACCTGACTGGTTCTGTCACGGCCATCCGGCCTCTACCGCGTCCCCGACGGCCGCGACCTCTAGAACTCATTTCTTATGGCGCAATCTAAAAAGTTTTATGAGTTAGTCAACGTTCCACTGATCATTAGCAAAGAATCTTATGGGCAAAATTAAGAAGTTGTTCTTTCGATCAAACAAGTTTCAAGTCTTCTATCGTAGTTCGAAGATATACATTCACTTATTCCATCACTCTCTCTGTCCAATTCTTAACCCGGGGGTATTTTCGTCCTTTACCCTACAGGGGTATTTTGGTAATAAAACAATGTAAGTTTGACGAATCAAAGGAGATTTAAAAATTTGCCAAACTTGGGGGGTTCCTTTTGAAAAAATGTCTTCCCAAATTGGTAGTGTTGCGAAAACTTTGAAAATCAAGGTCATTTTGGTAATTTGCAATTCAGGGGAAATTTTGAAATTTTCCAAAAGCACAACATTTTTGACATTTTGCAAAATTAGGGATTTTAGGTATGCTTGTAAAATAAGGAAAATTTTGTTTAAAAAGAAAATTTGGGGTTATTTGGTAGAATTTTTAAAACTAGGGGCATTTTTGTAATTTACCTCTAAGGGTATTTTAAAATGTTCATAAATCAAAGGAAGTTTGTAGAAATTCTCATAAGTTTGAGGGAAGTCTTTAAAAATTAGTCTTTATAAAAATGCGGCTAATTCCCTTTCGGGTTTTAATAATAGGGGTTTAGCTCGTGATCAAGTTCTCACGGTTAGGGTGAACCGAAGCTACGCACCAGGTCGGATTCCTGCGAAGAGGAGGTGAGTCACTAAGACCACTTAAATACCAAGCTCTTCCGGATCCAATCCTAGACATGCGTACAAGGGTTACCACACCCTAACTCGGCGACTTAGTCATGGGTTTGTTTAATTAGGCAATTAGAATCTTATGCGATTGTTTGGGGTAAACTAGTCCTAGAGTTCATATACCTTTCATACTATCTACGTCCCATTTCTACCCATTCACAGATAACCATTCATACATAGATTTAAAAATACTTACAAGAGCGGATCGGTGCCGGAGACTCGACGCCATGTTGTTCAACCAAAATCATTTTCAACGGGGTTTTCAAAAGCCTATCTAGCAAAAATATTTTTGGGTCTTAGGCCCTCACAGCTGAGTTTTTTGAACCGGGCTCTGATACTAAAATTGTAACACCCCAAACCCGGCCCACGAGCCATGACCGGATCTGGTATGTCACGGGATAAAGAAGTTTGAAAGGTTTGGATTAATAGTAGAAATTTAAAATTTTGTTAAGGGTATAAAACGGTGTTCGTTAAACCTCAAGTGGGTTGATTTGGTAAATCCGATTGAGTTGAAAATCCTTTCTCCCTTTAAAATAATTTGACCCCTCAATTTTAGAACAATAGAGTGATCGATAACTTAGAAAATTTCGTTACCCGATGGTAGCATTTTTGAAAACGCGTACAAGTGCTTATTTTTGAAAACGTTACTTTTAACCGATTTGCATAACCATTCGTAAGTTTATCAGTTATAAAGTAAAGTAAAAACGACTACCTAACCATCCAAAATAATAATAAGCGGCCATATTACAACCCAATCGAATTGTAGTGAATAATTAAACTTAAAACGGGGTAAAATAAAATTTCAAGTCCACAAAACCAACATGGCTGCCTTGAGCTCTCCTCGGCTCCGCATCCGTGCTCTACTCACCTGCAAGATGATATGGGAAGGGGTGAGTCACCAAGACTCAGTGTATAAATCCCCAACCCGGGAAATAACACTCATACACAAGATATTAGTATGGCATGCAATTATGCAACCCAACCTAGCCATCCATGCTCCTTTTCTACCCCGTGTGGTACCAAACCACTGGTGGTGCCAAACCACTGGTGACGTATAGTCACAATATCCGTCAATACGTGTGGTGCCAAAACACTGGTGGTGCCAAACCACTGGTGACCCGAAGTCACAATCAAGTGATGGGGCCAACCCATCGTGTGATACCAAATCACTGGCGTCGATCCCGTATCTCAAATGTGGGGCCAACCCACGGTGGTACTAAGCCACAGGGACGAGACGCTATGAGGTGCCAAACCTCTGGAGGTACCAAACCTCTGGTGACCGTAGCCACAATGTGTTACCAAAACACTGGTGTCCGTCGACACGAATATTACTCCCTCTCATCAATCCCACCATCATCATGCTCATATTACAAGTATCATGATTCCATATATCATGCAATCGAATATAGCATATCATTTTTCAGCATATGATGGCATATACAACATATATCGTAAATCGAGTAATAAGGAAACTTACCCGAGAACCAAGCTTATGCCCACTAAGCCAAGTTACCATATGAGAGGTTATTAATATCATTAAATAACAGTTTATACTAATAAAGTGTGTAAGAGTTTACACACCTATTTAATCGAAGATTTAACTAGGATTCTCGTATCTATGCGATATTGAAAAAGTCCCGAACTTGTCCTCGTAATGCCCCTATATTCGGCCATCATAGATTATTAATAAGGGGGTCTCATGTGATTAATTAACAATCCAAGGGATTGGTCATATTTTTCAACAGAATAGGGCCTTAGGCCGAACCTTGATTAATACGAACTAATGTGACTTGAAGTCTCGAAAACTTCTGGTTTCGTAGCCGGTTTTGTCCCCTAAATCAAAGTGCATGAATCGATCATACATAAATACCAAAATGGTCTTGGCCGAATGTCAATAACCTCATACCTTGTCTATTGAAGTTTCGAAATTTCCCTTGTGCGTTAGATAATCAAGACCCTATACACCAAAAGTCAGATTCGACCTTAAATACGTAAATCCACATCTAAAACTCCTAGTCGAAAATTACGAGTTACCATACCTCGAAGATGCGAGACCCGAAAGACACTTCCAAGTCCCTTTAGCGTCGGCTACACAAGGAAGATATACCATTAATATGGCCTATGCTCATTCGGCCTATCCATATAAGGATTTTAACTCATGCCTTCGGCATGCATTAAGAGAAATGGGTTAAAACCGAAGTCAAGAGAGAGCTTACATACAAATAGGTTCGGCCAGGTCCTTCAATGGACGATGGAGAAGTCGGCCACCCGATGCAACACCCCTTTACTTCGATGCTCACTAAGGTTTCAAGAAACGCAAGGAAATGGCTAACAAGCAAAGTATTCAGCCAACACTTCGGTACCTCCTTAGCTAGCTCCTTAGCCGATTGTAGGGATCCTTAAAGTGGGCTTCATTTGGCCAAGAAAAATTTCAAGAAGGAAGGCAAAACCACAAGGAGAAATTCGGCCATAGCTATGCAAGGGAAGGAAACAAATCCCTCAAAATCTTGACCCTATATCATTCGGCCAAGCAATGGATTTTGAAAAGAAAAAGGAATTAAAAATCCCTCAAAAACTTCATGGCCGGCCAACAACTCCACCCCTCTCCAATTTCAAAGCTTTAATTTCCCATTATCATAGAAACATGAAATCTATTGTTTATTAGCCTCCCATGCTCCAACAAAAGTGAAATAAAAAGGACTTAACCCATACATCTTGTAACTACAAAATAATAATAATAAATTAAATAAAATAAACATAGAAAAGAACAAAGGAAATGTGCAGCCAACCTTGTCTCCACGCGTGCATGTGCATGCAATTACCAAAGCATGCCGTCCCTAGCAAAAAGAGAAAAAGAATTCCTTCCATGCGCTGCTGGGTCTCGAACCCGAGACCTGGGGCAGTACCCTCCAAGCGCTAGCCACTCGGCTAGCATGTCTTTCATGACATAATGCGTCGGGAATTTCTTTTAAACACTCGGTTGCTGGCTCCTGCACGCATTAAAGCCCAAGACGAAAAACAAAAGAATTTCGTTCATGCGCCACCCTCGGGTCTCGAACGCGAGACCTGAGGCTAAATCCCCCACGCTCGAACCACTCGGCTACCGGGTATTTCATGACATGGGCGCAACATGAATTTATTTAAACACTCCTTCGGCAAGTTCCATTGCCACATCGCTAAAACAAAAACAATTAAAACCTGCTTATGCGCTATTCAGGAGTTTCGAACTCCAGACCTGAAGCAACATGCCCAAGCCTCCTGCCATCTTTGCTACTGAACTTTCATGCCATAACTCAATGCGAATTTCTTTTAAACTATCCTTGCCTTGGCTCCCTTCTCTATAGCGTTAAAAGCAAAAATGGAGTGCTTCAAGGGCGAATTCCAGGACTCGAACGTGAGTCCTCCTAGTCGCCACTCCCCAGCAGAGTCCTTAACCACTCGGCCCTATTGAATTTCATGCTAGCACACGTATCGACAATCCTTTTAACCCTTACCTTGCCAGTTTCCCAGGTCTAAACGCTTAAAATGAAAATAAAGGGCACCACGCGTGATCCCTGGGACTCGAACACTCGACCTCGAGAGGGCCCCAAGCTGCAAGCGTCCTAGCCACTCGGCCAGGCGCCTTTTTGTGTTGCGAGCCATCTCGCATTTCCCTTAAAGCCTTCCCTGCTATAGCGCATAAAAATAAAAATAAAAATGCTATGCGCCCCAAGCCTCTCGAACCTCTGACCTATTCTGGCGCACCCTCAAGCTCCCTTGGCCGTGCCCTTAGCCACTAAACCACTCACTTCCTTGTGCCATAATCCGCCCAAATTTATACTTAACCCCTATCTTCTGAGGCCCCCTACCTTTAAAGCTTTCAAATTAGAATTTTCCACTAACCCAAGCCCACTCAAGACCTTTATTTAAGCCGTATTATTCCACGATTAAAACTATAGCAAATTTAAACACAAGAAAATCATTCAATCACAACTAGCCCCGGTTCTAGGATGTTACAAGTGATTTAGCAGAAGATTTAGCAATCAGCTGGACTTCTATTAATGAATACACTAATACGGCAGAGGTTGAAATCAAAGAGATTAATAATAAAATTATTGAGCTTTTTGAGCCCAATAAATTTACTACGGAAATTCAACCAAAGCTATTACATTTAAAAGATTTATCAATTCCAAAAGACTGGATAATTGATAAGACTAATAATGCTAGTACTTCTAAACCGATAAGTACTATTGAATATATGTCATCTGGTGATAAGTTATATTTCAGAAATAATCTGATTACTAACACAGATGATAATTTAATATTACCTTCTAACTCTCAACCAGAGGAAGAAGAAGATAATAAAGGTATAAATACACCAATAGGGATGAAAACAATTCAAATTCCTATTTTCCTACTACTCCAAGTAGAAATTCTATTTCTAGAAACTCTAGAATAGAAAATATACAATATTCGGAAGAAAATATTACTAATAAATATATTAAAATTACATTACATGATAAAGATTATAAAAAATATTCTTTATATGCATTATTAGATACAGGAGCTACAACAAGTAGTTGCAAAAGAAATGCCATTCCAGAAGAATATTGGATACCTGTAAAAAAGATAATAAATATTAATGGAATAAATGGTAGAAAAACTGCTGTTTATTATAAAGCAAAAAACATTCCAATCTACATAAACAATGTTAGATTTATAATACCTAAATTATTATGTTTACCTAATATGATTGGTGATATATTACTTGGTAATAATTTTATTAATCAATATTTACCTTTTATTGTCAATAAGAAATCGGTTATTTTATCTATAGAAAATAATTCTATAGAAATACCATTAATAAATAGTAATTTTTACTAATGTTTGCTGATATCTTAGCAGGACTAATGGATAGAGGTAAACAACCTCTAATAGAAAATGATGGATGGAGAACTGTCCATAAAAAACCCAATAAAGGAAAAAATCCTAACCAAGGATTTATTTTCGCAAAACAAATGAGTCCAAACCAAGGAATCATTCCTGCTCAAAAAGTCCTAAACAAGGATTTCAGCCTGCACAAGTAAGTCCTAAACAAGGATTTATTTCTACACAAATAAATTCTAAACAAGAATTTATTTCTGCACCTGCAAATATAAGTTCTAAACAAGAATTTATGGCTGCACCAACACAGGTACAATTTTATCCTAACCAGGGATATTATTTACCATATCAATTGGTAAACCAACCAATTGGATCGCAATCACCAACACCGGTAGATTGTTATTCTCAATTCTCTCAAAAGCCTTACACCGATTCCGAAATTCTCAAATATGCAGATGCTTTGTTGAAAAAACAACAAAACTCTGAATTCTCGAATCTAAAGGATTTTTATAATCCAGGCTTACCCCCAGACTACTACCATTTCATTGACAGAATATGGAAAAACCATATTTTGGAACAAAGGGCTAGTTTCAGAAAAGCTCTTACCCAATTCTCAGAGTTCTTAGTTGAAAAAACAACTCAAGAAAAATCTGAAGAATTATTATTAAAATCTATTTTATACAGAGATTGGGACGATGTCCTAATTGAATATATGGATATTAAGGAGATAAACAATCTTCTTGATATATTTCAATACTTTATTAATAAAGGGAGAAACACTCCTATTATTAATAAATTGTTTCGAAAATGTCTATATAACAAATGTAGACAAATTTTACCTTCAGAAATATTTTCGAAAATAAACAGAGCCATTTGCAAACAGCAAGCTCTATTTTTAGAAACATTTTCGAAATATTTTTCACAAGCATTTGTTTTTACAAATGACATGGGAGAAAAAACTCCTGTTATAAAATTTCGATTAAATCATGAGCCATTTGATATAACCAGTATTGAATGGGGATTTGTTAAAGAAATAACAGTCCAAAATTTCTCTTTTGATTTATTAAAAGATTTTCCTGCGATAGTCAAATCCCGGCTATCAAATTTTGTAAACATAGACGATTTTGTCTATTATTTTCACATTGAGATAAACAGTCTCATTGGTTTCGCTGAAGAAGAAAAATTTCATCAGCCTTATCAAATCTGGAACATAAACACTCTGTTCTCGGGAAAAGCCCTAGCAGCAGTTAGAGAAGATCCAGAGCATTTGTCAAAAATCATTGATGAGTGCTATAACAATTTCAACAAGTATCAAGTCCAAGCCGGAATTGATCTTATGAGCATGGCTCGACACCTTCTCCATCAAGATACTGTCAAATATTGGACAGATGGAAGAAGAATCTTAGCTTACAACACTGGAAACCACCAGGATGAAAGCAATGAAGAAGCCATTTCGTTATTAACACAAATAGCAGATATGGAAATCGGAGACTATCCGTTAGCAGCGGAGATCCGAGAAACATGGGAACAATGGAACACACCAGTCCCGTCACCGGAATCATTACACCTTGACGAGATCGAGGAAATGAACCTGAGAAACATCCAAGAAGGATGAAGACAAAATTGGAAGATGACAACCAGTCAGCATCCAAGCGACGCAGACAATGATGTAATCAACAATCAATGTCATGACGTAAGCAATGATGCAAGCAGCAGACATTGCCAGAAAAGGAAGCTACGTGGAAACACCATAATGGCATCCGTCCAAAGAAGGAAGCTACGTGGAAAACATCCAAAGGCATCCTTATCAACACACTGTTCAAGGAAGCTACGTGGAAAAAACCAACATAGCATCCGTCCAAAGAAGAAAGCCACCTGGAAGCAACCAAGATGGCATCCACCAATTAAAGGAAGCTACTTGGAAACCACCAAGAAGCGGACAATTAATGTGTCCTTATCAGGATACTATTCGGATTCCAATTGTAATTAAATTAGAATTTAATTTTTATTCTTATCCGAACAATTATTTCGGACCTTAATTGTAATTAGATTCTAGTTTAGAATTTTAGTTATAAATAGGCATTCTTGTAAGCCTGAGAGGCATCATCTTTTACCATAATATAATTTGAAAGATCATCTTTTACCGAAATCATATTCTCTGTTTTTCTTTTGTAAATTATCTATCTTCTACTACCCAGCAATACTAAGTAGATATTAGAAACCCTTCCGCTTGCCCATACTCTCCCCACTCTCCCTCCCCCGTAGCTGGTATCAGATATCCTTTCCTAGGAGCCCCGGAGTAACGATTTCTGGAGTTCTAATATCTTGGTATCATTGTAAGTTTCTATCTTTGTGTTTCAACTCTGTTTATTTCGCTGTTATTATCTCAAAACCCATATATCTGTCGTTAGTCTTCGTAGCCGTTGAGTCCGAGAGGGACGTTGTGTAACACCCCAAACCCGGCCCACAAGCCATGACCGGATCTGGTATGTCACGGAAGAAAGGAAGTTCGAAAGGTTTAGGTTAATTGTAGAAATCTAAAATTTTGCTAAGGGTATAAAACGGTATTCGTTAAAACTCAGGTGGGTTGATTTGGTAAATCCGATAGAGTTGTAAATCCTTTATTCTTTTAAAACCATTCGATCACTTAGATTTTAAACATTGGAGTGGTCAATAGCTTAGAAAATCTTGCTACCCGATAGTAGCATTTTTGAAAACGCGTACAAGTATTTATCTTCGAAAACGTTACTTTTAACCAATTTGCATAACCGTCCGTAAGTTCATCAGTTATAAAGTAAAGTAAAACAACTACCTAACCATCCAAAATAATAAGCGGCCATATTACAACCCAATCGAATTGTAGTGAATAATTAAACTTAAAACGGCAAAATAAAGTTTCAAATCCACAAAACCAACATGGCCGCCTCGAGCTCTCCTCGGCTCCGCATCCGTGCTCTACTCACCTGCAAGATGATATGGGAAGGGGTGAGTCACCAAGACTCAGTGTATAAATCCCCAACCCGGGAAATAACTCTCATACACAAGATATTAGTATGACATGCAATTATGCAACCCAACCTAGCCATCCATACTCCTTTTCTACCCCGTGTGGTACCAAACCACTGGTGGTGCCAAACCACTGGTGACATATAGTCACAATAAAGTGATGGGGCCAACCCATCGTGTGATACCAAATCACTGGCGTCAATCCCATATCTCAAATGTGGGGCCAACCCACGGTGGTACGAAGCCACAGGGACGAGACGCTATGAGGTGCCAAACCTCTGGAGGTACCAAACCTCTGGTGACCGTAGTCACAATGTGTTACCAAAACACTGGTGGTGCCAAACCACTGGTGACCCGAAGTCACAATAAAGTGATGGGGCCAACCCATCGTGTGATACCAAATCACTGGCGTCAATCCCGTATCTCAAATGTGGGGCCAACCCACGGTGGTACTAAGCCACAGGGACGAGACGCTATGAGGTGCCAAACCTCTGGAGGTACCAAACCTCTGGTGACCGTAGTCACAATGTGTTACCAAAACACTGGTGTCCGTCGACACGAATATTACTCCCTCTCATCAATCCCACCATCATCATGCTCATATTACAAGTATCATGATTCCATATATCATGCAATCGAATATAGCATAGCATTTTTCAGCATATGATGGCATATACAACAACATATATAGTAAATCGAGTAATAAGGGAAACTTACCCGAGAACCAAGCTTATGCCCACTAAGCCAAGTTACCATATGAGAGGTTATTAATATCATTAAACAACAGTTTATACTAATAAAGTGTGTAAGAGTTTACACACCTATTTAAATCGA
The DNA here is from genome assembly GCA_005393395.2 of Gossypium australe. Taxonomy (NCBI): domain Eukaryota; kingdom Viridiplantae; phylum Streptophyta; class Magnoliopsida; order Malvales; family Malvaceae; genus Gossypium; species Gossypium australe. Next base: position 70,610,682 of record CM016625.1, read on the forward strand.
AGATCTACAAGGAATCCCGGATCTACTTGCTATTTAAAAAGTCCCGAACTTGTCCTCGTATAGCTCCTATTATTCGGCCATTAATAGCTATTATTAAGGAGTCTCATTTGATTAACTAACAGAGCCAAAAGATTGGTCATATTGTAATAAATCAGGGCCTTAGGCCGAACCTTTAATAATACGAACTAAGGCGACTTGAAATCTCGAGAACTTCTGGTTTCTTGGCCGATTTATCCCCCTAAAATCGCAGTGCATAAATCGGTCAAACCTAGCTACTAAAATGGCCCTTGGCCGGATGTCAATAACCCCATACCTTGTCTACCGAAGTTCTAAAATTCCTTATGATTTGAATAGTCAAGATCCTTGAAGAAACGAGGCCCGAAAGACTCCTTCAAAATCCCTTAGCTTCGGCTACCTTCAAAAGGGACAGTAAGAATGTTTATAGGCATTCGGCCAACCTTCCTTGAAATTAGTCTTAGTATTTCATTTAGAGGCCAAAGGCCATTCGGCCATAGTCACAAATCCACAACCAACGAGTTGTTGCCCTTACCTTAACAGCTGACTTGGCCTTTAAACACCACAGATCGGTACTCCCTTTTGGTCTCTATAAGATGCGGCTATCATATAGAACAAGAATTAGAGTAGGTTTTACATATTGAATCCATAATAGAATGAAAGATAGAAAATCTACTTACCAATTTGCTTGGCTAGCCCGAAAGGAGAGTTAGGTTTCGGCCAAGGGACAAATTTGAAGGAAGAAGGATTTGGCTTTCTTCCACTCTACACTAACCGGTCATGCACCAAAATGAAACAAGGGAAATTCGGCCAAGCTTCTCTTCACCAAGCTTCATTCGGCCAAGCATTCAAAGTTGGAAGGAGGGGAAAACAATAGAGCTACTGCCGAAATGCTCTCCTTTGCTAAGCTTCAAAACCGGCCAAGCTTCCCTTCTTCTTCTTTTAATAAAATTTCCATCAACAATAATAATAATAAAATGATTAAGCCTTGTTTATTTATTATTCCCAAGCCATAAACCCATCACCTAAGATAAAATAATCCCTTGCAGCACATATACTAATAAAATAAAAGGAATAATATTGTATGTATATAAATAATAATAATAAAACTATGGTTAACCCCATAATTTTAGCACCCCACGGCAGCATGCCTTGAGCATGCGTGCATGCAGCCCCCCCCCCATGCGCAGGCCACTTGCCGACCAAGCCAACATAAAAAATATTCCCAAGGATAATGCGGTTGCCAGGTCTCGAACCCGAGACCTGGGGGAATCCGCCCAAGCTTTTGACCATCCGGCTACTGCTCCGTGTCTGTTATAATAATGCCGAAAATTCCCCTTAAGCCTCCAAGGCCTGGCTTCCACACGCATTTAATGCCAGCAGCCCAAAAAAACAAATCGCCTCACTGCAGCCCAGGGGTTTCGAACCCGAGACCTGGAGCAATACCCTCCAGGCGCTAGCCACTCGTCCTGCTGGCATGCTCCAGGTCTCGGGTTCGAAACCCCTGGGCTGCAGTGAGGCGATTTGTTTTTTTGGGCTGCTGGCATTAAATGCGTGTGGAAGCCAGGCCTTGGAGGCTTAAGGGGAATTTTCGGCATTATTATAACAGACACGGAGCAGTAGCCGGATGGTCAAAAGCTTGGGCGGATTCCCCCAGGTCTCGGGTTTGAGACCTGGCAACCGCATTATCCTTGGGAATATTTTTTTATGTTGGCTTGGTCGGCAAGTGGCCTGCGCATGGGGGGGGGGGCTGCATGCACGCATGCTCAAGGCATGCTGCCGTGGGGTGCTAAAATTATGGGGTTAACCATAGTTTTATTATGAGTAGAGCACGGATGCGGAGCCGAGGAGAGCTCGAGGCGGCCATGTTGGTTTTGTGGATTTGAAACTTTATTTTGCCGTTTTAAGTTTAATTATTCACTACAATTCGATTGGGTTGTAATATGGCCGCTTATTATTTTGGATGGTTAGGTAGTTGTTTTACTTTACTTTATAACTGATGAACTTACGGACGGTTATGCAAATTGGTTAAAAGTAACGTTTTCGAAGATAAATACTTGTACGCGTTTTCAAAAATGCTACTATCGGGTAGCAAGATTTTCTAAGCTATTGACCACTCCAATGTTTAAAATCTAAGTGATCGAATGGTTTTAAAAGAATAAAGGATTTACAACTCTATCGGATTTACCAAATCAACCCACCTGAGTTTTAACGAATACCGTTTTATACCCTTAGCAAAATTTTAGATTTCTACAATTAACCTAAACCTTTCGAACTTCCTTTCTTCCGTGACATACCAGATCCGGTCATGGCTTGTGGGCCGGGTTTGGGGTGTTACAGTTTTGGTATCAGAGCCCGGTTCAAAAACTCGGCTGTGAGGGCCTAAGACCCGAAAACGTTTCGCTAAGATATGCTATTGAAAACCCGTTGAAAATGATTTTGGTTGAACAACATGGCGTCGAGTCTCCGGCACCGATCCGCTCTTGTAAGTATTTTTAATCTATGGTTATCTGTAAATGGGTAGAAAATGGGACGTAGATAGTATGAAAGGTATATGAACTTTAGGACTAGTTACCCCAAACAATCGCATAAGATTCTAATTGCCTAATTAAACAAACCCATGACTAAGTCGCCGAGTTAAGGTGTGGTAACCCTTGTACGCATGTCTAGGATTGGATCCGGAAGAGCTTGGTATTTAAGTGGTCTTAGTGACTCACCTCCTCTTCGCGGGAATCCTACCTGGTGCGTAGCTTCGGTTCACCCTAGCCTTGAGGACTTGTTCATGGGCCAAACCCTTCTATTAAAACCCGAAAGGGAATTAGCCGCATTTTTATAAAAAACTCTAATTTTTAAAGACTTCCCTCAAACTTAGGAGACTTATACTACAAAATTCCTTTGATTTATGGACATTTTAAAATACCCTTAGGGGTAAATTACAAAAATGCCCCTAGTTTTTTTAAAAAAAAAAAAAAAAAAAAAAAAAAAAAAAAAAAAAAAAATTCTACCAAACTACCTCAAAATCTCTTTTTAAACAAAATTTTCCTATTTTACAAGCATACCTAAAATCCCTAAGTTGCCAAATGTCGAAAATGTTGTGCCTTTGGAAAATTTCAAAATTTGCCCCTAGATTGCAAATTTCCAAAATGACCCTGATTTTCAAAGTTTTGAAACACTACCAATTTGGGAAGAAAATTTTTCTAAAAAGAGAACCCCAAGTTTTGCATTCCTTTGATTTGTCAAGATTTACAACTTACCTTGTTTTGTTACCAAAATACCCCTGTAGGGTAAAGGACGAAAATACCCCCGGGTTAAGAGTTGAACATAGAGAGTGATGGAATAAGTGAACGTGTATCTTCGAATTACGATAGAAGACTTGACACTTGTTTGATCGAAAGAACAACTTCTTAATTTTGCCCATAAGATTCCTTGCTAATAATCAGTGGAACATTGACTAACTCTTAAAACTTTTTAGATTGCGCCATAAGAAATGAGTTCTAGAGGTCGCGGCCGTCGGGGACGCGGTAGAGGCCGGATGGCCGTAACAGAACCAGTTAGGTCGGGCCAAGGATCGGATAATGAGATACCACCTCCACCACCACCTCCAGTTTTTGGTGATGGACCTCAGGATCAGACGGGGGGTGAGTCGGTATCGCAGGCTATGCTGCGTGTTCTAGAAATGATGGCTGAGACCAATAGAGGTGCAGGCGCTCGGAAGTCTGTATCTGAGCGGCTCCGATCCAATGGAGCTGAAGTATTTCGGGGTGTGTCAGGTGTCGCACCCAGTACAGCTGAATATTGGTTAGAATCAACTGAGAGGATCATGGATGATCTTGACTTAACAGATGAGGAGAAGCTGAAAGGAGCGGTGTCGCTTCTGAAAGACGAGTCATACCAGTGGTGGCTCACGGTTCGAAACGGCGCTACAGCAGACGACCTTACTTGGGAATACTTCAAAGCTACCTACCAGAAGAAGTATGTGGGCACCAGTTACACTGATACTCAGAGGAAAATCTTTCTGGGACTGGTACAAGGAAATAAGTCGGTATCTGAGTATGAGGCAGAATTTCTGAGGCTGAGCCGCTATGCTCAGGGAATTGTGTCAACTGAGCACGATCGTTGTGTCCGCTTTGAAGACGGACTTAGGGATGACTTAAGGCTGTTGATTGCTCCACAACAGGTACGTGAGTTTGCTGTTCTGGTAGAAAAGGCTAAGGTAGCCGAAAGGGTCCGGGAGTCTGTGAGACAGAGCTATGATAGAAGCAAACAGAAGAGAGGCATTGGGTCGTCGGGATCGAGAAATACTGCTCAAAAGAGGGCCAGACAGAGTGGGCCGAATCAGGCTGGGAGGCCCATGGCTTTTAACCAGAGGCCGGCTCAGTGTAATCGTTGTGGAAAGTCACATTGGGGAGGTTGTTACACCGGTGAAAAGGGTTGCTTTGAATGTGGATCTCCGGATCACCGTGTGAGGGATTGTCCTCGGAAGATGGCTAGGAATCAGCCAGAGGGGCAGAACCGTACTCCAGCACGAAATGTGGGACCGCCGCAGAGGGGTCGTGGAAATGGTAGAGGAGGCAATGGTCCTAACCGAGGTCGCGGAACTCAGGGCAGAGGAGTAGGCAACACCGAAGCCAGGCAACCTGGCTTAGTCTACGCAGCGAGGCGTCGCGAGGAGGGTGACGCACCGGATGTCATCACCGGTACGTTCCTAATTTTTGATCTCCCTTATGTTGCATTAATTGATGTGGGTTCGACTCATTCATACATTGCCAGTAGTGTGGTAGAGGCTATGAACTTGGATTTTGAGACTACCCCTAGCGAGATGACTGTAATTAGCCCTCTAGGACACTCTGTGATGGTTAACAAGCTATATAGAGATATACCCCTGGAACTCCAAGGGGTAGTGTTTGTGGCCGATCTGATGGAACTGCCGTTTGGGGAGTTTGATCTAATTCTCGGAATGGACTGGCTGGTTAAGCATCAGGCAAGGTTGGATTGCGCGGCTAAGCGCATGATTCTAAGGTCGGCCGAAGGTGATGAAGTGGTCATGATAGGTAACAGAAAAGACTATCTATCCAATGTAGTGTCTGCCTTGAAGGCCGAGAAAATGATCAGAAAAGGGTGTGAAGCATTGTTGGTTCAAATTTATGCCTTGGAGGCTAAGGGGTCAGCAGTTGAGAAGGTCCGAACTGTAGCGGAATTCGCTGATGTGTTTCCTGAAGAACTTCCGGGTCTGCCTCCAGATCGGGAAATAGAGTTCGGTATAGACTTGTTGCCCGGGACGGCACCTGTGTCTATAGCACCCTACCGAATGGCACCAAAGGAGTTGGTGGAATTGAAGGCTCAAATTCAGGAACTCTTGGATAGAGGGTTCATTCGACCTAGTATATCTCCGTGGGGAGCACCTGTGTTGTTTGTTAAGAAGAAAGACGGGTCAATGCGGATGTGTATCGACTACCGTCAGCTAAACAAGCTAACGATCAAAAACAAGTATCCGTTGCCTCGGATTGATGACCTGTTTGATCAACTGAAGGGTGCATCGGTATTCTCGAAGATAGACCTTAGGTCGGGCTATCACCAACTTAAGGTAAAGGAGGCTGATGTGCACAAGACGGCATTTCGTACCCGATATGGGCATTACGAATTCTTAGTGATGCCGTTTGGTTTGACCAACGCACCGGCAGCATTCATGGACTTGATGAATAGGGTGTTCCAGAAATTCTTAGATCAATTTGTCGTGGTGTTTATAGACGACATATTGGTTTACTCAAAGTCAGAGGAGGAGCATGACAGGCATTTGCGCATAGTTCTACAAGTGCTGAGGGAAGAGCAGTTGTATGCCAAATTCAGTAAATGCGAATTTTGGCTTAGAGAAGTGACTTTCTTAGGTCACGTGGTGTCAGCTGAAGGGATTAGAGTGGACCCTCGCAAGGTTGAAGCGGTGTTGGACTGGAAACCACCTAGGTCAGTGGCGGAAATCCGAAGTTTTCTAGGTCTGGCCGGGTACTATCGAAGATTTGTGGAAGGATTCTCCTTAATCGCAGCACCGTTGACTAAGTTGTTAAGGAAAGGAGTCCCATTTGTTTGGTCAGAAAAGCAGCAAGAAAGCTTTGATAAGCTAAGAAAGATTCTGACGGAGGCTCCAGTTTTGGTACAGCCTGAGGCGGGAAAATTGTTCACGGTTTATTGTGATGCGTCCCATAATGGGTTGGGAGGCGTGTTGATGCAGGAAGGGAAGGTAGTGGCCTATGCATCCCGTCAGCTAAGACCGCATGAGGTTAACTATCCTACCCATGACTTGGAGTTAGCAGCAGTGGTTTTTGCTTTGAAAATATGGAGGCATTACTTGTATGGGGAAAAGTCGATAGTCTACACGGATCACAAAAGTCTGAGGTATCTCTTGACTCAAAAGGACTTGAATCTAAGACAACGTCGATGGATTGAACTACTGAAGGACTACGACTGTTCAATTGAGTACCATCCAGGCAAGGCTAACGTGGTGGCTGATGCGTTAAGCCGAAAGGTCGTGACAGACTTAAGGGCGATGTTTGCTCGCCTCAGTCTATACGACGATGGAAGTCTCTTAGCAGAATTGCAAATTAAGCCAACTTGGATCGAGGAGATTAAGGAAAAACAATTAGGGGAGGACAGTTTAAACGCACGGAGGCTACAAGTTCAAGATGGCGGTTTGGAAGGGTATAGTTTGACCGGTGATGGGGTGCTGTGTTTTCAAGGACGGCCTTGTATGCCGAATGATGTGGGCTTGAGGCAAAGAATTCTTCAGGATGCGCATAGCAGCCCATACGCTATGCATCCTGGAAGTAGCAAGATGTATGGAGATTTACGAAAGCAGTTCTGGTGGCCAGGGTTGAAGCGTGAGGTAACTGAATTCGTGGGAAGGTGTCTCACATGTCAGAGGGTAAAGGCTGAACATCAGTTGCCATCTGGGTTATTACAACCGGTGAAGATTCCTCAGTGGAAATGGGAGAGGATCACTATGGATTTCGTCAGTGGGCTACCCCTCACGCCCAGTAAGAAGGACGCAGTTTGGGTGATTGTGGACCGTCTAACCAAGTCGGCTCATTTCATTCCAGTTAGGGTGGATTATTCGCTTCAGAGGTTAGCTAAGTTGTATGTGGCGGAGATAGTGAGGCTGCATGGTGTGCCAGTGTCGATCATCTCAGACAGAGACCCCAGATTTACATCGAGGTTTTGGAAAGCACTACATCAGGCCTTGGGTACACGGCTGGATTTCAGTACAGCATTCCACCCACAGTCTGACGGTCAGTCGGAGAGGGTCATCCAGATTTTGGAGGACATGCTAAGAGGCTGCATTTTGGACTTCGGAGGTAGTTGGGAGGAATTTTTGCCATTAGCTGAGTTCGCATACAACAACAGTTATCAGGCAAGCATTAAGATGGCACCTTATGAAGCATTGTATGGTAGGAGGTGTCGTACCCCCACTTGTTGGACAGAGTTGGGTGAACGACAGATGTTAGGACCGGAATTGGTTGCAGAAACTGAGAATAAGGTGAAGAAGATCCAAGCTCGATTGAAAGAAGCCTCGGATAGACAAAAGTCTTATGCCGATCTCAAGCGGAGGGACATAGAATTTGCTGTAGGAGACGAAGTTTTTCTGAAGGTCTCACCATGGAAGAAGGTGCTAAGATTTGGGAAGAAGGGCAAATTAAGCCCAAGGTTCATTGGACCGTTTAAGGTGTTGAGACGAGTGGGACCAGTGGCTTATCAGCTCGAGTTACCTGCAGAACTGAATCAGATTCACGATGTGTTCCATGTCTCCATGCTTAGACGCTATCGCTCTGATCCATCACACGTCTTGGCAGTTGAGGAAGTTGAGGTGAGTCCAGATTTGACGGTGGAAGAGGAACCTGTGCAGATCCTAGATCGGGATGTGAAAGTTTTACGAAGGAAGTCAGTTCCTTTAGTGAAGGTCCTATGGCGGAATCATGGCGTGGAGGAAGCTACGTGGGAGCCTGAGGATGCGATGCGGCAGCAATACCCCCAACTCTTCTGATCCAGGTAATTTCGCGGACGAAATTATTTTAAGGGGGGTAGAACTGTAACATCTTAGAATCCGGGGCTAGATGTAATTGAGTGATTTTCTTGTGTTTAAATTTGCTATAGTTTAATCATGGAATATTACGGCTTAAATAAAGGTCTTGAGTGGGCTTGGGTTAGTGGAAAATTCTAATTTAAAGCTTTTAAGTTAAGGGGGCCTCAGAAAATAGGGGTTAAGTACAAACTTTGGTGAATCACGACACAAGGAAGTGATTAGTAACGTGGTTTGGGGCGCCAGGATGCTCTAGGAGAGAAGGGGTTCGAGCCCCAGGAAGCGCGTGAGGGAGTTTTATTTTTGGCACTGAAGGAGGGCTAGGCGAAGGAAGGTTTAAAAATAAATTCGGCGAAGTGGTGGCATGAAAATCAGCCTGGCCAAGTGGCTTGGGGCGCCGACTAGGGGCCTGGGGGCGCTAGGCTCGGGTTCGAGTCACCATGGACGCAGGGGGGGCTTGTTTTTATTTTAGCGTTGAAGTAAGGGAGTGTTTAAAAGAAATTCGCGACGAGTCTATGTCATGAAATTCCAATTGGCCGAGTGGTTGGGGCGTGATGTTGCTCCAGAACTCGGGTTCGAATCCCCTGGGCAACGGTTGTCCATTTTATTTTTACCTCTGATATTAAATGCACATGGGAAACTCAGAAATAAAGGTTTAAAAGAAAGATGCGACGGGATTCTACCACGAAAGTCCAGCAGGACGAGTGGCTAGCGCCTGGAGGGTATTGCTCCAGGTCTCGGGTTCGAAACCCCTGGGCTGCAGTGAGGCGATTTGTTTTTTTGGGCTGCTGGCATTAAATGCGTGTGGAAGCCAGGCCTTGGAGGCTTAAGGGGAATTTTCGGCATTATTATAACAGACACGGAGCAGTAGCCGGATGGTCAAAAGCTTGGGCGGATTCCCCCAGGTCTCGGGTTCGAGACCTGGCAACCGCATTATCCTTGGGAATATTTTTTTATGTTGGCTTGGTCGGCAAGTGGCCTGCGCATGGGGGGGGGGGGGCTGCATGCACGCATGCTCAAGGCATGCTGCCGTGGGGTGCTAAAATTATGGGGTTAACCATAGTTTTATTATTATTATTTATATACATACAATATTATTCCTTTTATTTTATTAGTATATGTGCTGCAAGGGATTATTTTATCTTAGGTGATGGGTTTATGGCTTGGGAATAATAAATAAACAAGGCTTAATCATTTTATTATTATTATTGTTGATGGAAATTTTATTAAAAGAAGAAGAAGGGAAGCTTGGCCGGTTTTGAAGCTTAGCAAAGGAGAGCATTTCGGCAGTAGCTCTATTGTTTTCCCCTCCTTCCAACTTTGAATGCTTGGCCGAATGAAGCTTGGTGAAGAGAAGCTTGGCCGAATTTCCCTTGTTTCATTTTGGTGCATGACCGGTTAGTGTAGAGTGGAAGAAAGCCAAATCCTTCTTCCTTCAAATTTGTCCCTTGGCCGAAACCTAACTCTCCTTTCGGGCTAGCCAAGCAAATTGGTAAGTAGATTTTCTATCTTTCATTCTATTATGGATTCAATATGTAAAACCTACTCTAATTCTTGTTCTATATGATAGCCGCATCTTATAGAGACCAAAAGGGAGTACCGATCTGTGGTGTTTAAAGGCCAAGTCAGCTGTTAAGGTAAGGGCAACAACTCGTTGGTTGTGGATTTGTGACTATGGCCGAATGGCCTTTGGCCTCTAAATGAAATACTAAGACTAATTTCAAGGAAGGTTGGCCGAATGCCTATAAACATTCTTACTGTCCCTTTTGAAGGTAGCCGAAGCTAAGGGATTTTGAAGGAGTCTTTCGGGCCTCGTTTCTTCAAGGATCTTGACTATTCAAATCATAAGGAATTTTAGAACTTCGGTAGACAAGGTATGGGGTTATTGACATCCGGCCAAGGGCCATTTTAGTAGCTAGGTTTGACCGATTTATGCACTGCGATTTTAGGGGGATAAATCGGCCAAGAAACCAGAAGTTCTCGAGATTTCAAGTCGCCTTAGTTCGTATTATTAAAGGTTCGGCCTAAGGCCCTGATTTATTACAATATGACCAATCTTTTGGCTCTGTTAGTTAATCAAATGAGACTCCTTAATAATAGCTATTAATGGCCGAATAATAGGAGCTATACGAGGACAAGTTCGGGACTTTTTAAATAGCAAGTAGATCCGGGATTCCTTGTAGATCTTCGATTTAAATAGGTGTGTAAACTCTTACACACTTTATTAGTATAAACTGTTGTTTAATGATATTAATAACCTCTCATATGGTAACTTGGCTTAGTGGGCATAAGCTTGGTTCTCGGGTAAGTTTCCCTTATTACTCGATTTACTATATATGTTGTTGTATATGCCATCATATGCTGAAAAATGCTATGCTATATTCGATTGCATGATATATGGAATCATGATACTTGTAATATGAGCATGATGATGGTGGGATTGATGAGAGGGAGTAATATTCGTGTCGACGGACACCAGTGTTTTGGTAACACATTGTGACTACGGTCACCAGAGGTTTGGTACCTCCAGAGGTTTGGCACCTCATAGCGTCTCGTCCCTGTGGCTTAGTACCACCGTGGGTTGGCCCCACATTTGAGATACGGGATTGACGCCAGTGATTTGGTATCACACGATGGGTTGGCCCCATCACTTTATTGTGACTTCGGGTCACCAGTGGTTTGGCACCACCAGTGTTTTGGTAACACATTGTGACTACGGTCACCAGAGGTTTGGTACCTCCAGAGGTTTGGCACCTCATAGCGTCTCGTCCCTGTGGCTTCGTACCACCGTGGGTTGGCCCCACATTTGAGATATGGGATTGACGCCAGTGATTTGGTATCACACGATGGGTTGGCCCCATCACTTTATTGTGACTATATGTCACCAGTGGTTTGGCACCACCAGTGGTTTGGTACCACACGGGGTAGAAAAGGAGTATGGATGGCTAGGTTGGGTTGCATAATTGCATGTCATACTAATATCTTGTGTATGAGAGTTATTTCCCGGGTTGGGGATTTATACACTGAGTCTTGGTGACTCACCCCTTCCCATATCATCTTGCAGGTGAGTAGAGCACGGATGCGGAGCCGAGGAGAGCTCGAGGCGGCCATGTTGGTTTTGTGGATTTGAAACTTTATTTTGCCGTTTTAAGTTTAATTATTCACTACAATTCGATTGGGTTGTAATATGGCCGCTTATTATTTTGGATGGTTAGGTAGTTGTTTTACTTTACTTTATAACTGATGAACTTACGGACGGTTATGCAAATTGGTTAAAAGTAACGTTTTCGAAGATAAATACTTGTACGCGTTTTCAAAAATGCTACTATCGGGTAGCAAGATTTTCTAAGCTATTGACCACTCCAATGTTTAAAATCTAAGTGATCGAATGGTTTTAAAAGAATAAAGGATTTACAACTCTATCGGATTTACCAAATCAACCCACCTGAGTTTTAACGAATACCGTTTTATACCCTTAGCAAAATTTTAGATTTCTACAATTAACCTAAACCTTTCGAACTTCCTTTCTTCCGTGACATACCAGATCCGGTCATGGCTTGTGGGCCGGGTTTGGGGTGTTACACGTTGTTGGCGTTGAGAGGACGTTAAGACACAGACGGTTTTAGGTACCAGGGATAATAATAATGGAACAAATAGATTGTTTATATAAAGATAAAACTTGTAATCATACTATGCATATAGACTCTAAGAATGAAAATTCTGTTTCGGTTCTTAGTATGGGTATCAATAGTTTAATAGATTTAACTAATACATATTTTGGTAAATTATATACTAAAATTAGTAAAGTAGAAGAAAAAATAGATAATATGGGAGAAGTAACTGAATTAGATTTGAATAGCAAATCTAAGGAGTTATTATCCGATGTAAATAATAAATTAGATCAGGTTATAAATATTAATAATAAAGAATCTGATTTCGGACCTTTATATTATGGTAATAGTAATTATATACTAGCTTTATCTGAGGAAGATTCGTCAGAAGAATCCTCATCTACTAATTATATAAAAAATGAAAAAACAAACGAAAAAATTGAAAAAACAGAAAAATCACAAAAATATGATTTTAATACTTATAAAAATCTGATAGAACATTGGAAAAGCCAATTTTCTAAAACAGATGATAGCTATGAAAAGGTAGAACATTTAAAATTAATAGAAGATCTTTATGAAGAACATAAAGAACTTTTTAATAAGTATAATTATCATTATATGTTAGAATATGACGCTACCGAAAGTAGTGACAGTTCTAATAATAATAATGATGATAATAATAATAATAGTTATAATATAGAAATAGAAGATAATATTAGTAATAATAATTCAGGTATTATTAGAAAGGTAAATAGCAATAATAATTCTGATGAAGAAGAAACTTCAACGAAGAAAATATAGAAATTCCAGATCCTATGGAAACGGAACCCCCGGATCCGTATGAATATCAAGCCCCAAAACCATGGGAAATTGATAAGAAAAATCCGTATGGAAATATTAAACCTAAAAAACATTGGGAAAACAAATTTCTAATGGAATTAAAACCAGTTCATTTGTCTAAAAAATTGGAAAAACCAATAATTCAACAAATGAAATTTGGTAAGAAAGATATTATTACTTTTTCAAATTTTCAACCAAGAAAATATTATACTTATATAGAAATTACATTCCAATTTAGAGAATATAAAACGTATTCTTTAAATGCTTTACTTGATACTGGAGCTACAACTAGTAGCTGTAGAGAAAATGCTATACCCTCAGAAAAATGGGAACTTATGAAAAATCCCATTAGAGCTGTGGGTGTTAATGGTATAGAAACTTTAATTTTATTTAAAGCTAAAAATATACCAATCTACATAAACAATGTTAGATTTGTAATTCCTAAAATATTATGTTTTCATGAAATGCATGGTGATATTTATTAGGAAATAATTTTATCTTTCAACATTTACCCTTTTCTATTGATAAAAGCTTGGTTATATTAACTACTGAAAACACTTCAGTAGAAATACCTCTAGTAGAAAATCACAAATATATTTGTGATAAAAATTTTACTCCTCCTAAAGAACATATTAAACAACTTGAAACAAATCATTGGTTGTTTAAAATCTTAGAAAATAATTTTAGTGAAGAACCACTAAAATTATGGAAAAATAGTCCTAGGTATTGCTCTATAAAATTGGAAAACCCCAATAAAATTATTAGAGTAAAACCAATGGTCTATACTAAACAAGATATAGACGAATTTGATATACAAGTAAAAGAATTACTTGAAAAAGGATTAATAGAAGAAACTACTAGTCCACATTCTAGTCCTGCTTTCATGGTAAGAAACCATGCTGAAATCAAAAGAGGAAAAGCTAGAATGGTCATTAATTACAAAAGACTAAATCAAATACTATTTTTGATGGATACTTCATTCCACGAAAAGATGTATTAATTAATCAAGCTAAACAAGCTAAATATTTTAGTAAATTTGATTGTAAATCAGGATTTTGGCAAATCATGCTTACAGAAGAATCCAAACCTTTGACAGCCTTTAGTGCACCGAATGGACATTACCATTGGAAAGTAATGCCCTTTGGATTATGTAATGCACCACAAGTCTTCCAAAGATGGATGGACTCTATTTTTAAAAAATATAAAAATTTTGTGTGGTGTATATAGATGATATTCTAATTTTTTCAGAAACACTGGAAAAACATAGAAAACATCTAAATATTATAGCTAGGGAGTTTATAAAACACGGAATAATATTAAGTCCCAAGAAAATCGAATTAGAAAAAACTGAAATAGAATTTCTAGGATTAATATTATCATCCAATGGTCTTAAACTCCAAGATCATATTATTGTTAAAATAAAAGAATTTCCTGAAAATATTGTTGATAAGAAACAACTGCAACAATTTTTAGGAATCGTTAATTATGGAAGAAATTTTTTTCCTAATTTATCTAAAAAACTAGATGAATTATATGAAAAATTAAAAAAGGACAAATCTTTTGATTGGACTAAAAAAGATTCAGATATTATTAAAAAAATAAAATCTGAAATAAATTATATTCCTAAAGTTTATTTACCTAAACAAGGTGATAAACTAATCCTAGAAACAGACGCCTCCGAAAAAAATTGGGGATGTGTTCTAAAAGCCAAAACAATTGGTAATGAAGAATTAATTTGCGGTTATAACTCAGGAAAATTCAAATCCAATGAAATAAATTATGCTATTTATGAGAAAGAGTTATTAGCAATAAAAAAAGGAATAAAAAAATTCCTTATATACTTAGCACCTGAACATTTTATAATAAAAACTGATAATCAGGCAGTAAAACAATTTCTAACTAATAAAAGTTTAGAAACTGTTCCCCGAAGAATTAGATGGTACAATGAATTGTGCCAATTTAATTTTGATGTTGTTTATATAAAAGGAACTAACAATATGATTGCTGACTATCTTAGCAGGCCTAATGGATAGAGGTAAACAACCTCTAATAGAAAATGATGGATGGAGAACTGTCCATAAAAAACCCAATAAAGGAAAAAATCCTAACCAAGGATTTATTTTCGCAAAACAAATGAGTCCAAACCAAGGAATCATTCCTGCTCAAAAAAGTCCTAAACAAGGATTTCAGCCTGCACAAGTAAGTCCTAAACAAGGATTTATTTCTACACAAATAAATTCTAAACAAGAATTTATTTCTGCACCTGCAAATATAAGTTCTAAACAAGAATTTATGGCTGCACCAACACAGGTACAATTTTATCCTAACCAGGGATATTATTTACCATATCAATTGGTAAACCAACCAATTGGATCCCAATCACCAACACCGGTAGATTGTTATTCTCAATTCTCTCAAAAGCCTTACATCGATTCCGAAATTCTCAAATATGCAGATGCTTTGTTGAAAAAACAACAAAACTCTGAATTCTCGAATCTAAAGGATTTTTATAATCCAGGCTTACCCCCAGACTACTACCATTTCATTGACAGAATATGGAAAAACCATATTTTGGAACAAAGGGCTAGTTTCAGAAAAGCTCTTACCCAATTCTCAGAGTTCTTAGTTGAAAAAACAACTCAAGAAAAATCTGAAGAATTATTATTAAAATCTATTTTATACAGAGATTGGGACGATGTCCTAATTGAATATATGGATATTAAGGAGATAAACAATCTTCTTGATATATTTCAATACTTTATTAATAAAGGGAGAAACACTCCTATTATTAATAAATTGTTTCGAAAATGTCTATATAACAAATGTAGACAAATTTTACCTTCAGAAATATTTTCGAAAATAAACAGAGCCATTTGCAAACAGCAAGCTCTATTTTTAGAAACATTTTCAAAATATTTTTCACAAGCATTTGTTTTTACAAATGACATGGGAGAAAAAACTCCTGTTATAAAATTTCGATTAAATCATGAGCCATTTGATATAACCAGTATTGAATGGGGATTTGTTAAAGAAATAACAGTCCAAAATCTCTCTTTTGATTTATTAAAAGATTTTCCTGCGATAGTCAAATCCCGGCTATCAAATTTTGTAAACATAGACGATTTTGTCTATTATTTTCACATTGAGATAAACAGTCTCATTGGTTTCGCTGAAGAAGAAAAATTTCATCAGCCTTATCAAATCTGGAACATAAACACTCTGTTCTCGGGAAAAGCCCTAGCAGCAGTTAGAGAAGATCCAGAGCATTTGTCAAAAATCATTGATGAGTGCTATAACAATTTCAACAAGTATCAAGTCCAAGCCGGAATTGATCTTATGAGCATGGCTCGACACCTTCTCCATCAAGATACTGTCAAATATTGGACAGATGGAAGAAGAATCTTAGCTTACAACACTGGAAACCACCAGGATGAAAGCAATGAAGAAGCCATTTCGTTATTAACACAAATAGCGGACATGGAAATCGGAGACTATCCGTTAGCAGCGGAGATCCGAGAAACATGGGAACAATGGAACACACCAGTCCCGTCACCGGAATCATTACACCTTGACGAGATCGAGGAAATGAACCTGAGAAACATCCAAGAAGGATGAAGACAAAATTGGAAGATGACAACCAGTCAGCATCCAAGTGACGCAGACAATGATGTAATCAACAATCAATGTCATGACGTAAGCAATGATGCAAGCAGCAGACATTGCCAGAAAAGGAAGCTACGTGGAAACACCATAATGGCATCCGTCCAAAGAAGGAAGCTACGTGGAAAACATCCAAAAGCATCCTTATCAATACACTGTTCATGGAAGCTACGTGGAAAAAGCCAACATAACATCCGTCCAAAGAAGGAAGCCACCTGGAAGCAACCAAGATGGCATCCACCAATTAAAGGAAGCTACTTGGAAACCACCAAGAAGCGGACAATTAATGTGTCCTTATCAGGATACTATTCGGATTCCAATTGTAATTAAATTAGAATTTAATTTTTATTCTTATCCGAACAATTATTTCGGACCTCAACTGTAATTAGATTCTAGTTTAGAATTTTAGTTATAAATAGGCATTCTTGTAAGCCTGAGAAGGATCATCTTTTACCATAATATAATTTGAAAGATCATCTTTTACCGAAATCATATTCTCTGTTTTTCTTTTGTAAATTATCTATCTTCTACTACCCAGCAATACTAAGTAGATATTAGAAACCCTTCCGCTTGCCCATACTCTCCCCACTCTCCCTCCCCCGTAGCTGGTATCAGATATCCTTTCCTAAGAGCCCCGGAGTAACGATTTCTGGAGTTCTAATATCTTGGTATCATTGTAAGTTTCTATCTTTGTGTTTCAACTCTGTTTATTTCGCTGTTATTATCTCAAAACCCATATATCTGTCGTTAGTCTTCGTAGCCGTTGAGTCCGAGAGGGACGTTGTTGGCGTTGAGAGGACGTTAAGACACAGACGGTTTTAGGTACCAGGGATAATAATAATGGAACAAATAGATTGTTTATATAAAGATAAAACTTGTAATCATACTATGCATATAGACTCCAAGAATGAAAATTCTGTTTCGGTTCTTAGTATGGGTATCAATAGTTTAATAGATTTAACTAATACATATTTTGGTAAATTATATACTAAAATTAGTAAAGTAGAAGAAAAAATAGATAATATGGGAGAAGTAACTGAATTAGATTTGAATAGCAAATCTAAGGAGTTATTATCCGATGTAAATAATAAATTAGATCAGGTTATAAATATTAATAATAAAGAATCTGATTTCGGACCTTTATATTATGGTAATAGTAATTATATATTAGCTTTATCTGAGGAAGATTCGTCAGAAGAATCCTCATCTACTAATTATTAAAAAATGAAAAAACAAACGAAAAAATTGATCAGATTTTAATACTTATAAAAATCTGATAGAACATTGGAAAAGCCAATTTTCTAAAACAGATGATAGCTATGAAAAAGTAGAATATTTAAAATTAATAGAAGATCTTTATGAAGAACATAAAGAACTTTTTAATAAGTATAATTATCATTATATGTTAGAATATGACGCTACCGAAAGTAGTGACAGTTCTAATAATAATAATGATGATAATAATAATAGTTATATATAGAAATAGAAGATAATATTAGTAATAATATCAGGTATTATTAGAAAGGTAATAGCAATAATAATTCTGATGAAGAAGAAACTTCAACAGAAGAAAATATAGAAATTCCAGATCCTATGGAAACGGAACCCCCGGATCCGTATGAATATCAAGCCCCAAAACCATGGGAAATTGATAAGAAAAATCCGTATGGAAATATTAAACCAAAGAAATATTGGGAAAACAAATTCCTAATAGGTTCTGAGGAATATATTTTTATGATAGGAAGTAGTTCTAACAACAAGTTAGAAGAAATTCCTAATCCTGAACAACAGGATATAAAATTAGGAAATTTAATCGGAGAAGAAATAGATTTTTCCGATGATATGATAGAAAAGATTAATAAAAATCATATTCTAAAGAAGAAATTTATAAAATTTCTAAGTTTAAACTATGGTCAAAAAGACACATAGAAAAAATTAGTGGCAACACAGTCGCTAAGGATACCAAAGGTGGGTTAACAGAAATCCCCTTATTTACTAAAGAAAAAATAAAAAGGATTAGAAAAAACTATCCTCAAGTTAGATATATACATCTAGGAGTTATCATGATAACAATTAGAGCTTTATTCAGAAGAGGTCATGATGTTCCTATTTTAGCAATATTATTAGATAAGAGGTTTGAAAACCCAATAAAAGCACTTATTGGAGGAATTCAATCCAATTTACATACAGGTGTTATAGGATTTAAGGTAAAACCAAATTACTTTATTTCCATCACAGACCCTCTAATAGAAGAGTGTCTATGCCTAAGGATTCAGACAAAAAATTCTGATATAAGTGATTTAGCAGAAGATTTAGCAATCAGCTGGACTTCTATTAATGAATACACTAATACGGCAGAGGTTGAAATCAAAGAGATTAATAATAAAATTATTGGGCTTTTGAGCCCAATAAATTTACTACGGAAATTCAACCAAAGCTATTACATTTAAAAGATTTATCAATTCCAAAAGACTGGATAATTGATAAGACTAATAATGCTAGTACTTCTAAACCGGTAAGTACTATTGAATATATGTCATCTGGTGATAAGTTATATTTCAGAAATAATCTGATTACTAACACAGATGATAATTTAATATTACCTTCTAACTCTCAACCAGAGGAAGAAGAAGATAATAAAGGTATAAATACACCAATAGGGATGAAAACAATTCAAATTCCTATTTTCCTACTACTCCAAGTAGAAATTCTATTTCTAGAAACTCTAGAATAGAAAATATACAATATTCGGAAGAAAATATTACTAATAAATATATTAAAATTACATTACATGATAAAGATTATAAAAAATATTCTTTATATGCATTATTAGATACAGGAGCTACAACAAGTAGTTGCAAAAGAAATGCCATTCCAGAAGAATATTGGATACCTGTAAAAAAGATAATAAATATTAATGGAATAAATGGTAGAAAAACTGCTGTTTATTATAAAGCAAAAAACATTCCAATCTACATAAACAATGTTAGATTTATAATACCTAAATTATTATGTTTACCTAATATGATTGGTGATATATTACTTGGTAATAATTTTATTAATCAATATTTACCTTTTATTGTCAATAAGAAATCGGTTATTTTATCTATAGAAAATAATTCTATAGAAATACCATTAATAAATAGTAATTTTTACTAATGTTTGCTGATATCTTAGCAGGACTAATGGATAGAGGTAAACAACCTCTAATAGAAAATGATGGATGGAGAACTGTCCATAAAAAACCCAATAAAGGAAAAAATCCTAACCAAGGATTTATTTTCGCAAAACAAATGAGTCCAAACCAAGGAATCATTCCTGCTCAAAAAAGTCCTAAACAAGGATTTCAGCCTGCACAAGTAAGTCCTAAACAAGGATTTATTTCTACACAAATAAATTCTAAACAAGAATTTATTTCTGCACCTGCAAATATAAGTTCTAAACAAGAATTTATGGCTGCACCAACACAGGTACAATTTTATCCTAACCAGGGATATTATTTACCATATCAATTGGTAAACCAACCAATTGGATCGCAATCACCAACACCGGTAGATTGTTATTCTCAATTCTCTCAAAAGCCTTACACCGATTCCGAAATTCTCAAATATGCAGATGCTTTGTTGAAAAAACAACAAAACTCTGAATTCTCGAATCTAAAGGATTTTATAATCCAGGCTTACCCCCAGACTACTACCATTTCATTGACAGAATATGGAAAAACCATATTTTGGAACAAAGGGCTAGTTTCAGAAAAGCTCTTACCCAATTCTCAGAGTTCTTAGTTGAAAAACAACTCAAGAAAAATCTGAAGAATTATTATTAAAATCTATTTTATGGATATTAAGGAGATAAACAATCTTCTTGATATATTTCAATACTTTATTAATAAAGGGAGAAACACTCCTATTATTAATAAATTGTTTCGAAAATGTCTATATAACAAATGTAGACAAATTTTACCTTCAGAAATATTTTCGAAAATAAACAGAGCCATTTGCAAACAGCAAGCTCTATTTTTAGAAACATTTTCGAAATATTTTTCACAAGCATTTGTTTTTACAAATGACATGGGAGAAAAAACTCCTGTTATAAAATTTCGATTAAATCATGAGCCATTTGATATACCAATATTGAATGGGGATTTGTTAAGAAATAACAGTCCAAAATCTCTCTTTTGATTTATTAAAAGATTTTCCTGCGATAGTCAAATCCCGGCTATCAAATTTTGTAAACATAGACGATTTTGTCTATTATTTTCACATTGAGATAAACAGTCTCATTGGTTTCGCTGAAGAAGAAAAATTTCATCAGCCTTATCAAATCTGGAACATAAACACTCTGTTCTCGGGAAAAGCCCTAGCAGCAGTTAGAGAAGATCCAGAGCATTTGTCAAAAATCATTGATGAGTGCTATAACAATTTCAACAAGTATCAAGTCCAAGCCGGAATTGATCTTATGAGCATGGCTCGACACCTTCTCCATCAAGATACTGTCAAATATTGGACAGATGGAAGAAGAATCTTAGCTTACAACACTGGAAACCACTAGGATGAAAGCAATGAAGAAGCCATTTCGTTATTACACAAATAGCGGATATGGAAATCGGAGACTATCCGTTAGCAGCGGAGATCCGAGAAACATGGGAACAATGGAACACACCAGTCCCGTCACCGGAATCATTACACCTTGACGAGATCGAGGAAATGAACCTGAGAAACATCCAAGAAGGATGAAGACAAAATTGGAAGATGACAACCAGTCAGCATCCAAGCGACGCAGACAATGATGTAATCAACAATCAATGTCATGACGTAAGCAATGATGCAAGCAGCAGACATTGCCAGAAAAGGAAGCTACGTGGAAACACCATAATGGCATCCGTCCAAAGAAGGAAGCTACGTGGAAAACATCCAAAGGCATCCTTATCAACACACTGTTCAAGGAAGCTACGTGGAAAAAACCAACATAGCATCCGTCCAAAGAAGAAAGCCACCTGGAAGCAACCAAGATGGCATCCACCAATTAAAGGAAGCTACTTGGAAACCACCAAGAAGCGGACAATTAATGTGTCCTTATCAGGATACTATTCGGATTCCAATTGTAATTAAATTAGAATTTAATTTGTATTCTTATCCGAACAATTATTTCGGACCTTAATTGTAATTAGATTCTAGTTTAGAATTTTAGTTATAAATAGGCATTCTTGTAAGCCTGAGAGGCATCATCTTTTACCATAATATAATTTGAAAGATCATCTTTTACCGAAATCATATTCTCTGTTTTTCTTTTGTAAATTATCTATCTTCTACTACCCAGCAATACTAAGTAGATATTAGAAACCCTTCCGCTTGCCATACTCTCCCCACTCTCCCTCCCCCGTAGCTGGTATCAGATATCCTTTCCTAGGAGCCCCGAGTAACGATTTCTGGAGTTCTAATATCTTGGTATCATTGTAAGTTTTATCTTTGTGTTTCAACTCTGTTTATTTCGCTGTTATTATCTCAAAACCCATATATCTGTCGTTAGTCTTCGTAGCCGTTGAGTCCGAGAGGGACGTTGTTGGCGTTGAGAGGACGTTAAGACACAGACGGTTTTAGGTACCAGGGATAATAATAATGGAACAAATAGATTGTTTATATAAAGATAAAACTTGTAATCATACTATGCATATAGACTCCAAGAATGAAAATTCTGTTTCGGTTCTTAGTATGGGTATCAATAGTTTAATAGATTTAACTAATACATATTTTGGTAAATTATATACTAAAATTAGTAAAGTAGAAGAAAAAATAGATATATGGGAGAAGTAACTGAATTAGATTTGAATAGCAAATCTAAGGAGTTATTATCCGATGTAAATAATAAATTAGATCAGGTTATAAATATTAATAATAAAGAATCTGATTTCGGACCTTTATATTATGGTAATAGTAATTATATATTAGCTTTATCTGAGGAAGATTCGTCAGAAGAATCCTCATCTACTATTATATAAAAAATGAAAAAACAAACGAAAAAATTGAAAAAACAGAAAAATCACAAAAATATGATTTTAATACTTATAAAAATCTGATAGAACATTGGAAAAGCCAATTTCTAAACAGATGATAGCTATGAAAAGGTAGAATATTTAAAATTAATAGAAGATCTTTATGAAGAACATAAAGAACTTTTTAATAAGTATTATCATTATATGTTAGAATATGACGCTACCGAAAGTAGTGACAGTTCTAATAATAATAATGATGATAATAATAAAAAATAATGAAAATGATAGTTATATTTTAGAAACTACAGAAAGTAGTAATTCTAATAATATGGCTATAAATATTAATGTTAATAGCAATAATAATTCTGATGAAGAAGAAACTTCAACAGAAGAAAATATAGAAATCCCTGAAGATCCTATGGAAACGGAACCCCCGGATCCGTATGATTATCAAGCCCCAAAACCATGGGAAATTGATAAGAAAGATCCTCATGGAAAGAGAAAAATAGACTCAGATCTTCAAAAGATGATAATCTGAGAGCTATTAATAAAAATACGAAATTGTTGAAAACACAACAAGAATATTAGATAATAATATAGAAAACATAAATACTAATGACATAAAATTAGAAACTCCAGGAGAAACTAGTCAACCTACACCTATACCCTATAAGGTTGATGATCTTAATAAAAGAAATGTTGCTCAAGGAGGAGTATATTTAGATTTAACTAATATTCCCATATCAGACTTTGAAAAAACAATAGATGATTGGACACAGTCTATGACTATTGTTGTAAACAACAACAGTACAGTCTGGACAAAGGAAAAGTTCTTAAACTACTTTGTAGGAACTTTTCAAGGGATGTTCTACAATTTCTCAGACGATGGGAAGAATCTGAGAAAGGAAGAGAACAAAAAAGTCAGCTTATTAATCAAATAAGTACTCCTAAAGATTTATTAAAAGGATTAACCTCAATTCTAAAAACAGAATTTTGCGGTTATTCTAATAAAAAAGACCAGGATAGCCAAGCCAGCTATATCTTGTCAAAATTAAAATTATGTGATATTAGATATTTAGAAGATTTTTCTAAAAAATTTCTTCATGAATATCAAAAGTTAAAAATGATAGTATTGATCATTGGAAAAACCAATATTTTCATAAATTACCACCACCTTGGGATGAAATTTGCATAAACAAATATGCTTCTTTCATAATTAAGTGCAGTAATGATAATAATACAAATATTTCAAATATAGATACTATAGGCAATAGAATTAATTTTGCCAAAGAAAGAATTATTTTACACTGTTTACAAAGCAAAGCGGCTAAACAAGTCAAAATAAATTAAGTCATAGATATTGTACAAAAATGTTAGAAGGAGAATGGGAGTTTGGATGTAACACCATACGTTCAAAACCCTACAAAAAGAATAAAAAATATAATTAGCTAAATTAGCTAAATGGAAACCAGGAAATAAAAATAGTAATGATAAAAAGAAAAATTTTGTTAGAAGAAAAACTTCTAATAAGAATAAAAAACAAATTTGTAAATGTTTTATCTGTGATGAAGAGGGTCATATAGCAACCAATTGTCCTAATAAAGGCAAAAATGCTAGAAAAATAATAAAAAATCTTGAAGAACAAGGTTTAGAAATATGTTTTAGTAAGGAAACAAATCCTTCTGAATATATATGAATTAATTTCAGAACAGAGTCTGATACAGATTCTGATGAGTATATTTATTAATAATTTTTACTAATGATTGCTGATTATCTTAGCAGGACTAATGGATAGAGGTAAACAACCTCTAATAGAAAATGATGGATGGAGAACTGTCCATAAAAAACCCAATAAAGGAAAAAATCCTAACCAAGGATTTATTTTCGCAAAACAAATGAGTCCAAACCAAGGAATCATTCCTGCTCAAAAAAGTCCTAAACAAGGATTTCAGCCTACACAGTAAGTCCTAAACAAGGATTTATTTCTACACAAATAAATTCTAAACAAGAATTTATTTCTGCACCTGCAAATATAAGTTCTAAACAAGAATTTATGGCTGCACCAACACAGGTACAATTTTATCCTAACCAGGGATATTATTTACCATATCAATTGGTAAACCAACCAATTGGATCGCAATCACCAACACCGGTAGATTGTTATTCTCAATTCTCTCAAAAGCCTTACACCGATTCCGAAATTCTCAAATATGCAGATGCTTGTTGAAAACAACAAAACTCTGAATTCTCGAATCTAAAGGATTTTTATAATCCAGGCTTACCCCCAGACTACTACCATTTCATTGACAGAATATGGAAAAACCATATTTTGGAACAAAGGGCTAGTTTCAGAAAAGCTCTTACCCAATTCTCAGAGTTCTTAGTTGAAAAAACAACTCAAGAAAAATCTGAAGAATTATTATTAAAATCTATTTTATACAGAGATTGGGACGATGTCCTAATTGAATATATGGATATTAAGGAGATAAACAATCTTCTTGATATATTTCAATACTTTTTTAAAGGGAGAAACACTCCTATTATTAATAAATTGTTTCGAAAATGTCTATATAACAAATGTAGACAAATTTTACCTTCAGAAATATTTTCGAAAATAAACAGAGCCATTTGCAAACAAGCTCTCTTTTAGAAACATTTTCGAAATATTTTTCACAAGCATTTGTTTTTACAAATGACATGGGAGAAAAAACTCCTGTTATAAAATTTCGATTAAATCATGAGCCATTTGATATAACCAGTATTGAATGGGGATTGTTAAAGAAATAACAGTCCAAAAATCTCTCTTTTGATTTATTAAAAGATTTCCTGCAATAGTCAAATCCCGGCTATCAAATTTTGTAAACATAGACGATTTTGTCTATTATTTTCACATTGAGATAAACAGTCTCATTGGTTTCGCTGAAGAAGAAAAATTTCATCAGCCTTATCAAATCTGGAACATAAACACTCTGTTCTCGGGAAAAGCCCTAGCAGCAGTTAGAGAAGATCCAGAGCATTTGTCAAAAATCATTGATGAGTGCTATAACAATTTCAACAAGTATCAAGTCCAAGCCGGAATTGATCTTATGAGCATGGCTCGACACCTTCTCC